>OX465118.1:12176854-12336854 GCA_949987565.1 Luidia sarsii | reverse complement strand
ATTTGCAACTTTTTTTTTTTTTTGATTTGCTTCATGTATATTTGTCTGGGGTAGGGACCCAGAGGTCTTGTGTAGGAGCCCAGAGGTTTGGGGTAGGAGTCTAGAGATCTGGGTAGGAGCCTAGAGCTCTGGGGTAGGAGCCTAGAGCTCCGGGTAGGTGCCTAGAGGTCTGGGTAGGTGCCTAGAGGTCTGAGTAGGTGCCTAGAGCTCTGGGGTAGGAGCCTAGCACTCTGGGTTCTTGGGAGTTCTTACTCTGTATCTCGCAGTTGGGACCAAAGGTATTGTCTTGGCAATCACAGGTGTAGCCCATGCCTTGGGAAGTGATGGAGCATGCGCCGTTATTCTTACAAGGCGCTGACCGGCACGGGTCTGGTAGGATGAAGAGGATCCAGAAAATTGGGGTGAGGGGGGAGGAAAAATGTATGAAGGAAATGAGCAACAGTAGGACTCTTTATTTCATTTCATTGCCTTTCAATCGTTTTCCATTTTATTGAGTTAGTTTTGATTTGATTGCATTTGGTTTGATAGAATTTGATTTGTTTCGATTTGATTGTAAATGTTTTGATTTGTTTCGATTTGATTCTATATGTTTTGATTTGTTTTGATTCTACATACCAATTTGATTTGATTTCATTTTGTTTGATTTGATTTCATTTCATTTCGTTCGATTTGATTTCATTTTATTGAATTTTTTTCTATTTGATTTGGTTTTTATTTTGTTCGATTTGATTTCACTTGATTTGGTATTTATTTTGTCTGATTTGATTAAATTTGATTTGAGTTTGATCCAATTCAAGTGGTTTTGATTTGATGCAATTCACTTGAATTTAATTCCAGGTGATTCAATACATATAGAGAGAGAAAGAGACCGGAAAATTCTGAGAATGTGGGTGTTTATCACCCCCAAAATGGACCAAATATGAATCAGACATGTGTATGTGCAACGGTAGCATGAACCTAATCAATATCAATTAGCAATATCAAAGAGCGCTGGTATGCAAAACCAAAGGTCTCGGGTTCAAATCCCGGACCAGTCAACCTTTTCTTTGCCAATTTTTCAAATTGTTCAAAAGTTCCCCGTCGACAATTGAGTCGACAATGAGTTGGCAATGGTCTAGCAGTGGCACTCACCGACATATTGGCAGCGATCTCCCACAAACACCACTGGGCACTGGCAGAGGAAGGAGGTACCGCCAGCCTCCTGCAGACAGGTCCCTCCGTTCTCACATGGATCGGGACTACACGGATCTGCGGCGAGAAGAAATAAAGATCAGATGGGCAGAAACGCTAAGAACATTTTTTCTTTTTTTTGAAAAACGAATCGCAGGGAGAGTGCCGCAATTGAGAGAGGCTAATGGGTTGCAGGGAAGACCAGAGGTCAAACACAGGGGGCCAGAGGTCAAACACAGGAGGGCCAGAGGTCAAACACAGGGGGTCAGGGGTCAATGGGGATGCTAAACAACAGCTTGTGAAGCCTTTTTTTTTCGAACGAGCCAGCCAGTCTTCAAGTAAGTGAGCAATTTTGTATTGCTTCGAGAAAGGACATTTTTTTATAGGCCAGAGGTCAAACACAGGGGGCCAGAGGTCAAACACAGGGGGCCAGAGGTCAAACACAGGGGGCCAGAGGTCAAACACAGTGGACCAGAGGTCAAACACAGGGGGTCAGGGGTCAGTGGGGATGCTAAGCAACAGCTTGTGAAGCCTTTTTTTTCTTTCGAATGAGCCAGCCAGGCTTCCAGTAAGTGAGCAATTTTGTATTGCTTCGAGAAAGGACATTTTTTTTTTTCATTTTTTTTTTTACAGAGCTTTGTTTGCAGGAGGGCTCACGCCAACAAGAGGTGGATGGAAGGAGAGAGGGGGAGTCCTCAGGGACTGGAGGGAGACGTGACGCTTACTGCGATTCTGGCAGAAGGAGCCGTGGAAGCCGGTCGGACAGGTGCAGATGAAGCCGATGCCCTGGAAGAGAGCTTCGCACGTGCCACCGTTCTGGCACGGCGAGGAGAAGCAAGGATCTAGCGAAAGGATAACAATGTTGAAAACTCGTCAACCCCAAAAAAATCAAAAACTGACTGGGAACTTTAGAAACAATTGACAAATTGGCAAATAAACCTTTTGACTGGACCGGGATTTGAACCCAAGACACCTCTGGTTTTGCATACCAGCGCCCTTTCCATCTGATAAGCCATCTAGCCCTTACAGATGGTGGCCTCCCACATAGAAAGACTCGTTGACTGTTTGACCATTCATTGACTTGTCCGGTGAAAGTGTTTTTTGCCAATTTTTCAATCTTAAGAAAGTGGCAAAGAAAAGTTAGACTGGACCGGGACTTGAACCCGAGACCTCGGTTACTCACACTGAAGCTCATGAGCGTAACTTGGCATGCAAGGTGTGGACTCAATTCTCAAATAGACCGATTGCGCGACCACTGTTTACATGCCATCCTAAATGGTGTAGAGCAGGAGTAGAAATGAGCAAAGAAGACTACCATAATGACCACATTTTCCTTTGTACATTTCCATCGCTGCTCTGTGCCAAATGAGATGAAAAAATACCCACTATAAGTCATGCAATGGCATGTAAACAGTGGTCGCACAATCGGTCTATTTCAGAATTGAGTCTATACCTTGCATGGCGAGTTACGCTCGTGAGCTTCAGTGTGAGTGACATTTGCGAGGGCAGATTTTGGGACGGGATCGGAACGGGGCGACTCACTGGGATACTCGCAGGTGCTTCCCAGGTGCTGCGGCTGGCAGGTGCACTGGTAGCTCAGGCCGCCATTAATTGCTGTGCAGGTGCCGCCGTTGAGACAGGCTCCCGAGTTGCAGGGGTCTGGAAGGCCACGGGGTCAAAGGCAGGGGGTCAGGGGTCAATGGGAATACAACAGCTTGTGAAGCCTTTTTTTTCTATTAAATACCGTAAGCGACTAGGGATTTGGTTTTTTGGAATTGGAGTTGGGTTCTGTTGAGGTTTGGGGTTGACATATATCTTAAAGGGGGGCATGATTAAGGTATTAAACAAATGAATATTGACTTGCAAAGCGTCTCACCTGGAATTTGGCAGTTTTGGCCGAAGAAGCCATTTGGGCAGCTGCAGACGTAAGCGCCGTTGCTAGGGGAACAGACGGCTCCATTCAGACACGGGTTGGGCAGGCACAGATCTACGAGGGGCGAAATGCCACCAAGATATATAACACCAAGCCGGGGGTCTCACATTCAATTCCCGGTCCAGTCAAGTTTTTTTTTAGAATTACAGATAATGGTTTAAATTGAAGTACGGTATACAAAAAAAACTGTTGCAAACTGATTACAGACTAAAATGATCTGCAATACATTAATATCAAAAGGTAAGAACGCCTGACGTTTCGATCCTAGCAGGACCTTTCTCAAAGGCTTTTTAAGTAAATACAAAAAACTGTTGCAAACTGCTCACTGACTAAAATGACCTGCAATACATCAATCTCAAAAGTTAGAATGCCTGACGTTTCGATCCTAGCAGGACCTTTCTTAAAGGCAAAGAGAAAGGTCCTGCTAGAATCGACACGTCAGGCTCACTAATTTGCGCGGTTTAGCATGAATAATAAACAAACAACAAGGTTTCAGTTGATGGGAATTAATCAGATCCTGACAGCTGTCACTCCTCGTAAAGGGAGATTTAAGGTTGTTGTATCTATGCTTTCATCTTTTTTTTTTCACTCTTACCGTCAATTTGACACTGCTGACCTAGGAAGCCGGGAATGCAGTTGCAGGAATACTGAGAGCCTATGACGTCCGTCTCACAGAGTCCGCCGTTGAAGCACGGATTGGAGAGGCAGGGATCTGCGCACGCACATTGGGTGAAAATTAATCAAATAAATCATCATCATCATCATCATCATTCCCTCGACTGGATAGTCGTCGGGGGGATCTGAGCGCAAGAGGCTGACATCTTTTGCCAGGCGGGTCTGTCGAGCACTGCTGTGAGGAGCTCAGGCATAGTCAGGTCAGTCCAGGTCTTCACGTCGTCTGACCAAGATTTTCGTTGACGACCACGCCTGCGCCCACCAAATAAATAAATTCTAAAAAAATTGGAAATCCGGGGGACGATTTGGTGGAGCGCACAGACAAGTTGCCTTGCGGAGACCCACCCTTGCTTCTGAGTGCAGACATCTGGCGTCAAGCGCAGAGATAAACACTCTCTCGCTTCTAGGGAATATTCTTTTTGTCGATGACGATTAGAAACACAGTCTCGATTTGGGCTTTTGAGACTTAGGGGGGGGGATCGAGGAGGAGGCTTTTTTTAGTTTGGAGAGCCCCCTGACAGAGACTAGTTTCTTTTGGGCAATCCTGCGGGAGTTAATTGGATGTTGTTTCTGTTATTGTTGCTGTTGTTGTTTGTTTGTTTGTTTGGTTTTTTTTTAATTGATTTATTTCTGTTTTCCACTTTCTATTCTTACTTGAGTGCGCTGTGATGTGAATGCTGTTAATAAATAAATAAATAAACATTCTCTCCCACTGAAGAATATTCTTTGAAGGTGAAGATTAGAAACAGTCCCAATTTGGGCTTTAGAGACTTAGGGGGAGGAGGGGGAGAGGAGGGGACAGTAATTGAAGGGTCAAAGTCCCCGGTCTACGGCATCACATACTCAGATTTTGACAGTGGGTGCCAAGGAAGTTGGAGCCGCAATTGCAAGTGTAGGACGCCCCCACGCTGCTGTCTGGAACGCACGGCCAATTGTTCTGACACGGCTGCGAGGCACATGGATCTGTGGGCGGAAGGGTAGAGAAAAAAAAAAAATCGGTGACAACACCAATTTTCCACCATGCAAACCATCCAAGATATACGGCAGTTAATGGTTGAAATGCTTCTGACTGGCGCCCCCACCCCGGCAAAGACTAGTTGACAATTTAGGAAAGCCACCATTTAAAGGGCTGGATAGCTCAGATGGGAGAGTGCTGGCACGTTAATCAAGAGGTCTCAGGTTCAAGTCCCGGTCCAGTCAAAGTTTTCTTTGCCAATTTTTTTTCTCAATTTGTTCAAAAGTTCCCAGTCAGTTTTGTTTGTTTAAAAAAAAATAAAAAATAAAAAAATGAAAAACTCAATCAGAAATGGAAGATAAACATCTGTAGATATCTGCACAAAAACAGTTGACCTTATGTACTTTTTTTATTGGGAACCGTGATTCGCGCTAGTCTCTACGCCTCTCGGTCGGAACTTACTTGGATTCTGGCAGTTGTTGCCCAGGAAGCTGGTCGGGCAGAAACAAGAGTAGCCGGAGCCCTGGACGTCCGAGGTGCAGATTCCACCATTGAGGCAAGGGGACGAGAGGCAGGGATCTAGACCAAGAGGAAACAATGGCCAAACAAACATATCATTCAGTACAAGCTCAGAGTGTCCCAAGCAAAGGTGCCACAGGACATTAAGGCCCTTTTCCAAAACCCGGCTTAGGCTCCGGCTTCGTCTCCAGTTTCTTTCATCCATTTCAAATACAAGGCACGAAACAAGGAAGCTTTTGACATCATTTTTGAATGTTTTACTGCATTTTGAAAAGGAATCCAAAGCTCCAACTTCAACAAAGAACTCCAACCTGTGTTTTCAGCTTTGGGATCACAGAGACGAAGCCTAAGCCTAAGCCGGGTTTTGGAAAAAGGCCTAAAAATACACAGACCTGAAAGCCATTTTGCATCAAAGGCATTTGACCGTCACTGTCAAACTTGGAAGCGAAGCAATTTTTCATTGTTGCTCAGGTATAGAGTATATTTGTGCTTAAAATTCATAGTAAAAATCCCCATATTCAACTATTACGTATGATCAGCGATGGTTGCTAACTTAGATCAGACTTAGATAAGGTGTGCATGGTAAAAGTACTAAGTGGAAGGTTTGTGGTGACACCATGTAACACTTCTCTTTCGGGAAGGAGTGTGGCCGCTCTGAAAAGAGTCGGTAACTCAACATTTCGGGAAGTACTCTCGTCAGGAGACACTGGACGACATCTCCTGACGACAGGCAGAGTACACACTGCCCGTAATGTGGCGTTACCGGCTCTTTTCAGAGCCACACTCCTTCTCAAAATGAGAGAAGTGCTACACGGTGTCACCGCAAACCTTCCACCTGGTTGTTAACTTGCTATCCCATCATTAAGAAGGCCAGTTTTCTTTGACTCGATGGTGGAAAGTCTTCTTTAGAGAAAATGTGCGATCTGGACACGTGCTGGCCAAAGGTTTACCCTGGGTTGCAAGGGCATGCTTAATTGTGAGTACCGGGTACTTACTCAGCCGAGTCTCACAGTTGGGTCCAGTGAATCCCGTGACACACTGGCACGTGTAGGCAGCACTCAACTGGTTGGGCCAACGGCACAATCCATTGTTCAGGCAAGGGTTGCTCACACACGGATCTAGACGCATGAAAAACAACCAACAATTATAGAACACACACAGTAGGAGGAAAACAAGACACAAGGGACTAGAAACAAGTCTACTAGAAAGCCATCACGGAAATTAAGAGGAACTAGTCTACTAGGAACAAATCTACTATGAAGAAAGCCCATTTGGAAGGAGTGACTAGGATCGAGTTTACCAGAGATTCACTCTGTTGAATTTCATTGAATAAAGAAGAGTTGGTGACCGGCTAAGGTGTCCCTTACCTGGCAATGTGCCGCAGTTGGTACCCGTGTAGCCCGGTGCACACTGACAGGAAAAGTCCGTCCCTTGCTGGAGGCAAGTTGCACCGTTGAGACAAGGAGTGCTCACACAGATGTCTGACAGAGAAACCAACAAATCATTAACTGATGTGGCCAGACCAGGGTGAGCCCCCAAAAAGAGTGACTCTGTTTTTGATTCAAGACGAAGTCGACATTGGAAAGCTGATCAGACTCAAATATTGCGAGGGCAGAATACTGGGGAAAAAACAAACAGACAATTGTGCACTCACCAATGACAGTTTGGCAGAGGGCACCGGTGAAGACGGGCTGACACTGGCATTGGTATCCCGTAGCCAGCTGAATACACGTACCTCCGTTCTGACACGGTAAGCTCACACAGGGATCTACAGGACAGAGGGGGAAAAAAGCATCTCACTATGAGACAAACAACTCCAAAAGCCTAGCACATCTGTGCAGACGGACTTCAAGTCTGCTAGGAAAGTCGTTCCACTGACAGGGCTGACCTTCCCAGCTTGAAAAAAACATCATTTTTTTTCACACCGAACAAGATCTTTGTTCACTCAAAAATTAAGATCTGAAAAGTTTGAGATCTGACAGAAAAAAAGTGATGTCACATGGCCATCTTTTGAGTAACTCAAGAAAAACACATCCCATAATATACGACAGGACAATAGGGACATTGTGTTGGCCAAGTCCGGCTTGAATATCTTTTGTTGTTTGCTGAAATCATCCCCGCAGAAAAAAAATGGCGGAAGAGGAGGAAGAAGAAGAAGTAGAAAAAAAATCAGAACAAACAGTAAGCTCTAGCGGCGGAAAGGCCAATGATTGCCTTTATATGCATTTGTCTTGTTCCCAAAATAAATCCAGTTGATCATAAAAAAACACTCATCATACTGAGCCCTGGTTTGCTTGTGAGTACTTACTCAGCCGAGTCTCACAGTTTGAGCCAGTAAATCCCGTGAAGCACTGACACGTGTAGGCAGCACTCAACTGGTTGGGCCAACGACACAATCCATTGTTCAGGCAAGGGATGCTCAGACACGGATCTAGACGCATGAAAAAACAACCAACAATTATAGAACACACACAGTAGGAGGAAAACAAGACATAAGAGACTAGAAACAAGCCTACTAGAAAGCAATTCAGGAAATTTAGAGGAGAGGAACTACTAGGGACAAGTCTACTACGAAGAAAGCCCATTTGGAAGGAGGGACTTGGAATGAGTCTACCAGAGATTCACTCTGTTAAATTTCATTTGATAAAGAAGAGTTGGTGACCAGCTAAGGTGTCCCTTACCTGGCACTGTGCCACAGTTGGTACCCGTGTAGCCCGGTGCACACTGACAGGAAAAGTCCGTCCCTTGCTGGAGGCAAGTTGCACCGTTGAGACAAGGAGTGCTCACACAGATGTCTGACAGAGAAACCAACAAATCATTAACTGATGTGGCCAGACCAGGGTGAGCCCCCAAAAAATAGTGACAATGTTTTTGATTCAAGACGAAGTCGACATTGGAAAGCTGACCAGACTCAAATGTTGCGAGGGCAGAATACCGGGGAAAAAACAAACAGACAATTGTGCACTCACCAATGACAGTTTGGCAGAGGGCACCGGTGAAGACGGGCTGACACTGGCATTGGTATCCCGTAGCCAGCTGAATACACGTACCTCCGTTCTGACACTGTAAGCTCACGCAGGGATCTACAGGACAGAGGGGAAACATGAAAAGCATACAGAGACAAACAACTCAAAAAGCCTAGCACATCTGTGCAGACGGACTTCAAGTCTGCTAGGAAAGTCGTTCCACTGACAGGGATGACCTTCCCAGCTTGAAAAAACAACATTTTTTTCACACCGAACAAGATCTTTATTCACGCAAAAATTAAGATCTGAAAAGTTTGAGATCTGACAGAAAAAAAAGTGATGTCACATGACCATCCTTTGAGTAACTCAAGAAAAACACATCCCATAATATACGACAGGACAATAGGGACATTGTGTTGGCCAAGTCTGGCTTGAATATCTTTTGTTGTTTGCTGAAATCATCCCCGCAGAAAAAAAATGGCGGAAGAGGAGGAAGAAGAAGAAGTAGAAAAAAAATCAGAACAAACAGTAAGCTCTAGCGGCGGAAAGACCAATGATTGCCTTTATATGCATTTGTCTGGTCCCCCCAAAAAATCCTGTTGATCATAAAAAAACACTCATCACACATGAGCCCTGGTTTGCTTGTGAGTACTTACTCAGCCGAATCTCACAGTTTGAGCCAGTAAATCCCGTGAAGCACTGACACGTGTAGGCAGCACTCAATTGGTTGGGCCAACGGCACAATCCATTGTTCAGGCAAGGGATGCTCAGACACGGATCTAGACGTATAAAAAACAACCAACAATCATAGAATTAATTCACTGATGGAAGAAAAAAATCAAAAGGGACTAGTAACAAGCCTACTAGAATGCCATCGAGGGAATTAAGAGGAGTGACTGAAACAAGTCTACTCGAAACCTTGCAAAGATGATCAAAAGTGACTAGGATCAAGTCTATTTAACACAATTTAGAGGAACTACTGGGAACAAGTCTACTACAAAGAAAGCCCAGATCAAATTTGGAAGGAGTGACTTGGAACAAGTCTACCAGAGGATAAAGAAGAGTTGGCGACCGGCTAAGGTGTCCCTTACCTGGCACTGTGCCGCAATTGGTACCCGTGTAGCCCGGTGCACACTGACAGGAAAAGTCCGTCCCTTGCTGGAGGCAAGTTGCACCGTTGAGACAAGGAGTGCTCACACAGATATCTGACAGAGAAACCAACAAATCATTAACTGATGTGGCCAGACCAGGGTGAGCCCCCCAAAAATAGTGACCCTGTTTTTGATTCAAGACGAAGTCGACATTGGAAAGCTGATCAGACTCAAATGTTGCGAGGGCAGAATACCGGGGGAAAAAACAAACAGACAATTGTGCACTCACCGATGACAGTTTGGCAGAGGGCACCGGTGAAGACGGGCTGACACTGGCATTGGTATCCCGTAGCCAGCTGAATACACGTACCTCCGTTCTGACACGGAGAGCTCACACAGGGATCTACAGGACAGAGGGGGAAAAAAGCATCTCACTATGAGACAAACAACTCAAAAAGCCTAGCACATCTGTGCAGACGGACTTCAAGTCTGCTAGG
This sequence comes from Luidia sarsii, assembly GCA_949987565.1. NCBI lineage: Eukaryota > Metazoa > Echinodermata > Asteroidea > Paxillosida > Luidiidae > Luidia > Luidia sarsii. The sequence continues at coordinate 12,327,048 of OX465118.1, read as the reverse complement.
AAAGTCGTTCCACTGACAGGGCTGACCTTCCCAGCTTGAAAAAACAACATTTTTTTCACACTGAACAAGATCTTTATTAAGGCAAAAATTAAGATCTGAAAAGTTTGAGGTCTGACAGAAAAAAAAGTGATGTCACATGAAAATCTTTTGAGCCAAGAAAAACACATCCCATAATATACGACAGGACAATAGGGACATTGTGTTGGCCAAGTCTGGCTTGAATACTTTTGTTGTTTGCTGAAATCATCCCCGCAGAAAAAAAAATGGCGGAAGAGGAAGAAGAAGAAGTAGAAAAAAAATCAGAACAAACAGTAAGCTCTAGCGGCGGAAATGCCAATGATTGCCTTTATATGCATTTGTCTTGTTCCCAAAATAAATCCAGTTGATCATAAAAAAACACTCATCACACATGAGCCCTGGTTTGCTTGTGAGTACTTACTCAGCCGAATCTCACAGTTTGAGCCAGTAAATCCCGTGAAGCACTGACACGTGTAGGCAGCACTCAATTGGTTGGGCCAACGGCACAATCCATTGTTCAGGCAAGGGATGCTCAGACACGGATCTAGACGTATAAAAAACAACCAACAATCATAGAATTAATTCACTGATGGAAGAAAAAAATCAAAAGGGACTAGTAACAAGCCTACTAGAATGCCATCGAGGGAATTAAGAGGAGTGACTGAAACAAGTCTACTCGAAACCTTGCAAAGATGATCAAAAGTGACTAGGATCAAGTCTATTTAACACAATTTAGAGGAACTACTGGGAACAAGTCTACTACAAAGAAAGCCCAGATCAAATTTGGAAGGAGTGACTTGGAACAAGTCTACCAGAGGATAAAGAAGAGTTGGCGACCGGCTAAGGTGTCCCTTACCTGGCACTGTGCCGCAATTGGTACCCGTGTAGCCCGGTGCACACTGACAGGAAAAGTCCGTCCCTTGCTGGAGGCAAGTTGCACCGTTGAGACAAGGAGTGCTCACACAGATATCTGACAGAGAAACCAACAAATCATTAACTGATGTGGCCAGACCAGGGTGAGCCCCCCAAAAATAGTGACCCTGTTTTTGATTCAAGACGAAGTCGACATTGGAAAGCTGATCAGACTCAAATGTTGCGAGGGCAGAATACCGGGGGAAAAAACAAACAGACGATTGTGCACTCACCGATGACAGTTTGGCAGAGGGCACCGGTGAAGACGGGCTGACACTGGCATTGGTATCCCGTAGCCAGCTGAATACACGTACCTCCGTTCTGACACGGAGAGCTCACACAGGGATCTACAGGACAGAGGGGGAAAAAAGCATCTCACTATGAGACAAACAACTCAAAAAGCCTAGCACATCTGTGCAGACGGACTTCAAGTCTGCTAGGAAAGTCGTTCCACTGACAGGGCTGACCTTCCCAGCTTGAAAAAACAACATTTTTTTCACACTGAACAAGATCTTTATTAAGGCAAAAATTAAGATCTGAAAAGTTTGAGGTCTGACAGAAAAAAAAAGTGATGTCACATGAAAATCTTTTGAGCCAAGAAAAACACATCCCATAATATACGACAGGACAATAGGGACATTGTGTTGGCCAAGTCTGGCTTGAATATCTTTTGTTGTTTGCTGAAATCATCCCCGCAGAAAAAAAATGGCGGAAGAGGAGGAAGAAGAAGAAGTAGAAAAAAAATCAGAACAAACAGTAAGCTCTAGCGGCGGAAAGACCAATGATTGCCTTTATATGCATTTGTCTTGTTCCCAAAAAAAATCCAGTTGATCATAAAAAAACACTCATCATACTGAGCCCTGGTTTGCTTGTGAGTACTTACTCAGCCGAATCTCACAGTTTGAGCCAGTAAATCCCGTGAAGCACTGACACGTGTAGGCAGCACTCAATTGGTTGGGCCAACGGCACAATCCATTGTTCAGGCAAGGGATGCTCAGACACGGATCTAGACGTATAAAAAACAACCAACAATCATAGAATTAATTCACTGATGGAAGAAAAAAATCAAAAGGGACTAGTAACAAGCCTACTAGAATGCCATCGAGGGAATTAAGAGGAGTGACTGAAACAAGTCTACTCGAAACCTTGCAAAGATGATCAAAAGTGACTAGGATCAAGTCTATTTAACACAATTTAGAGGAACTACTGGGAACAAGTCTACTACAAAGAAAGCCCAGATCAAATTTGGAAGGAGTGACTTGGAACAAGTCTACCAGAGGATAAAGAAGAGTTGGCGACCGGCTAAGGTGTCCCTTACCTGGCACTGTGCCGCAATTGGTACCCGTGTAGCCCGGTGCACACTGACAGGAAAAGTCCGTCCCTTGCTGGAGGCAAGTTGCACCGTTGAGACAAGGAGTGCTCACACAGATATCTGACAGAGAAACCAACAAATCATTAACTGATGTGGCCAGACCAGGGTGAGCCCCCCAAAAATAGTGACCCTGTTTTTGATTCAAGACGAAGTCGACATTGGAAAGCTGATCAGACTCAAATGTTGCGAGGGCAGAATACCGGGGGAAAAAACAAACAGACGATTGTGCACTCACCGATGACAGTTTGGCAGAGGGCACCGGTGAAGACGGGCTGACACTGGCATTGGTATCCCGTAGCCAGCTGAATACACGTACCTCCGTTCTGACACGGAGAGCTCACACAGGGATCTACAGGACAGAGGGGGAAAAAAGCATCTCACTATGAGACAAACAACTCCAAAAGCCTAGCACATCTGTGCAGACGGACTTCAAGTCTGCTAGGAAAGTCGTTCCACTGACAGGGCTGACCTTCCCAGCTTGAAAAAACAACATTTTTTTCACACTGAACAAGATCTTTATTAAGGCAAAAATTAAGATCTGAAAAGTTTGAGGTCTGACAGAAAAAAAAAGTGATGTCACATGAAAATCTTTTGAGCCAAGAAAAACACATCCCATAATATACGACAGGACAATAGGGACATTGTGTTGGCCAAGTCTGGCTTGAATATCTTTTGTTGTTTGCTGAAATCATCCCCGCAGAAAAAAAAATGGCGGAAGAGGAAGAAGAAGAAGTAGAACTAGAGATTTATGTCTGTTGGCTAACAGAACATAACGCTTTTCCGTATCTGGTTCTCTTAAAAAAAAAAAAAATTGACATCAGCGGGATTCGAACCCGTAACCTCCATTCCTACCCCAAAACGCACGTGCATATTTTGTGCAGAAAGTGTATGGGACTTCATTAGATTTTTCAAAAAATCATAATAATTGTGAACAATGGTCAATTGCTTCCAAATTCAGGATTTATAATGTCTAGCCCAATAGCTAAATGCCTACCAAATTTCGAGACGATTGACCTTTGGCAAATATGCGTTTTAAAAACACGCATTTTGATGACGTCACGATTGCGTCATGGCATTTTGGCCCCGAAGGGTGTTTATAAACTACATCCCCAATAGATATAATCGAAAAAATGAACAAAATCTTGCTCTGTTGGCCAAATATGCTCAATTGAATGTTAAAATGTGAAAAGTTTATGACCTCATTAATATTCATGAGATGACGTCACGATCAAATGAGGGCAATTTTTGGATACACCTTTTCCCAACTTAGATAAGGTGCAAAATTGAAACCCAACGAAATTGCATTTTTGGTTAAAATGGAGTGTGAAATTTGCCCCTTTAAAGTGCTGTCACGTGACACGTGATGACGTCATGATGTTTTCAAGACTACTGTGCACTAGTTCACCAATGGCTCTATGCATTTGCCAAGTTTGAAAAAAATCCAAGTGTATTCAATGGCAAAAGTGGCAGTCAGGAAATCCCTGTGCTTTGTCTATGGGATTTTTTCCGACCAGAAAAAGAAAAAGAAGAAAAAAAAAACTAGAGATTTATGTCTGTTGGCTAACAGAACATAACGCTTTTCCGCATCTGGCTCTTTAAAAAAAAAAAAAAAAAAAAAAAAATTGACATCAGCGGGATTCGAACTCGTAACCTCAATTTCTACCCCAAAACGCACGTGCATATTTCGTGCACAAAGTGTATGGGACTTCATTATAACATTAAAAAAATTCATAATAATTCTGAACAATGGTCGATTACTTCCAAACTCAGGATTTAGAATGTCTAGCCCAATAGCTAAATGCCTACCAAATTTCGAGACGATTGACCTTTGGCAAATATGCGTATTAAAAACACGCATTTTGATGACGTCATGATTGCGTCATGGCATTTTGGCTCCGGAGGGTGTTTATAAACTACATCCCCAATAGATATAATTGAAAAAATGAACAAAATCTTGCTCTGTTGGCCAAATATGCTCAATTGAATGTTAAAATGTGAAAAGTTTATGACCTCATTAATATTCATGAGATGACGTCACGATCAAATGAGGGCAATTTTTGGATACACCTTTTCCCAACTTAGATAAGGTGCAAAATTGAAACCCAACGAAATTGCATTTTTGCTTAAAATGGAGTGTGAAATTTGCCCCTTTAAAGTGCTGTCACGTGACACGTGATGACGTCATGATGTTTTCAAGACTACTGTGCACTAGTTCACCAATGGCTCTATGCATTTGCCAAGTTTGAAAAAAATCCAAGTGTATTCAATGGCAAAAGTGGCAGTCAGGAAATCCCTGTGCTTTGTCTATGGGATTTTTTCCGACCAGAAAAAGAAAAAGAAGAAAAAAAAAAAAAATCAGAACAAGAACAATAGCTTTTCCGCTACGCGGCGGAAAAGCTAAAAATCAGAACAAGAACAATAGCTTTTCCGCTACGCGGCGGAAAAGCTAAAAAAAATCAGAACAAACAGTAAGCTCTAGCGGCGGAAAGACCAATGATTGCCTTTATATGCATTTGTCTTGTTCCCAAAATAAATCCAGTTGATCATAAAAAAACACTCATCACACATGAGCCCTGGTTTGCTTGTGAGTACTTACTCAGCCGAATCTCACAGTTTGAGCCAGTAAATCCCGTGAAGCACTGACACGTGTAGGCAGCACTCAACTGGTTTGGCCAACGGCACAATCCATTGTTCAGGCAAGGGATGCTCAGACACGGATCTAGACGTATAAAAAACAACCAACAATCATAGAATTAATTCACTGATGGAAGAAAAAAATCAAAAGGGACTAGTAACAAGCCTACTAGAAAGGCATCGAGGGAATTAAGAGGAGTGACTGAAACAAGTCTACTCGAAACCTTGCCAAGATGATCAAAAGTGACTAGGATCAAGTCTATTTAACACAATTTAGAGGATCTACTGGGAACAAGTCTACTACAAAGAAAGCCCAAATGAAATTTGGAAGGAGTGACTGAAACAAGTCTACTTGAAACCTTGCCAAGATGATCAAAAGTGACTAGGATCAAGTCTATTTAACACAACTGAGAGGAACTACTGGGGACAAGTCTACTACGAAGAAAGCCTGGATGAAATTTAGAAGGAGTGATTGGAACAAGTCTACCAGAGGATAAAGAAGAGTTGGTGACCGGCTAAGGTGTCCCTTACCTGGCACTGTGCCGCAGTTGGTACCCGTGTAGCCCGGTGCACACTGACAGGAAAAGTCCGTCCCTTGCTGGAGGCAAGTTGCACCGTTGAGACAAGGAGTGCTCACACAGATGTCTGACAGAGAAACCAACAAATCATTAACTGATGTAGCAGACCAGGGTGAGCCCCCCAAAAATAGTGACCCTGTTTTTGATTCAAGACGAAGCCGACATTGGAAAGCTGATCAGACTCAAATGTTGCGAGGGCAGAATACCGGGGAAAAAACAAACAGACAATTGTGCACTCACCAATGACAGTTTGGCAGAGGGCACCGGTGAAGACGGGCTGACACTGGCATTGGTATCCCGTAGCCAGCTGAATACACGTACCTCCGTTCTGACACGGAAAGCTCACGCAGGGACCTACAGGACAGAGGAGGTAAAAAAGCATCTCATTATAAGACAAACAATTCCAAAAGCCTAGCACAAAAAACACTGGGTCAGAAAAACAGAGGATGGCGACAATCCAATACAAACTTTCTTTAAAAATTCACAACCTCTACTACATACTTGTTACTTCGCAGCGAGCTCCAAAGAAGTGCAACGGACAGTTACACTGGTAAACGAAGCTAGTACCATCCCACGTACAACTGCCACCATTTAGGCAAGGACCATCTTCACAAGGATCTGTAAAAAATATCATCAAAAATGGAAATCACAGGAAACAGGAAAAAAACAGTATTAACTAGTTTAACTTATTTCTGTATCCAAATAACCCACTTTTTTTCTTTCAATTTTTAAAGCGAAATTTACAGAGTACCAGTCAAATGTACTTCGGATGGCTTCACAGGTGGGACAAACAGAAGAAAAGAAAAACAGTATTAACTTGTTTCACTTATTTCTGTATCCAAAAACCCACAATTTTCTTATCAATATTTAAAGCGACTTTGACACAGTACCAGTCAAATGTACTTACTTTGGATGGCTTCACAGGTGGGACCAGTGTAGCCTGTGGGGCACTGACATTGAAACTGAGAACCCGTTTGTGTGCAGAAGCCTCCATTCTGACAAGGAGAGCTGTTGCAGGCATCTGTTTTAAAGAGACAGCAGCACAATGGAAAAAAGAACACTTTAAAACTGTGCCATCCAGACAAGTCAACAGTCCTATGAAGAACGTAGCAGTCAACCGGAGATCGATAACTCAGCAGCCAGACAGAAAAGGAAAAAAAAACCTGGCAAGAGGCCAAGGCAATTTGGCAGCTGGCCAAAGCAACTATGCAGCCAGCCAGGACTGCCTTTGATAGCTGGTAGACAGGACAACTTGGTAGCCAGCCAGGACAACTTGGCAGCCTGCCAGGACCACCTTTGATCATAGCCAGAACAACTTGGCAGCCTGCCAGGAAAGATTAAAAAGTCATGGCAAGCAACCAATGGCAACTTGACAGCTGGCCAAAGTATTTTGGCAACCACCAAGGACTACCTTTAATAGCTGGCAGCCAGGACAACTTGGCAGCCAGCCAGGACAACTTGGCAGCCAGCCAGGACCACCTTTGATCATAGCCAGGACAACTTGGCAGCCTGCCAGGAAAGATTAAAAAGTCATGGCAAGCAACCAATGGCAACTTGGCAGCTGGCCAAAGTATTTTGGCAACCACCAAGGACCACCTTTAATAGCTGGTAGCCAGGACAACTTGACAGTCAGCCAGGAAATCTTAGCAGCCAGTAAGACAAAGCTAACACGTCTTGGCAGCAACCCAAAACAACTTAGCAGCCTTCCAGAAAAAAATTTGGAAGCCAAAAAAAAGTCCTGGCAAGCAGCCAATACAACTTGGCAGCTAGTCAAAGTATTTTGGCAGCCAGCCAAGACCACATTTGATAGCTGGTAGCCAGGACACCTGGCAGCCTGCCAGAAACAAAAGACAGCCAGCCAAGACAACATGGCCCCAGCCAAAGAAAAACTTGGCCACTGCCCCTTACAGAAGCCAGTCACATAAAAATAGTATCAACATACTTGGACTTTCGCAGTTAGTTCCGGTGAAGCCTTGCAGACACTGGCACTGGTAGATGTAAGTGCTGGCAATCCTGGAGCAAAACCCACCATTGAGGCAGGGATCACTGTCACAGGGATCTACCAGACACAAAACAGTCATTCATCAGGGCCATCTCAAAAACCTTAGCTTAGGCTCTCTGGCTCCAGTTGCATCCCTGTTTCTTGTGTGACAGCTCATTTGCATATTGCCCTTGTATAGCGCCCTCGCTAGCCAGTGTATCCTGCTTAGTAGTAGCACACAGCCATTAGGTCATTCATTCAGCACACAACCAGAGTCCACTACAGTACCAAGTTCATCGACCAGCAAGTTTCAACTACTGTACACGCACCTCATGACACTTCAATTTCCTCTAGGCTAGGTTTTTTTTTTTTTTTTAGCTATGCGGCACCATTAAATGAACCACAGTCAGTTGAATGTACACCATCCTTGTTGGCTACATTTCTACCTGTCACACTTGTACTCTTTTTAAAAGATAAAGTGCTTCCGAATGGCAACCCCCCCCCTTCCCTCCCTTCCACAATTTGATAGCCGATCATTTGGGAAGGTGCCCTACTTGTAAGGCCTGGATAGATCAGGCAGATAAAAAGTGGTGGTAACTGGAGCCAGAAGTTTAGGGTCCAAATCCTCTGCTATTTTCATAAACCTTTTTCCAATTTTTTTTAAAAAGAGTAAAAAATTAAGCTAGAAAGCAGAGGGTTTCGGGACTTCAGCGATGAGTTGCACCCTGTTTTCTCTAGCTTTCGAGTACTGACTGAGACAGAGTTACACCCTACTCAAAGTCTTGGAAGATTTTTCTCTCTCACTCTCTCTCTCTCTTTCACTCTCTCTCTCCCTCCCCTTCTCTCTCTCACTCTCTCTTTCTCTAGTGAGTTGGCGAAAACTGTGCTGCTGTAACATGGATGGGATCAAAATGATCAAGCCAACCTTCCCTATATCAGCTGCCCAATGGGATGCAGCTGTACAACTTAGTCCCTAGTATTAATAATTTCTTGAAACTAGGATGTTGTTAGTCTTCCTTAATGCCTTTTGCCCTCTATTTTTTCCCAGATTGCATCTTTTCTGTACAATTTTGTCTCATCGTATGACACTTTCAAATCTTTACAAAGCACAAATAAGTGTGAAATGGGTTTGACCCAAAATCCATTCATTTGTTTTGTGCTCTTCCCATGACATTCTTCATGCGATAGCACCAGATTCGGAAAGCACGGTCCACGTTCGTAAAAGAGAGTGGGTCTGGATAAAAGAAAGAAAAAACTGAGTTTCCAGAGCAGATGTCAGTGGGGCGGGGCGGCGCAGCCACCATGCACGGAGGTGGCTCCTGCCTTTAGGCTCTTACCAAGGACGGTCTCGCAGTTATCGCCGGCAAAGCCGACGGCGCACTGGCACTCGTAGACGGTCGGGCTCAATGGGAAGCAGAAGCCCTCGTTGAGGCACGGGTAAGGGCTGCAGGGGTCTGACAATTCGAGGAGAGGGTGGAAAAAGGAAGCGGTAATGCTCTTCACATCAACTCATTCAGCCTCTCTCTGGAATTCCCTTCCTGGTTCATGTTTTCCCCCAGCCTACGATCTTGCCCTTTTTTTTAAGGGGAATGCCAATTCCTGTATCCAGTCTTCCCGAGTCCTTCTCTATCTCTTTCTTTCCTTAGCCATTAACCTTGAGCGGCTTTATTGCCTTGTTTTGGGTGAATTTGTATATTAAAAAAAAAAATTCTGAGTGAGGTTTGATAGTTGAATCAGAAAGAGGCCTTTTTAAGTTTTTATAGAATGTCATTTTCAAAGGAAAACTTTTCATCATTTTTTAATCAAAAATCATGCATAAGATTGATGAGGGATTAGATCATTCAACTTTTCTTGAATGCTAGAATTGTCTACATGGTTAGTATGGATGCAACCTGGGTTGATTCAAAGAGATATGGATGGGTGTTGGGATGGAGTGACTAAATGTGCAGATAGGTAGGTGCATAGTTGCCTGGATTAGTTGCGATGGATGGATGGATGGGATGGAATGGGATGAGATGAGATGGGATGGGATGCGATGGATGGGATGGGATGGGATGGGATGGGATGGGATGTGATGGATGGGATGGGATGGGATAGAGTGGGATGGGATGTGATGGGATGGGATGATGGAATGGGATGGGATGGGATGGGATGGGATGGGATGGGATGGGATGGGATGGGATGGGATGGGATGTGATGGATGGGATGGGATGGGATAGAGTGGGATGGGATGTGATGGGATGGGATGATGGAATGGGATGGGATGGGATGGGATGGGATGGGATGGGATGGGGTGCATGGGATGGGATGGGATGGGATGGGATGGGATGGGATGAGATGGGATGGGATGAGATGGGATGGGATGGGATGGGATGGGATGAGATGGGATGGGATGAGATGGGATGGGATGAGATGGGATGGGATGGGATGGGATGAGATGGGATGGGATGAGATGGGATGGGATGAGATGGGATGGGATGGGATGGGATGGGATGGGATGGGATGGGATGAGATGAGATGAGATGAGATGGGATGGGATGGGATGGGATGGGATGGGGTGGGGTGGGATGGGATGGGATGGGATGGGATGGGATGGGATGGGATGGGATGGGATGGGATGGGATGGGATGGGATGAGATGGGATGGGATGGGATGGGATGAGATGGGATGAGATGGGATGGGATGAGATGGGATGGGATGAGATGGGATGTGATGGGATGGGATGGGATGGGATGAGATGAGATGATCACACTTCCTGTGTGCCTTTCTCTCTTTCTTTTACCCCTTTTGGTCTGGCAGTGGGATCCTGTATAATCCGCAGAGCATAGGCAGGAGTAGGCAAAGGTCAGGGCAAGCTGGCTACACAGGCCACCGTTAAGACACGGGCTACTCTCACAAGGATCTGCTCAGAGGTAAGGGGGTGGTGGAGGAGAGGGAAGCAACCGGCACAAAAGCATACAAAAAGGGAGAAGGCCGGGGAGGGGGGGGGGGGGAGAACATGGTCAGTTAGACAGGCCCAAGGGTACACAGCAATGCTGAAAAAATTGATACCAAATTCCAATACACCAAGCAGTATCAGCATTGTTTAAACAAATTGTCAAGCAGTATTGGGGATGGTGAGTTACAACTGGGATGCTTAAGGTCATAATATCCCACCAATTTTAAATATGAGCCATCTGGAAGGTTTGAACCTGAAACTGGACTTGTGTGACCTCTCTATATGGCAATTTGACCTCTGTAATTTGCATTTTAATGCATATTCATATCCGGTAGTCACAGCAGATGTGATTTTAGAGAGTGACTATGGGCAACTAAACAGAATGCAATTTTGGAGGTCTCTCCAAGTAAAATAATAAAAATGGATCGTTTAATGGCTCTGATTGGCTGAGCAGACACCATATGACTGTGTAGAACCTGGCTGAGCAGGCACCATATTACAGTGTGGGAGGGCTCTGATTGGCTGAGCAGACACCACATGACTGTGTGGGAGGGCTCTGATTGGCTGAGCAGACACCACATGACTGTGTGGGAGGGCTCTGATTGGCTGAGCAGACACCACATGACTGTGTGGGAGGGCTCTGATTGGCTGAGCAGACACCACATGACTGTGTGGGAGGGATCTGATTGGCTGATCAGACACCACATGACTGTGTGGGAGGGCTCTGATTGGCTGAGCAGACACCACATGACTGTGTGAGAGGGCTCTGATTGGCTGAGCAGACTCTATTTGACTACATGGGGGTTCTCATTGGCTGAGCAGACACCATGTGACTGTGTGGGAGGGCTCTCATTGGCTCTATCTGGTCTAAGGGGGTAAAAGTGGCAGCAGTGAGGATGACCAACCTAGCGGGATGTTGCAGTAGGTCCCGGCATATCCCACTGTGCAGAGACACTCATAGTCAGAGCTGGTACCGGCACGCTGGCAAACGGCGCCATTTTGACAGAGGTGGGTCAGGCAGGGATCTGACCGAGCCAAAGCAGGAAGGGAAAACCAACAAGCAACAAAAGAAAGCAGAAACATCGTTTAAAAAAACCATAAGATTTTTGAAGAGAAAGGCCGAAAAGGTAAAGGAGATAAAACAGCAAAGACAAAAGGCATAAAATTTGATTGTAATCATTCATTAAAAAAAAAGCAAAGATAAACTAGCCATTGCCTATGGCACCTTGAGGTCATGGCCTTTAGCACCTCAAGGTCACAACATTTGGCACCTTGAGGCAACAACGAGGCCATTGTCTTTGGAACCTTGAGGCTGTTGCCTTTGGCACACCAAGTCCAGAGCATTTGGCACCTCGAGGTCATGGCCTTTGGCACCTTGATGTCACTGCCCATAGACATCTCAAGGCCACTATCTTTGGCACCTCAAAGCCATTGCCTTTGGAACCTTCAGGCCACGGTCTTTAACACCTCAAGGCCACTATCTTTGACACCTCAAAGCCATTGCCTTTGGAACCTTCAGGCCACGGTCTTAAACACCTCAAGGCCACTATCTTTGACACCTCAAAGCCATTGCCTTTGGAACCTTCAGGCCACGGTCTTAAACACCTCAAGGCCACTATCTTTGACACCTCAAAGCCATTGCCTTTGGAACCTTCAGGCCACGGTCTTAAACACCTCAAGGCCACTATCTTTGACACCTTAAAGCCATTGCCTTTGGAACCTTCAGGCCACGGTCTTAAACACCTCAAGGCCACTATCTTTGGCACCTCAAAGCCATTGTCTTTGGAACCTTCAGGCCACGGTCTTAAACACCTCAAGGCCACTATCTTTGACACCTCAAAGCCATTGCCTTTGGAACCTTCAGGCCACGGTCTTAAACACCTCAAGGCTGCTATCTTTGGCACCTCAAGGACCCTTCAAAAGTGAATTCACCTTGAAGATTCCAACTCATGTGACCTAATGAGGACATCTTAAGGTAGTGTAAAAGACAGTGAAGAAACCTTGAATATCTAGGGTAAGGTCCGGCCTGGGGGTGGGGGTAATTCAAATGCAGGTGATCTAGCCGAATCACCACACTGCGTATCTGCCAGGCAGTTGTGGTCTAGTCTGTGCACACCATAGGCTTGTGCATTGCAGCCATTTACCAAGAATGTGGCCTTGATGAATAGACCACTAGTGAAATCACTGCGAAAAACTGGTGAGGAAACTTTCGGCACGAAAAAAAAAGTGGTGAAATAGAAGGGGATTTTTTTTCCTTTTTTTCACCAGCATGAGGACATTTGTGACCCGGCACAGCGACATGAGGAATATCCCATCAAAACACTTTTTCGAGTAAACAACGCCTGAAGTCAAAGTATCTTCTCAATTCGATTAAAAATCAATTTTTTTTTTTTTGTATTTTAAGTTAATGTATTGGAGGATATTATGTCCAAAGGATCTTTCAGAAATCCATCCCTAAATGTTGAAAAAACGAGGATTTCGGGGGAGTGTTTGTGTACTGTTTTCATGAAAATGAAAAGTTCCTGCCTTTTTGAATGGCCGCTTTCGAGGAGTTAGAATGGTGCTGCTATATTGTGTCTGGTACCAAATGAACGAGCGAAGTCCCCTGGTACCATTTACAACAAAGTTCACACAGAAATAATTTTGATATCATTTGAAAGCTAATGGTATACTCTTTCACATCATTAGAAAATCTCAAAATCTCAAAAGTGGGGGTTATTCCTCATTATGCTGTGCCGGGTCATATTTTTGCCGGATTTTCATCAGGGTCTGGATGTTCACCGAGCCGTAGACGATCACACGAGATAACGCTACCTGGTGCAATCTCGCAGTAGTCTCCGCTGTAGCCATTAACGCAGACGCAGGAGAATCCCCCTAGCTGGTCCTTGATGCAGATTCCATTGTTGTGGCAGGGGTCGGTCGGCAGACAAGGGTTAACTGAAGGGCAATTTCAAACAAAACAAAAAAAACAAAAAAAGATCGACGTTCGATTTCGTCAGACTGATTGCGACGAAATCGTGAGGCATCTGAGCGAAGCACGCAACCCTGGCACAGTTATTAAAATGCAACTACGATGAGTCGTCCAGCCATTGGCCGAATTTCTCCCCCGCTCCAAGATGATATGCCCCTCTCGCTAGAAAAGGCAGCCCACGAGAACAGGGGGCGGTGTTTTGGGGAGAGCTAGGGTTAGACTTTGAAAAATAATATCGGACAGTTAGCGGAGGAGTTCATCCTCATTAGGGGTGTTTTTAGATGGAAGGGTGTATCATATATTTTTTGGGGGCGCAGTCCTATGAACCCAGACAAGCAATCTGTGCCTGGGTTTTAGGGGAAATCTCAAAACTCAATTAATCAAACCTAGTGGGGCCTTTCTGAAAAGGCACAACTCTGTGAAGTGAAGTTTGGCTTGGCAAGGTGATCCTATGCTTCACTAATCTTTTGTGCTTGAGCAAATTTTGCCACTTCATGAAATTAGGGCCCTGGCTAACTCAGCTACCGAAGAGAGGATTTGGTAAGATAAAGGTTTCCGAACCATCTCCCAATATCTACTTAATTAGACACCTTAGACACCTCAAGGCTTGGACACCTCAAGGCTGCTGTCTTCGGCACCTGAAGGCCATTTCCTTTGGCACCTTAAGGCCACTGCCTTAGACACCTGAAGGCTGCTATCAAGAACCCTTTTAAAAGTGCATTCGCCTTGAGGACTCCAACTCATGTGACCTGATGTTAAGGTAGTGTAAAAGAAGCTGGAAAAACCCCTGAATATCTACCAAAGATGGCATTAGGCAGGATGAGGGTTTTTGAAGCATCTCCCAATATCTAACCCCCCCCCCTACTCCTTCTGATTTGGGGTTTTTGTCATCAATGTACCTGTTTGACACCTATCACCGACCCATGCGTTCAAGCAGGTGCATCGGTAGCCGCCGTCACCTTGGGGGTCACACTGCCCTCCGTTGAGACAAAGCGTTGGCGTGACCAGACATCGGTTGCCCACTGCAGAGACAGTGATCGGGTTGGGAGGGTGGGGGTAGGTTATAGGTCCGAGGGTGCCGGACTGAGGGCCACTGTTTTAATTTTTTGAGGCCACTGGGATTGTTCCACTTCCAGGGGGGGGGGACTGGCTATCCAGGCCACTTACACTTAGCCTGGATTTCTTGGCCACTGCCGGGCCAAATGGATGCCAACAAATGAAGGCCACTATGGAAAAAGCAACAGCCACTACGGGCCACATAATCAGCCACCTCAGGCCACTGCAGCCTCTGCACCTACTGAGGCCACTCTGGCCACCAGAGGCCACTACAGGGACTAATCACAGCTGCCCTAAGGCCACTACGGGTCCCTGCGAGCTCTGTGTAAGACTACAGGCAACAAAGGACACTACAGGCTATCAAGGGACATCTAAGGCTACCACTAGAGTTCACTGGGGCTACCACAGAGACTACATCTGCTACAAAATGGAACTATGGCTATCACAACATTCATTGGGACAACTACACAGAGCGAGCCTTCAGGCCAACAAAAAGGCTGCTCTGGCTAGAGATTACAATTTCCAAAGGCCACTATGGCCATAAAAGAGGCCCACTATGGCTACCACAAACCATTAGTGTTACTAAAGGCTACTCTGACAACTACGAAGACAACAGTGACTATAGCTACTGCTGGCCACTATAACTACCACTGGCCACTATAACTACCACTGGCCACTATAACTACCACTGCTGGCCACTATAGCTACCACAGGCCACTATAGCTACCACAGGCCAGTATAGAATATAGCTACTGTACCACAGGCCACCATAACTACCACAGGCCACTATATAGCTACAACAGGCCATTAAAGCTACCACAGGCCAGTATAGCTACCACAGGCCAGTATAGCTACCAAAGGCCACTATAACTACCACAGGCCACTGTGACTACCAAAGGCCACTATAACTACCACAGGTCACTGTGGCTACCATATAGAGTGCCACAGTTAAGGTTAATGGCAAAGTATGCAGGGAGCAGGGAGAGATATATGGTTTTGGGGTATTGAGCTAAACAGGACACCAGAGTACACTACTGCAATAGCTAGAATTATGCCAATCACACATATCTATGGATATCTACAGTGTATGGCATCACAACAGCTAGCATTGTTAGTGGGCAGTTTTGGCAAGGCAAAGTTTAAGCTATTCTATTCAGCTCATGCATTGGCTTCAGTGGCCATTTGGTGGCTTGCTTTTTGGCTTCATCCAAAGTTTGGCTTCCATCTTGGCTGCTGATTTTTTTAGTCCAGTTTGTTGGCTACTGTTTCAGGGCTTGCCAACTGGCTACAGCTTGGCTACCATTTGGGCTACTATTTTGATGAGAATAATTTGTTTTAAAGGAATTATTCTTACCAGTATTGATCAGTATTTTGGCCAGCATTTGGTGCAAACATTTGGCCAGCATTCAACCAACCATTGGCCAGAGCTTGGCTGGTATTTGGCCGACAACTGGCCAGCATGTGGCCAATATTTGGCTGTATTTCAACCAATAATCGGCCTGTTCATGGCTAGTATTTGGCCAACAACTGTCCAGCATGCGGCCAACATTTGGCCAGCATGCGGCCAACATTAGGCCACCATTGGGCCACTCTGTGAAGAAAAAAAAGCCTCGCCACTTTTGGAACAATCCCACCGGTCAGCCGGCTTAAGCCAGACTGTGACGGTCAACGGTCTCGATCCCAAAGTCCAAGACCCTCATCAGGACAATATTCGAAATCCACAAGGAAGCAGACACAGTGATTATAAAAGAAATAAAGACAATAATTACTAGGCAGGAAATATCAGGGAATCCAAGAGCAACAATAATTTACAAAGAAAATGGAGAAAAAAAGCACTTGTAAGCAACAGAAATATAGTGGGATAAACACAAGAGCATAAATAAGGCAATTAGAGCGACATTTAGAACCAGTTTTTTTCTTTTCATCACGTAGTCCACAAATGGAAGCCCGACTGGATCTCTCTGAGTCAATTCCTTCTGTTGTGTCCGGATTCAGAAGCTACGGCTGGATGCAATGCACGAGTCTATGGGTATTGACTGAAGTCACCCGTTGGCAACTCCCATTGACTTGTGTGTAACATGAAGCCATAGTCAATTGATCTAGGCCTGTTGATATTGGTTGAAGTTAATAGATGGCAACTCTCATTGACTTGTGTGTAACATGAAGCCATAGTCAATTGATCTAGGCCTGTTGATATTGGTCGAGGTCACTAGATGGCAACTCCCATTGACTTATGTGTAATGTGAAGCCATAGCCAATGAATACATACAGGGGATCCCGTTGTTCACCATCTTTTCCAGACATTAATATTAATCCTTTTGCCTGAAACATTTTTTTTTTCTCAATCTTTAAATTTCTCTTCTTTTATGTTTAAAGTACCGGTAAATACATAAATCTCAAAAGTTAGAGGGCCTGACATTTTGATCATAACAAGACCTTTCTCAAAGGCAAAAGGTCCCTTTGAGAAAGGTCCTAGTAGAATCGAAACGTCAGGCCCTATAGCTTTTGGGTATCTTATTTTTTTTTTTTTGAGCGTCAATTGACTCATCTCCTTCATCGACTTAAATCGCCGCGATTCTCCGGCTTGTACCTTGGTCGCACAACCTCCCGGTCCATCCGGCTGAGCAGATGCAAGAGTAGTCGCCCGGCACGGTGTCAATGCACTCTCCGTTCACGCAGGCGTGGCTCTCGCACGCCGACGGGTCTGATGATCGGGTGACAGAGAACAATAGCGACCAGAGTCAGTTTCCCCCAAAAATGTCATGGCTCTGCTTGCCGTAAGATGTGCTCACGGAAGCTCACATTCCCCGCTTAACGTAAGCCGATTTCACGGCCAATATTATTTCTCGCTTTCCGTAGGCAAAACAATGATTGACTACGTGCATGCGTGAATTGCTTCCCTACCTGGAATGCAAAAGGAATCTTTGCATTGTCGTCTGCCGAATTCAAAGGGATTGTTGGCTTGATAAATACAGAGTATTCACCAGGAGTATACTCCGCCTCAAAGATGACGAGCTTGTGAAAGAATTTGTTTTTTTATGTTCCGCTACACGGGAAGAGGAAACCGGGACAGCCTCGCACATTGTACTTGCAGTATGTCCAGCTCCTCTTGGGAGATACTGAAGGGATGCTGCTACCAGACAAAAATTGCTTCTCTGGCCGAAGACCGCAGCAGTTGGAGAAAGTTTGTAGTCGCCTGCTCCACATCCAAATGATGATGATGATAATTCACCAAAGGAACTTGGGCCAAACGCTTGTTTCTAGATGCCTGCGACACTCAAACTGGCAACTAAGGGAAATGTTACCGAAGCCTAAGCCAGAGCCTACGGCTTCATTTTGTGATTAAGTGGCCTACGAAATTGGGCCCTTAAGAAAGGTTGGGGGTTTGAATCTCGCGCAATGAACCACCTTGGAAGGCTAGGGGCTGGCAGTATAAGCCAGAGCCTACGGCTTCATTTTGTAAGCGGCCTATACAAAAATTGGGCCCTGAAGGGAGGTTGAAGGGGGGAGTTTGAATCTCAAGCGACCACCCACCTTGACAGGCTAGGGGCTGGCAGTATAAGCCAGAGCCTACGGCTTCATTTTGTAAGCAGCCTATACAAAAATTGGGCCCTGAAGGGAGGTTGAAGGGGGGAGTTTGAATCTCAAGTGACCACCCACCTTGACAGGCTAGGGGCTGGCAGTATAAGCCAGAGCCTACGTCTTCATTTTGTAAGCGGCCTATACAAAAATTGGGCCCTGAAGGGAGGTTGAAGGGGGGAGTTTGAATCTCAAGTGACCACCCACCTTGACAGGCTAGGGGCTGGCAGTATAAGCCAGAGTCTACGTCTTCATTTTGTAAGCAGCCTATACAAAAATTGGGCCCTGAAGGGAGGTTGAAGGGGGGAGTTTGAATCTCAAGCGACCACCCACCTTGACAGGCTAGGGGCTGGCAGTATAAGCCAGAGTCTACGGCTTCATTTTGTAAGCAGCCTATACAAAAATTGGGCCCTGAAGGGAGGTTGAAGGGGGGAATTTGAATCTCAAGTGACCACCCACCTTGACAGGCTAGGGGCTCGCAGTATAAGCCAGAGTCTACGTCCTCATTTTGTAAGCGGCCTACGAACAAATTGGGCCCTGAAGGAAGGTTGGGGGGAGTGGGGGTAGTTTGAATCTCACGCGACCACCCACCTTGACAGGCCAGGGGCTGGCAGTGCAGCAGGACGTCCTCCGAGGGCACGGCGGTGAAGGTGAAGGGCGGCTGGGGGTTGGCGGCCCTCAGGAAGCGGACGCAGAGGTAGGGCACCTGGCTGCAGGAGATGCGGGTCAGGTCCAGGCTGACCTCCGCCGAGCGCAGCACCATGTCCAGACCGGCCTGCAGGAAGGCGCTGCCCGCGCTGCCCGGCAGCGTGGCCTCGGACTGCACCACCGTCTGGCCCTGGCCGTCAGGCCGGCTGTCCGTGAAGACGATGACCCGCCAGAGGTCCTGCCCGTTGACGCTGGCGCCGTCCGGGTCGGAGGAGACGCGGACGTCCAGAAGCAGCGGGTTGTCCGACACCTCCGAGTTGACAGGCTGACCGGAGAGGATAGTGGCCACAACGTCCGTGATCTCAACACCTAGTGACCCCCGAAAAAAAAATTAAAAATATTAGGAACTTTGTTCAGTCCAAGGACCAATTTCATAGAGCTGCTTAAGGAGCAAAATTTCCTTAAGCATAAAAAAGTGATTATTCGTAGGATCACCTTGACCACTAAAACTTCACTGTTATTAAATGCTTTTAAATGAAAAAGTGGTGACATTGCAATGAATTTTCCAATATAGGAAAGGTTTGCGGTGACACCATGTATAAGGTCTCTTAAAGAAGAGGTGTGGTTCTGAAAAGAACCCGAGTGGTAACTCGACGTTTTGACCAGTATGTTCTGGCCGTCAATCTCTTGATGACGGCCAGAGAACATACTGGTCGAAACGTCGAGTTACCACTCAGGGTTCTTTTCAGAACCACACCTCTACTTTAAGAGACCTTATACATGGTGTCACCGCAAACCTTTCCTGTAAGAACATAAAGACAAACATGTTACTCAATTACTACTACCACCACCACACTGCCTGTTCACAGCGAGACGAGTGAAGACAAATCTGGCTCACCTCTGCAGGTGACTTCGTCGCAGGCCACGTAGGACTGGGCCCCGTCACCAAGCGTGAAGTCCACCGAGGGGCTGAGGCCCCGCTCCAGGAGGACGCAGACGTGGCTGAACTGGCCGCAGGCCAGCCCATCGGCGGCCGTGCTCAGGTCGGCCACCAGGCCGCTGAGGGTGGCCGAGGCCGAGGCCGACAGGCTCACGCCGGCCTGGGCGTCCGACAGCTGGAGCGGCGTGGAGGCGTAGACCGGCCCCTGACCATCCGGCTGCGTGCTCAGGAAGGCCGTCACACGCCACAGGCGGCGGCCCGAGACGCTGCCGCTGGCCGCGCTGGCCACCAGGGTCAGGTCGAGGATCAGGGAGTTGTCGTCGCTGCGCTCCTTCAGGTCCGTGCCGGAGGTGACACGCAACTCCTGGTTGACGATGTGCACCCCTAATGAAAAAAAAAACGAAGAGAAGAACAAAAACGATGACAGATCTGCATTCGATTTCATTCAAACTCATTGTGGCTTATGACCAATCGCAAGGTGATGAGTGATGCATGGAATCCGTACGACCTATCCAACTTAAGCTTATCTATCGTAAGTTAAATTAAAAAATTAGGAGGGCCTGACGTGCATGGTGGCACTCTTTATTTCCACCGGTACTTTTGCAAAGATGGCAGCCTCTACGGCATTTTAGTCTGGTGCCCGCTGTTGTCCGTCTATAGGTTATATATGTCTATGGCAAAGATGGCAGTCTCCATGGCATTTTAGTCTGGCGCCCGCTATTGTCAGTCTATAGGTTATATATGTCTATGGCAAAGATGACAATCACCATGGCATTTCAGTCTGGTACCCACTATTGTCTGTCTATAGGTTATATAGAGGTCTCGGGTTCGCATCCGGACTGACCCATGCAGGTGGACTGGATGCAGGCCGTCCGCTGGCCCGTCAGGACAAAGGCCGGATTGGCGGCCGGCCCCGGTGAGACCTGGGCGCAGAGATAGGGCGTCTGGCTGCAGACGGCCTGTCCGAGGTCCACGGTGGCCTGCAGGCCGGCCAGGCTGGCCGTCTGACCGGCCAGGAGCTGGCCGGCCTGGAAGGGGCTGTAGACGGCGGTGGCCTCGCCGTGCCGGGGGCCGGAGCCGTCCAGCCGGCCGCTGCCGAAGACCTGGACCTGCCAGAGCCCCGTGCCCGTCAGGCTCTGGCCGCCGGGGTCGCTGGTCATCGCCACGTTGAAGATGACTGTGTTGTCTGAGACGCCCTCCCGGAGGATGACGTTGGGCGCCGTCAGCTCCACCACTGTAAGAATGACGCCTGGATGTGAACCAATGACAAAAAAAAGAAAAAAGGAATTAGTCACAACAGTCACGGTTTAAAGCCCCTGCACAACATTGGTCGAAGTCAAAGAATAGCATCCATACGTTGTCTGGTCCAACATATGCATGAAATAGCTTCCGGTGACCTCTGACCCTCGACCCTCGACCTACCCTGGTTCTGCTCCAGGCAGTTGGTGCCCTGCCATTCCAGGGTGCACAGGCAGAGAAAGTTGAACTGGTTGTTGATGCAGGTGCCTCCGTTAGCACAGACAATGCCCAGACAGGCATCCACAGCTAGCCGGGAGAATTGAATGAACGAAGATAAGAAAAAGACATTTTAATAAAATAATAATGATATAAATCATAATACCAAATCGTAATTGATCGATCAATTGGATCAACCAATCTATAGATTGATCAGTCAACAGATCAGCTGATCAACTGATCAATCAATCAAAAATCACTTAATCAACTAATTGATCGAACAATCCATTGATCAATTAATCAATCAATTGATCAGACAATCTATATTAATCAATTGGTCAATGTATTGGCTGCTTCATCAATTATTCAATCAGTCGACTGATCAATCGCCCCTCCATCAATCAACTAATTAAACAATGGCTCAATCAAATGATGACACGGGGTCCTTCAAATCCCTCATCAAAGAAAAAAAGGGACAGACATACGGTCAGTGCAGTATTCTCCTCTCCAGCCGTTTGGGCAATCACAGAAGTAGGACGAGGTGCTGACCTCCCTGCAAGTCCCGCCGTTCTGGCAGCTGTGGGACTCACACGGGGAAGGCTCTAAAAGCGGAGATGGAGTGAAACAAGAGGCAAGAAGAGTCACAGATATAACATGATGTTTTACGTCGAGGAGAATGTAACTCAATGAGGTTTTGTCCTTGCTCGACGTGATAAACACTGAATGCTCTGTGCTTTGCCCGATGCCTGATGAAAAAAAAGGCGAACTGCCTGAAAAAAATCGGGCAAAGCACCGAGCATTCGGTGTTTATCACGTCGAGCAAGAGCAACACCTCATTGAATTGGGCAAGACGTGTTGAGTGGTCTGGTAAGAATGACGCTGATCGAATCTTACAGTCAACCAAAGAGAACCAACCAAAGTTTTGACCGCATCAAAATTTAAGAGATTAATCCAATCCAGGACTTGAACTGTAAATGAGTGCATATTAGGAAAAATGGCAAAGGGGAATTTGGCTGGAGTGGGTTTTGAACCTGAGACCTTTGGTTTTGTGTGCAAGCACTCTTCCCATCTGGGCTATCCAGCTATCTAATGAGTGCATTAAGCAAAGGGGCTCGGGTTTAAGTCCCGGACAAGTTAAACTATCTTTACCATTTTTCAAAATGTTTCAATTTTTTTGCAAATTTAAACCAAAAAAAATTCAAATATTTTCACATTTTTTCAACATTTTTCATTTTTTTTTAAAAGTCCCCAGTCGTGTTTTTTTTTTTCATTTAACATTTAAGAAAACTTAAACTTGAACTTTAGAGAAAAAAAAAATGATACAATTTGACTGCAGTGGCAAAAGTTCAGCATTTACACAAAATCCGACTGATAATTCAGCTGAATAGCAACAATGATCATGTGCAACACACTCTCTCAGGTCACTGCCCCAAAATGGGAGAGTCCGAGTCCGAGCCGTGGCTGAAAACATGGACCCCGGGCCAGGAAGACTCACAAACCTTGGCAGGGAGCTTGCTGGCAATGGGTGAGGGCAGAATCGTCGGGCACTCCCGCCAGGGTGAAGTCGGGAGAGGCTAGGGGGTTCTGGGTCAGCTGAACGCAGAGGTACAGGGCCTGGAAGTGAGCGAGGGACAAGAAGATGATGAAAAGCATCCTCCTCACCATTCTTACCAACCTCACCATCCTCGATATCCTCTTCATCATTCTCCTCAGCCCCATCATCATTTTCAACCTCCTCCTCATCCTCCCCTTCCACCCCATCCTCCCCTTTCTCCTCATCCTCCCCTTCCTCCTCATCCTCCCCTTCCTCCTCATCCTCCCCTTCCTCCTCATCCTCCCCTCCTCCTCATCCTCCCCTTCATCCTCATCCTCCCCTTCCTCCTCATCCTCCCCTTCCTCCTCACCCTCCTTGTCCTCATCCTATACCTCTAGCTCCTCATAATCCCTCATCTTTCTCATCCTCCTCATTCTCCCCTTCCTCCCCATCCTTATCCTCCTCCCCTTCATCATTCCCTTCCTCCTTGCCCTCAACCTCCCCCTTCAGAAACCGGATGCCCAGATAGTGTCCAGCAAAGCACAGTCATCTTTGCTTGATTAATAATGCTACGAATGGCAAGCTTGGTGTACACTCTTCTTAGGGGGAGAGGTTCGAACTCCACACGCCCTCACCTGTTGACATGAGGTCAGGCCGGCCAGGTTAAAGGTCACCACAGCCCCTTGGAGGGTCACCGTGGAGCCCACAGTGAGGGCGGTGTTCAGGGCCTGGGTCGGCAGGACGGCAGTCTGCTGGGCGGTGGTCGTACCTCTCCCATCCTGACGGCTGTTGATGAAGACGATGACTCGCCTGCGAGGGATGGATTCGAACCACGGACCACCAATTTGAAAGTCAAGCAGTTTCAGGCTTATTTCTTTATTTTTTATTTATGCAGATTCGCACGGAACAAGGCTTACAGGGGTTAAGGGCTAAGGAAAGAAGGAGATAGGGAGGAACTCAAAAAGGCTGGAAATAGGAATTGACAATCCCCTTAAAAAGGGCCAGATGGTAGGCTGGGTGAAACGTGAACCAGGAAGGGAAATCCAGAGAGAGGCAGTACAAGGGAAAAAGCTGTTCTGATACCTCTTTGTTCTACATCTTGGGATAGACACAGATGAGAGGAGGCAAACAGCCTGGTTGCTCGCTTAAATGTTCAGACAGAAGGCTTTTCAAACACCTTGATTTTAGATTTCCTTTGGAAATTACACTTCTGTAATACATTTGCAAGTCATTCTTTCTTTTCTTGGTCTATGGAAGGTTTTGTATGATTATCCAGGGATTTTTTTTTTTTTTTTTTTTAGTAGTCAGTTTGTCACTTTGGACTCACCATAGATTTGAGCCAACAATGCCAGCACCCGAGGTGGACGAGCGGATGTTGACGTCCATGCTGAGGGTGTGAGCGCTCTCACCGAGAAGGAGGGGTTGACCGCTGGTGACCAGCCCACTGACCTGCATCACATGAACGCCTGTGCGGAAACAAGAAGAGACGACAGACGAACAGCCCACAATGAATGACCGATCCATTTACATTTTCAAAGTTGTTACTGGCAATACACCGATCCAGTAGGCCAAGCCCACCATAGCAACGGCCAAGCAACACGCACACACAACGTGTCACGATCGCCCACACGCTGTGCGCGTCCGCTGCACGCCCGCAACCACCGAAAGCACTTCTCTCCGTTGGACTTTGGTTTTGGAAAAGGCCAAAAATGTACATTTCCTCTCTTTGCCAGGGTATCGAGAGTCAGAATTACAAAGAAAATATAAACACCGCTTGACCATGGTTAAGGATAAACATAGGAATACATGTGTATTTCCAATCCAAAAATTGAATTCTGTAGTCAAGAGCTTGTAAAAAGTGATAATTTTTTGGACCCAAAATGAGTTGGCAGCCACGCATATTACTGATTATTATTTTTTATTTTTTTATTTTTTTTAATAAAGTAAAAAATGAGTCATGCCAGTTAAGTCTGTCCCAAGTGAATTTGCAGCAACATTTTTGCATATTACTGATTATTATTTTATTTTGGGGGATTTTTTTACATTGAGTAAAAACTGAGTCAAGCGCAACTCACATTTTTGCATATTACTGATTATCAATATTTTATATTTTATTTTTATTGAGTGAAAAGTAAGTCATACAAGTCGAATCCAACACCAAGTGAGATTACCTTTGCAGCAACATTTAAGCATATTACTGATTATTTTTTAAATTCAAGTCAGCTTGATCCATGGATTCACGAAAGGGCCTATGTCTGTGGCTAATCAAGCCTCATGCTTAAGGTTTTTTTAACTAGCCCACCGAACTAGTTTTTTGCTAGCCCGCAGCAAGTTTTACTAGCCCGGTATAATTAATATTGAATTTAACAAAAGGTTATTAGGTCAAGTAAAACATTGTTTTTTGCCGCCACACCGCTGTCTACTTTTTACTAGTCCGTCAAGCTAGCAAAGTGGGTGATTTTACTAGCCCGCATCTGTTTTTACTAGACAATGACCATCGGGCTAAAGCTAAGGTCGAGCCCTGCTAATGATGAGAGCCGTATGGCGCCCTCAATGTTCACAATCATTTAGTCTCACCGTTGTCCACCTGGCTGCAGAAGGTGCCCTTCCAGCCGAGACGGCAGACTTTTTTTTTTTTTTTTACATCGCAGCAACATTGAAGCATATTGCTGATTATTTCTTTCCATTTTTTTTTTATCAAGTAAAAAATGAGTCATGCAAGTTGAGTGCAACTCACATTTTGCATATTACTGATTTTTTTTTTTTTATTTTTTTTTTTTACACATTACGTATGTTTTCTACATCAAGTAAAAAGTGAGTCCAACACCAAGTTTATTTTTACGTTTAAAAAAAAATAATTTAAGTCATGCAAATCAAGTCCGATTCCAAGTGAGGTTATACCTTTGCAGTCGGCTGGCTGGCAGGCAATCAGAGAGCCGCTGAGAAGGAAGTCAGGGGCGGGGTTGTTGCCCTTCTGCACCTGGACACAGAGGTAGGCCAGCCGGTCGCAGGTCGTGCCGCTGAGGTCCAGGAAGGCCGACAGACCCTGCAGGGACAGCTGGCTCCCGGCCGCCAGCCCCAGCCCCGCCTGGAAGCCGGTAAGAGTCAGGCTCCGCTGGTCGGAGCGCGGTTCCTGGCCGCTGGACTGCTGGCTGGTGAAGAAACTCACCTGCACAGCATCAAGAGAAAATGCCGCCAGACAGAGATGGGAGGAGAGAGAGAAAGAGGGAGAGAAGGAAAGAGAGAGACAGACAGACAGAGAGAGAGGGGGGAAGGAGAGAGGGAGAGAGAGAGAGAGAGAGAGAGAGAGAGAGAGAGAGAGAGAGAGAGAGAGAGAGAGAGAGAGAGAGAGAGAGAGAGAGAGAGGGGGGAGAGAGAGAGAGAGAGAAAAAGAGAGAGAGAGAGAAGGAGGGAAGGAGGGAGAGAGAGAGGGAAGGAGAGAGAGGGGGAGGGGAGAGAGAGAGAGTGAGTGGAGGAAACATAGAGGAAGGGAAAGCGACAGGGAGAGGGAGGGATAGAGGGAGTGAAAGGGAGGGGGAGAGAGATAGAGAGAGAAAGAGAGAGGGGGACATAGAGAAAGACAGAGAGGGAGAGAGAGAGGCAGAGAAAGGGAAGGGGGAGAGAGAGAGAGAAAGGGAAGGAGAGAGAGAGACAAAGGCAGAGGCAGAGACACAGACAGAGAGAGACAGAGAGAGGAGAGAGAGAGACCATTAGAACAGCATTTAAACCAATGTCAGTCTCAATGCAAACAATCATATCATATCTATGATGCAACGTGTACTCGTCACTATACAGATTCAATTCCACCAAATGGCCTCGACCAGCTCGATGGTCAAGTGGTTAGGACATCTGCACTAGAAAGCAGGAGTCACTGGTTCAAATCCCACCCCAGCTGCCTGTTGTCAATTTTCAGCAGGCAATCCAGCAAAAAGCACCGAGCATATAGTGTCTAATTACTAGTGCTCTTCCCATCTAAGCTATCCAGCCCTTAGATGGTGGCCTGGCCAACTAGTCAACTAGGGGTGCCAGTCAGAAGCAATTCAACCATTAACTGACTGCTGTACATCTCTAGGAATCACGACCCCATTTTTCATTCAGATGCAAAACAAGTTACTAATACGTTCAAACGGATGAAAAAAACAAAAAAGAGTATTCCCGAGGGAAGATGTGGAGAACTTGTCACGGACCTGCCAGTAGCCGCTGCCTGAGTCCAGGGATGACCCGGCCGCGCTGCTTGTCAAGGTGATGCTCAGCGACAGGCTATTCTGGCTGTTCTCCAGCACGGAGCCCGTGTTGACGCTGAGGCTAGTTGAGGTGATCACCACGCCTGCGGGGAGAGGGAGAGAGAGAGAGGGAAACAAAAATTAAGAGCCAAAAATGAAGGAAATGGGACAGCTCATTTGCATACTGCACAGCGCCCTCACCTGACCCACTCTGTATAAGTAGAGAGTCATTCAAGCTTGAGAACTTGTCCTGCTCACACATGTGATTGCATTTCTCATACACTGTACTTTACTACAAGAATAGTCGCTTGAGATTTCTCTCTAGATGACTCGACTGGGGTTTTACTTAAAATGATGCTCCACCATTAAAGAATCAGTCAGTGAATCTACACCATCCTTGTCTTGTCACATTTTCGGAGGTGTCACATTAACAAGGAAGGTTTGTGGTGACACGATGGAACACACCGCTTTCGAGGTTGAGTGCGGATCTGGAAAAAAGATCCGGTAACTCTCATCGTGGCGCTTAGGCTCGGGCTTAGGCTTCGATCACAGTTGAACTCTTGAACTCTTGAACGTCATAATGTCACAGGCATCTAGGAACAAGCGTTTGGCCCCAGTTTCTTGGTGAATACTCTGTACTTATCAAGCCAACAAACCTTCAAATTCGGCGACAAACCACAACCTGGATTTTTCAAGTTTTGTCAGACGGAGACGAAGTCCGACCCTGATCCGTGGATTCGCGAAGGGCCTATGTCTGTGGCTAATCAAGCCTCATGCTTAAGGTTTTTTTTAACTAGCCCACCGGGCTAGTAAATTGAGTTTTTTGCTAGCCCGCAGCAAGTTTTACTAGCCCGGTATCATTAATATTGAATTTAAGACAAGGTTATTAGGTCAAGTAAAACAAATTATTAGTTTCTACTTTCTCATCCCCGCCCGCATTGTTTTTTTCCGCCACACCGCTGTCTACTTTTTACTAGTCCGCCAGGCTAGCAAAGTGGGTGATTTTACTAGCCCGCATCTGTTTTTACTAGACAATGACCGTCGGGCTAGTGCTAAGGTCGAGCCCTGCTAATGATGAGAGCCGTACGGCACCCTCAATGTTCACAATCATTTAGTCTTACCGTTGTCCACCTGACTGCAGAAGGTGCCCTTCCAGCCGAGACGGCAGACGCAGCGGAAGGAGAACTGACCGTTCCAACAGGTGCCTCCATTCTGGCAGCTCACCGTCTGACAGGCGTTCATGGCTGAGACCAAAAAAAAACAGAAAAAGCATAGAGCTCTATAAATAAACTAGAGTGCGCACTCATCCCGTGACGCGTGCCGACAAGGGGACTGCGACGCCATTACCAAACAGGACAAATACATGATTTCTATGGGGCAAACCACGGTAAAATAATCCAAATTTGTACAAAAGAAAGTAGGACATTAAAATTTGCCAATCCCTTGAGGTATTGATGGCCTTTCCTTTCATTACTAAAAACCATTTCTATAACATTTTAGTTTCCGCATTCACAACCTTTCGGCTATACTTTTCCCCATTCATATTACACGTAATTGCTACTGACATCCGGGCACTTCAAGCTGAAGTTGCTCTCTTTGGTATAATGGCGGATGCGCGTCCATGTCGGCACACGTTCGTACCACGCGTTGATAGGGGAGTGCGCACTCTAGTTTATTTATAGAGCTCTATGAGAAAAAGGAATCTTCCTCTTATCGAGTGGCTACACTACTAAGCGGAAGGTTTGCGGTGACACCATGTAGCTCTCCTCTTTCAAGAAAGAGTGTGGCTCTGAAAAGAGCCGGTAACTCTAGTCTGCCCATCGTCAGGAGACTGCAGTTTTCAGAGCCACGCTCCTTCTTGAAAGAGAAGTGTTGCATGGTGTCACCGTAAAACCTTCCACTTAGTATCTCCACCGTGCAAACCTTCAAGTCTTATCTTGCTACATGACACCCAACAAAACCCCTAAACAGTAAAACGACTCACCCTCTGAGCAGAGTTGACCGGTCCATCCGTTGGCGCAGGTGCAGGTGAATGAGGCTCCCGCATTGCTGCATTGTCCTCCATTCTGGCACGGGATGGATCCGCAGGGGTTGTAGGCTGGAAGGAGGGGGACGGGGATCAGAAGAAAATACCACAGCTTCTCCATCAGACTGTCCGTTCTGGTTGAACTTTTTTTTTTCGATGGATTTTCTTTCTTTTTTCAAGCAAATCTGAAAAACTGACTGGGAACTTTTGAATAAATTGCAAAAAAAGTGGCAAAGAAAACTTTGACTGGACCGGGATTCGACCCCGAGACCTCTGCTTTTTGCGCACCGGTGCTCTTCCCATCTGAGCTATCCAGCCCTTAGATGGGTGGGCTTCCAAATAGTCAAGTAGTCTTTGACGGGGTGGGGGAGCTGCGCCAGTCAGAAGCAATCCAACCATTAACTGCCGAATCACACCCCTGCTTTCATTCAGATGCAAACAACCAATTGTTGTAAACCTGGCTACAGCAGCTCGGGGATCACACAGAGTGGATGCAACTTTGTTTTTTTAAATTCGAGTCAAACAAGCCGATGAAAAGCTGACTGGGAACTTTCGAACAAAATCCACAAAAGTGGCAAAGAAAACTTGGACTGGACCAGGAAAAAAGGTCCAGCTAGGATAGATAAGACTAAGGCTTTGCATGGTGGGTGAATCAATATAGGAAGGTTTGCGGTGACACCATGTATAAAGCTAGGATAGGATCAACATGTCGGGCACCCTCAACCTTTTGTGAGGCCTCATCAGAGCTTCTTGCCCGAAAAATCAAAGAGCCCAAGATTTGGGAGTCTTTCTTACCCGAACAGGGCACTCCCGTACAGCGGATGGTGTTGCCCTCTAAGGTGAAGTCCGGACTGGGCTGGAGTCCCTTCTGCAGTTGGACGCAGAGGTAAGGGATGCTGCCGCAGCTGGTGACGGCGTTCAAATCCAGCACCACCTGAGAACGAGGAAGGACCCGGCAGCGATCGTAAACTACAGCGGCCAAGCCGTCACGGCTAGCGACGGCCTCACAACCCATGTCTCGCAAATGTTACTGCAGACAATTTGGAAAGGCCATATGTGACCCGGCACAACGACATGAAGAATATCCCACCAAAACTCTTTTGGAAAAAACAACGCCTGAACGCGTATTTTTGTGTGTGGGGGGGGGGGGGGGGGGGTCGGGGGAATGGGAGGGAGGTATAACAATAATAATAATAGATACTTACGTGTAACCTCAAAGCACTTTAAAACACAACCACAAAAGAAAGTGATGAACAAAGGTAAAAAATAAACTATCACAGTAAAAATAAACTACAATCCCAAAAACCAAAGTATGCGAAGACGACAGGTGGAATGCAACAAGACTTTCGGGCGGCTCAAAGGTGGCTTGCCTGGACATTGTTGAAGTTGAAGCTTTGGCCGGCCGAGATGGGGGCCCCCTCCTGGCCGGGGGTGAGCGGGGCACTGGCCTGGCCCCAGCGCGTCCCTTGGCCGTCCAGCTGGCCGCTGGCGAAGACCACCAGGCGCCACAGGCCCGTGCCGGCCACGGAGGCACTCAGCTGGGCGTCGGCCGTGGCCCGCAGGTCAAGGGTCACGGCCTGGGCGGGGGCGCCGTAGAGGAGCTGGCCGCCGTCGGCCGCCACGGTCAGCGTCAGGCTCTGAATGTAGACACCTGCTCATCAGTAGGAGAGGAGTTGGCAGAAATCGGAACGAGAACGATTAAGATGGCGTATCATCAGCGACCATTTTCTCAGAGCTGGCCGCGGTCAAGCCTAGCCCCCCCAACCCCAGCCACAATGCAATTCAATCCCAATCACCGCCCCCTAACCCCACGCCCAAAACCCAACCCGATCCCCCGACCCCAATCCTAACTCTTACCCCAAATCCAACCCCTACCCTAAACCTCCATCCCAAAAACACAACCGCCACCCCAACCCCAATGCTATCCTCTACACCAGTCCAAACCCCACGCCTACCCAAACCCAAACCCAAACCCAAACCTAAACCCAAACCCAAACCCCACGCCAGCCAAACCTCCCAAACCCAAACCCAAACCCAAACCCAAACCCAAACCCAAACCTCCCAAACCCAAACCCAAACCCAAACCCAAACCCAAACCCAAACCCAAACCCAAACCCCACGCCAACCCAAACCTCAGAAACCCAAACCCAAACCCAAACCCAAACCTAAACCCAAACCCAAACCCAAACCCAAACCCCACGCCAACCCAAACCTCAGAAACCCAAACCCAAACCCAAACCTTCCAAACCCAAACCCAAACCCAAACCCAAACCCCACGCCAACCCAAACCTCCCAAACCCAAACCCAAACCCAAACCCAAACCCAAACCCAAACCTCCCAAACCCAAACCCAAACCCAAACCCAAACCCAAACCCAAACCCAAACCCTAAACCAACCAAAACCCCACGATCCACAGTCCAAAAGCCTACAGCCCATTATACCCCCAAGCCCAGTACCACAGTACTGTGTACATTCCCCCACATCCCGCACATCACAAGATATGCCAATAACCAGCTATATACTGACCTCTACACTGTAGGTCCACACACTGGTTCAGGACCGAGTTGTCAGGGGTGGGTTCCAGACTGAAGTCTGGCGAGGCCAGGGTTCCCTTGGTCAGCTCCGTACAGAAGGCTACCAGCTGGCTGCACTGGTAGTCTCTCAGGTCCATCAAGGTGCTTAGGTCGGCCATGGTGGCCGGAAAGCCGGCCGTGATTCGAGCGTTTCCCTGGAAACCAGACGCCAAATGAACAATCAAAATCAATTCGGTAGGTAGAAGGGGGGGGGGGTTGGAATCCTTGAGATCATAAGGTCATTACAATTCTCTCTCTGGAGGAGATAAAAGCCTTTCCATTTTGGATGATAGGAAGAGGTCAAAGGTCATTACAATGCTCTCTGGAGGATGCTAGGGCTGACTGTTAATATCACCACAGACTGGGGGCTATGGCTGACAATAGCACACAAGTCTATGGAAGTGGCTGGCAGTCACTGTGACTGGTAGATATGGCTGCAAGTTACTATACTGGGTGCTATGGCTGGCAACAGCACACAAGTCTATGGGAACGGCTCACAGTCACTGACTGGCAGATAGGGCTGCAAGTTACCAGCATCTACACTGATGACTGAGTGGCTATGGCTGACAAAAGTACAGGTGCAACTGTGATGTGAAGCCGAAGCCGCAGCTGCAGGCGCCTACCTGGACCTCCTGCTCAGAGATGCGCGTGCTGGTGCCGGTCCGGCTGTTGCTGCTGAAGGTCCGGATGGTCCAGAGATTCTGGCCGATGACGTTGCCTCCCGTGCCGTCGGTCAAGATGGACAGGGTGAAGACGAGGGTGTTGATCTGTCGCTCTATGACCGGGTTGCCCGCGGTGATGGACACGGTGGTGTCGGTCACTCGGATTCCTTGAAAGATGAGCCCCCCAAAAAAAAAAATTAATCAATCAATAAAAAAAAAATTAATAAAAAATCAATACTACCAAATAACAACTTCTGGAATACATGTTCGGTCATTTTGGATCAACCGCTAGGCAGCGCGTGATCTTGTAACACAGGGCTAGTCTCCTTTCAAGTGTGAAATTCACTGTCATAGCGAAAAACCCTCTACTGCCACGTTAATAGAAAAAAAAACGTCGTCAGAACGGCGCCACTAATTACCTCGACAGGTGGTGGACTGGCAGGTGGTCAGGGCTCCCTCGTCGGGCACGCCGGTCAGCGTGAACGGCGGCGAGGGGTCGTGGCCCTGCTCCAGCCGGGCGCAGAGGAAGCGCAGCTGCGGGCAGACCAGCCCGGCCAGGCCCAGCGAGGCGCTCAGGCTGTGCAGCACCACGTTGCCGCTGCTGTCCGTGCCCGCCCCGGACTGCACCGCCCCCAGGGCCAGCGTCGTCTCCAGGACGCGGTCGCCGGCGCCGTCCGAGCGGTCGCTGGCGTAGAGCGACACCCGCCACAGGCCCGTGCCCGAGACCCGGCCCGCCTGCGCGTCCGTGGCCAGGGTCAGCCCGAACTGGATGCTCTGCGAGTCGACCCCCTCACGGAGCTCGCGGAAGGGGTCGTTGAAGGTCAGGCTGATAGCTTCCACGCCTTTTACAGGGACGATAAAAAAGGAGTTATCATGGATATTATTGATGACTCATTGACTCGGTGACACAGTGACTCCATGACGCAGTGACACAGTGACCCAGTGACTCGATGACTCAGTGACATAGTGACACAGTGACTCAACGACTCAGTGACGCAATGACCCAGTGTCTCAGTGACAACTCATTATGACTCCATGAATCAGTGACTCAGTGACTTAGTGACTTGGTGACTCAGTGATTCGGTGACTCATTGAATCAGTGATACAGTGACCCCATGACACAGTGACCTAGTGACTCAGTGACTCAGTGACACAGTAATTTGGTGACTCGGTGACATGGTGACATAGTGACTCGGTGACATAGTGACTCAGTGACTCAGTGACTCAGTGACTCAGTGACTCGGTGACTCAGTGACCAGTGAGTCAGCGACCCAGTAACTCAGTGACTCAGTGACTTAGTGACTCATTGAATCAGTGATACAGTGACTTGGTGACAAAGTGACTCAGTGACTCGGTGACACAGTGACTAAGTGAGACAGTGACACATTGACTTAGTGACACAGTAACCCAGTGACTCCATGACTCAGTAACACAGTGACTCAGTGACCCAGTGACTCGAAGACTCACCTCGACACTGGAGCGGTGCGCAGCCAGTCAGGGCGTCCTGGTCGGGGTCTCCCTGGAGGAAGAAAGGCTGGGAGGGGTTGGCACCCTGGCCGATGGTGGCGCAGACGAAGCGCATCTGGGGGCAGGCCAAGTCATTCAGGCCCAGGATGGTCTGGATGTTGGTCATGACGGAGGGGGACGGAGGCTCCCAGGAAAGACCGCTCTGCGGAGTCGTCAGGGGTAGAACCTGGGGGAGGGGGGTCGAGGGTTTGTTATAGACAGTGTACTGTATATTTTCAGCCGACAATGGCATTCTTCCCGCAAACGCAGTGGCCATGTGGAAAACTTGCAGGACTACCTATAAACCGGTCACACCCCCGCTTTCATTCAGATGCAAACAAGTTACCAATAATTGCTGTAAACCTGGCTACAGCAGCTCGGGGAAATCTCATTTCAAGTCAAACAAACAAAGAAAAAAACTGACTGGGAACTTTTGAACAAATTGAAAAATTGGCCGAGGGCGAATTGGTTGTTTGCATCTGAGGGAAAGCGGGGGTGTGATCCCTGGAGATATACGGCAGTTAATGGTTGAATTGCTTCTGACTGGCGCCCCCACCCCGGCAAAGACTAGTTGACTATTAGGGAAGGCAACCATCTAAGGGCTGGATAGCTCAGATGGAAGAGCACCGGTACGTTAATCCAGAGGTCTCGGGTTCAAGTCTCGGTCCAGTTAAAGTTTTCTTTGCCAATTTTTGGAATTTTTTTAAAATAATAGATGAATAAATAAATAAAGGACGACGGACAGCGCGACCGTGCCGCATCTGAGCATGCTCAGTGTACCTGCGTCTCAACGCGGTTGCCAGCGTCGTCGGCCAGGAAGAGGGTCACGCTCCACAGGCCCGTTCCACTCAGGACGAACTGGGTGTTTCCGGGGGAGAAGGTGAGGTCGAAGATCAGGTTGTGGTCGCCGCGCCCCTCGGCTACGGAACCGCCTGCACCGACGCTGACAGTCGTCTGCGATACGATGACCGTGCCTGTCGGTAAAGGTAGGCGCCGGGGACGTGTAAGTTACCTCACTCATCCGTAACCAACTCGGCCCTTGACCAATCAGTGTGCACACAAAAATCCCATAGGGACCGAGTTGGTTACGGACGAAGTTGACCTGAAAACAGGCGAACCACAAGTAGTTGCGGTAACCGTAACCCTCATCCTCCCGAGGGTCTGTGACCTAACGGAGGATGATGGTTTAGGTGACGGTTACCACAACTACTAGCTGCGCGGCCACTCCAAATTGGTTTTATGTTATTTATTCATTTATTTATTTATTTATTTCATTATCTGGGATACATATTTATACACATCACACAGCACACTGAAAATTTGAAATAACAACCAAGTGGAAAGCAGAAATCAATCAATACTAAAATTGAAAAAAAAAAAAAAAAAATAAAGCCACATATTTTGGGTACAGCCTTTGCAAAGGTAGTCTTTCTATGTCCAAAAATTCCAAATCTTCTTCAAATTCTTCAAATTCAATTATCATTGAATTCCGAAGTACAGTATACACTGTACAGTGCACAGTGTACATGTACATGCCTAGGGACTTGATCGCCTACACGTGCGAAGGCAATGTTTTGGTGTAGTCTTGTCTCAAGGCGCAAGTTTGGAACTCACCAATTTCGCAGTCGACTCCGCTGAAGTATGGCAGGCAGGCGCAGAAATAATCCCTCCCAATCGTGGTACAAGTTCCTCCATGAAGACACGGGTTGACCCAACATGGGTCCGGGTCTTGTGAAAAAAATAAGGAATGAGGGGAAAAACATCATGTTAGACTAGTGTCTTACTATGAATTACTCTTAGTCTTAGTCTTAGTCTTATCATGGAGGAATCCTCCATGGTCTTATGGTCTTAGCATGGTCTTAGACAGAGCTATTTTGTTGACGAAGACGTTTGTAACGACAATGAATAGGCCCAACTTGAGTTGAAGGACACTTGACAATTTTGTACTTTTGTAACACATTTTCTTTCAGACTTTCTCTGAAAAACACGACAGAAAACACGCAGTAACACAGCACTGCATGCTGTCTCTTTTCAAGAGCAAATGTTGCACTGCCATACAGCGAAAAACCCTAAACTTTGGTGTAACAAAAAACAATGGGCTCGGGAAAACTTTCATGTTTCAACAAAATTTTAATGACGGGCTGCGTCATATAGCGCCCTCAAGTGGTACAAACTCACAACGAACATAACAGGTTTTTTTTGCAGGAGGTCATCATCATGCAGGGCTTACCGATTTCGTATCTGATGGAGAACCCCGGACTTCCTATGTTGAAGTCTGTGAGCCAGTGCAATACCAGCTGATTGGTGTTGAAAACCTGGGGTGGGAAATCCGACGGTAGCGTCCCATTGTACTCACTGGGAAGTAACGCGAGAAAAACAAGACAAGAAATTATCAAACAAGGTACAATTCCTCCTCCTCCTCCTTCGCCTCTTCCTCTTCCTCCTCCTCCCCTTCCTCCTCCTCCACCTCCTCCTCCTACTCCTACTTAATTCAGAAGGAACTTTACAACGCGCAATTAGTGAATGGCAATCTTCGGGTTTTTTCCGAGACAAAATAAGAAATGCTTCAATTTAGTTCAATTTTCTTGATTCATTTACCATTTTTGTATGCAACTTCGCCCAAAACAAGGCGATAAAGCCACTCAAGGTTAAAGGCCCATTCTCGTGGTTTCCTTGCTCGGTTTTTTAGATAGCGCCACCCAGCGACCCCAGTGCAAAACCTGCTCCTGGGACCTCCCAGGAGAGCCACAAACTAATTAATGCCTCGGGTGTTTGGTCTGGTTGGCCATGGTTGTTACGTCCTATTATGTAATAGCCTGGGTAAAACACTGTACACTGTCAGTACCACTGTACAGTACATGTACATGAACACTGATTTATATAGTACTGTACATGTACGTGTACACTGTACTGTGCATGACTAGACTGTGTGTACATGGTGTGTGTTCAGGACAGCCTTTTTTTAGTTATTTTCACCTGGTTGTTGGTAGTGGTACCTGTCAGGCCAGGGTGGCTCACCAGTTGTTCCAGTTTTGCATTCGAGTTTTTTCGGTTTTGCATTTTTTTTAACGTGAAACTAAAGGTTATTACTTTTCGTATGAAAAAAATCATAAATCTGTTTTTATTTTTTATACATCTCAGCAGTGTAGCTGGTCGGCGGTGGACGGGGCCGACCACCACGGGTAATTTCCGTCCACCCCTCCTGGTGAAAAACAATGCATCCGACCGGCACTGTGTTCAACGCATTATTACCCAATCTATATCATGGTTTCGGTAGTAAAATAAATTGTACTTTTTTGTCTCGTAACCGTCTCGCTAATACGATAGTTCTGGAAGTTCCGATCAGGCTTGAGTAGCGCAGCGTGATCGTAGTCGTAACTCGTATGCAGCCAGGCCGGCCATGCGGTTGCTGTGCACGTGCACTGTGCAGTATACAGTGTGTGCAAAGACATGTCACATGTGCCGCGCGTAGGCTGGTTTCGGCCCTACTGCTCCTGTAGTGTCACTATGGCTTTACCTAGAGGCGGAAACCACATATAGACTTGCCAACGTCGCGAAGGGAAATCGGTCATGACTAAAAAATAATAGTAATACGTTACTTTCATCGTTTGTCTCCGAATGTTGTTTCCACGTAGTTTAATAGCATTCCCTTCGTTATTATTGTGGTATGATATAGTGGTATGAATAGAAAGAAGGGAATACAGGCTTCAATTTTAGGGTAAAATTGACGAATTTCGACGGCGTTTGACTCTTTTTATCCTCCGTCATTTTGGCTCGATCTACCGCAGACGCACGGGACGATTTTCCAATTTTCAATTTCCGATATCTCAAGAAATTAATGACAAATTCCTTCTCAAATTTATAAGAAAGAAAATACACTTTGGTTGACCGCGAAACTTAAAACATCGCTAGTATAACTGTAAAAAACATTAGTTATTTGTTAGAAAACAACTGTAAGGGCTGGCAGAAGTCTACTAATCATTGCACACGTACTGAGTGCACACACATTCAATTCAAACATGTACTGTACATTATTCTTTGTTTTGTTGTTCACCTTACTTGTACTGAACATGACTAACAACAAAACTTGCAGTAAAGTTAATTTGATTAATTAATTTAATTTACCGGTAACATGTATGTAATACAACTTTTGTTGCTATCCCATTTTGACCGCAGCCGCTAATCGCGAGGCTTTGTTCACGAGAACGACTTCTTGTTGGTGAAATTTGAACCACCACTAAAAATATCCTTGCTATGACACTGCATCTCAGTAAAAGTGTTATGTATCAGAAATGGAATACATTTTGCCGACCAAAAGTTGGTTTTCTTTTGCTTCGGTTTTGATTTTTCCAAAACCATCCAATGGCCTAATTTAACCAACATTTTTAAGACCCCCAGAAATCATGTGGGTCAGAGACACAACTTCACTTACTGGTGACCATGGAAAACTTTTCTGGTGATTGTATATGAACATTGATGAAGAAAGTTGCTTGGTAACCCGTACCTACCTGGGTGAGCCCAGAACTTGCTTATGTATCAGTGAAGTCGGCTGGGGAAACGAGGGGCTTACCCTCACAAATGAACATAACAACAGTGCACCGAAATGTAAGATAAAACACTGTCACCATAACGGTACGTTTTGATCATATTTTTTAGGGAATGTTTCCTTGCTGTATGCTCCAATCATGCTCCAACCTTGCATAGTGACCACAAAAAATAAAGAGCAAATACATGTAAAAGTGATTGCTTGAAACTAAGGTCTTATCTTTTGACTACTAATTGCAAGCTAAGGACCCATAGGTAAACCATACTATTGCCCATTTCTTAAATTACTTATCTTTTTTGTCATGTTTGCACAGTGCTTATTTTCACTTTCACCTTTGATATCTTCACATATATAGACATACTTGTTCAGTTGATCCACCATGCTTGACACTATCATATTTTCAATTCTCCATTTGTGCCGTATTCCACTTGGAAGAAGCAATATCCTTTCATCGGTAACGTAACTATACCTATGGTATTGTCGAGAATAACCGACAACATAGGCCCTATACTATTACATTTACAAAAAGACTTTTAATCTTAGGGTACATCATATATGTAGTTGTATAAGTTGATAAGTTACATCTACATGTTATTTCTGTATGTCCTTTCACGAAGTTCATACCAGAATTATAAGAATAAGACTGAAATTAATGTAAATAATAAATCACTTGCAATGTTTGATTCCTTAGTTTATATATTTTATAAGGAACAAACTGATTCAACATTTTTTCCCGGGCAGGTATAAATCTGCTGTATACTCTAAATTAGACATGAAATCTGCTGTATTCTCCAAATTAAACATGATCTGAGTTGCACAGAAGTAACATTACTTTGTTAGCCCCATAATTCCATAAATAGTGATGAAATGATGTAGTGCAGCATTTCATCACTATGCTTACAATAATTTACTCATCCTTTGCTCAGTGTTATTTCCACCATATGGCATACACTACCTCAAAAAAACATGTCGCATTTTCTGAAAATTAAACCCTGAAAATAACCCCCTTACTTGAGGGCCAAAATAGTTACTTTTACCATGCTCCTCTACCTCCATGCTTTTACCATGTGCTTTGCACAATTGACAGAATATTTTGCTGTCTAGTATACTAGTACTAGTAGCGGGACTGATTTCAACTTGGTGAAAATGTGAGGGTTTGTGAAAATTTGTGAAAATGATGGTCTTATCCCATTCAGTGACACCGCCTCTCTGTTGACCCGTGGAACGAAAAATGAAAACATTTTAGGACCACATGCCGAGATTCATGACCAAGAGTTTTTTGCATGCGTCTTCACAAAAGTGACCAAAGGGGTGCTGTATTCATTGCAAAAGATGTAGCGGATAAGTTTGATATACAAAAATGTTGCAAACTGCTAACTTACTTACTTATAAGTTACCTACTGCTTACTGGGTATCACTTCAATCTCCCTGATCATTCGATATCAGATATGAGTGTACTGGGCATAGAATCCCTTGGTCACCGTAGTAAAGCTGTCCGTCTTAGCCGTGAGAAAATGTGGATGAAGCGTCTTCGGACTATTCAACCACATGGTCTCAACATCCAGGAGGGTAATGACTAACACCATGCAGCTTTCTGATAATCCTTCTTTTGTGTTCACTCCTCCACACTTCTCTCTTTGATCTTTCCCCCTCTTCTCACTAATCGATCCCTACCCTACTCCTTGCCCTTCCCTTTGATCTCTCCCTACCAGCTTTACTCGTTGTCATTTGTTTCTCATCCGTGTCCTATTCACTCTCTTCCCCCTTCCTTCGTGTACATGTATCTGTTTTGTCCTTGTCACACTGCCTTTGAGAAAGGTCCTGCTAGGATCGAAACGTCAGGCCCACTAAATTTTAGGATAAGTTTGGAGTATTTTCCAATGAGCAAATTCTGTAGATTCTTCCAGCGCCAGTCATGGACAACAGGGAGAGATACCATTTCGCAGAAGTTATTCCAGAAGTGTTCTAGTTGCAGTAGTAGTGTTGCCATTGACTAAGGCAATTTTGAGGAAGCACAAGCCTTTTGATTGTTATTTTGTGATCTTTCAAAAAAGTTACAGCATTCATAGTTATATTTCCGATAGATCTGTTCTTGTGCATACAGCCTTCAATTAGGCCTACATGTAATTAAATTTAAGTGAACAGTACAGTTTGTGTAGAATAGGTACCAATAGGCAATGTTGACATCATGCTCATGCAGTAATGCCACTTAACTGTATGTGTAGCCTACATGTACATGTACATTACTCATTCCAGTTTGTATTTGTTTGAAGCACTAAAAACAATCGCCTCATCTCCCATATATTGACTATGTAAATTTCGATGGTCCTTCCGTTACCCATCCTTCCGTTACCGAAACCAAATTATTTTAGATTTGCCTTTGTTTCTCACTCACCAACTATATTTGTTCCAGTGAAAATGAAAGGTAGCACCAATGTTCACATAACTATGGTATTTTGTTTTTAATAGGCAAAGTCTCTGAAATATATGTTCTCAGAATTTTAAAACTGCCTGTGAATGCCCTTCTGTTACCATGGAATTGCCCCCTACTACTACTAGCTTTGTCCTTTGTCATCTGTGTCCTTTTCACTCTCTACCCCTTCCTTCTTGTATCTGTTTTGTCTTTGTAACTCTGCCTTTGAGAAATGTCCCGCTAGTATAGGATCGAAACGTCAGGCCCACTGAATTTTGAGATTTACTATTCAGTCGTGTTTGTATAAGTAAAGATCAGGTTTATGCTTTTACATATCATGTACTACTAGAAAGTAATTGCTAAATTCTTCAAATATTTAGTTTCACTTTTGTGGCAATAATGATGATTGTTTAGGCCACTAGCATTTGCTTCTTTTTATATGAATAAAAAGAAGTACAGTGTAAGTGCTTCAGATGATCCGTATTTACTGCAATACTGGGTCATGACAACCTTGAAAAGAAGAAGCAAATACGAGTGCACAAAATAACAGCTTCGTGAATGCATGCTATTCGGAAGAAAAAGGTGTTTATGCTCCTATACTTTGCTTGCATTGCACAGTCGTGGAGAAATTTTATTCATCACCCAGGTTTTCTTGATCGAAATCACACATCCGCCAAGTTAAAATTTGTACCAGGCTGCTCGGTGTGTATACTAGAAGTTACGAACATACAATAAAAGCCGTACTTTTAAAATCAGGATTTGCACTCAATTATGCAATTGGCTACCAGTACCATTCTCACCAAAAGATGAACATTTTATTCATACAAATTCAAGTATTTATAGGCCTACATGTATATACTTGTTCTAAGTAATTATTTTACTAGGTAGTATCATAGATGCTTGAACTTCCTAACGTTTGCTAGTCTTTACTCTTCATACATGACCAAGCCTCGCGCTTAACTTTTTTTTTACTAGCCCACCGGGCTAGTAAATTGAGTTTTTTGCTAGCCCGCAGCAAGTTTTACTAGCCCTGTTTAATTAATATTGAATTTAACATGGGGTTATTAGGTCAAGTAAAACAAATAGTTTCTCATCCCCGCCTGCATTTTTTTGGCCACACTTGTACTGTACTTTAAAAAGACTAGATTATAATTACCATTAATTAGACTACCAAAGTTTAGGGGGGAAACTTGTTTTGGAAAAGGGGAAAAAATAAACAAAACGTGCCCACATTCTCCTTTTTTTTAAAGTTTGTATGAGAAACTAATGATAATATTATAATTTGTTTTTGGCTTATCAAATGCTGAGTCATTGAGTTTACTTAAGAGATCATCAATGAATTAATTTAAATTTAAATCTGGCAATGGTAGGCTAATTAATAAGTCAGTATCTGGAAATTTGACAAAGAGTCCATGTACATCATTTATACATTACATGTAATGATCATGTACATAATTATGAAAATCACTGTCGCTTGTGGTGGAATCTGGATTGTCAGCTGTCTGGTTATCCGTGCCGTGGAAGAAAAGATTCCCCTGCACACGTCACAAAACATAAATTTATTCCTTCCTTCATCAACTTCCCATCGTAGGCCAGCCTGGAAAACTTTTTATTTCTCGCGTAATCGGCATCGCGGTCCCTTTTACATGTAGCACGTGTGTGAATGGCATACACTGTATGTACATGTACAACAAACCATGTGGTTTGCTAGTCTTGTACACGGACGCAATCCACACTGCGACCAGTATCTGACCAATCACAGGCCCGCATTTGCCACACTTATTCATATCTACTTTCAGTCGGAGTCTAGCAGTATAAGTCTGGTTCCGTAACGTAAACATATGCTGGCATTGGGTCAGGGATCCGACTTTGAGGACATGTATGGTCAGTGGTCCTGCACGTGCATAAAATAATGCGTGCGGACTGGTGGAGACATCATGTACGCTGCATAGTGTATACTGTACAGTGTACATGTACTGTACATGTACATGTACAGTACATGTACAGACGGCGGTGCAGCGTGCGTGCTGCATGCATTGCCTACTGCTGTCTAACGGTACTTTTTAGTTTTACTAGTCCGCCGGGCTAGCAAAGTGGGTCATTTTACTACCCCGCGGCTGTTTTTACTAGACAATGACCACCGGGCTGGTGCTAAGGTCGAGCCCTGATGACCCATTGAGTAGTCATCCACTGCTAAAAAATACTGCTACAGAAATATGGATGATCAAGGCGGTGTGTTGAATCATGGTTGAATTTCATATCATGTGAGATTGCATTGCTGTTGATTTACTCCATTCAGTGAGCTCACTTGCAGGTCTTGGAACTTACAATCCATGTACAGTACTTCCCTCTCTTACGTAATGGGATAGCCCCAAACCCTACATATGGAAACCATTAGGACCAGTGGCTGGCAGAAGCCAAACATTACCTAAGGGGACTTTCTTATCTGATTGTTTACTGATAACACGGCGGGCACAGTGTGGGGTCTAGAGCGTGTCCTCATAAGGCTAATGATACATGTATCATTAGGATCCTGGCGAGCACCACGATACACCCCCTTTAAGGGCTAAGGAAAGAAGGAGATAGAAAGGGAAGGCTAGCGCTGGAGATAGGAATTGACATTCCTCTTAAAAAATAGGGCAAGATCGAAGACCGGGACAATAATCTGTTTAAAAAAACTTTGAGTCACCGTCCTTTCGATGAAAGCGGGAACATTCTAAATATGCAAGTTCGCCCAAAACAGGGCTATAGGCCTAAAGCCATCTAAGGTTAAGAGCTAAGGAAAGAAGGAGATAGAGAGGGACTCAGGAAGGCTGGGGATAGGAATTGAAATTCCTCTTTAAAAAAGAAAAAGGACAAGATCGTAGGCTGGGACAATAATCTGTTTCAAAAAAACTTTCGATCACTGAAACGGGAACTTTCTCCAAAATATTCTGCTCGTTCGCTCGCTTATTTATTCTCCGCCTGCTCGAGTATAATGTGACCCGGCACAGCGAAATGAGGAATATCCCACCAAAACACTTTTCGAGTAAACAACGCCTGAAGTCAAAGTATCTTCTCAATTCGATAAAAAAAAATCAATTTTGTTCTTTTGTATTTTCGGAAAGTTAATGTATTGGAGGATATTATGTCTAAAGGTTTTTACCGAAATCCGTCTCTAATTAATGTTGAAAAAACGAGGATTTCGGGGAGTGTTTATGTACTGTTTTTATGAAAATGTAAAGTTCCTGCCTTTTTGAATGACCGCTTTTGAGGAGTTAGACTGGTGCTGCTATATTGTGTCTGTTACCAAATT
Source organism: Luidia sarsii (assembly GCA_949987565.1). Classification (NCBI taxonomy): domain Eukaryota; kingdom Metazoa; phylum Echinodermata; class Asteroidea; order Paxillosida; family Luidiidae; genus Luidia; species Luidia sarsii. Next base: position 12,283,188 of record OX465118.1, on the reverse strand, counting down.
GACGAGCGAAGTACCCTTGTACTATTTACAACAAAGTTCACACGGAAATAATTTTGATATCATTTGAAAGCTAATGCTATACTCTTTCACATCATTAGAAAATCTCAAAATCTCAATAGTGGGGGTTATTCCTCATTATGCTGTTCTGGGTCACATAATTATAGCTCCTTGGTCCTCACCGGGCGCCGGGGCTCAGCTGGTTGGTGCCGGTGGTGCCCGGGATGATGAAGAGTTCGTCCTTGTGGGGCTCGCTGACAAAGACGTCGAAGTAGAAGGTGATGGAGAGAGCGGAGGGCACGCGCACCAGGTAGAAGCACCTGTCGTCGTGCGGCGTGGGCTGGGGGAAGTTGGGCGACTCCACGGTGCCCGATTCCCCGTAGAAATTGGTGCCGCAGTCCTTCTCTTCTGTGATGGCGAGACGGGGGGGGGGGGAGAGGGAGTGAAAACGATAAATATCTGTTATCATTTATGCATAATATTCGCCCAAAACAAGGCTTAAAGTCCCTACTCAACATTGGTCCAGGTCAAAGAATAGCATCCATACGTTGTCTGATCCAACATAATGCATGAAATAGCGCACCTGTGAAAATTTCAGCTCAATCCGCCAACCGAGTCTCGAGAAAATCATGAAAACGTTATCCACTTCATTTAATATTAATTTGTTTCGCGGAAATGCAAGCATTCAACGCCGTACTGTTCCGAAAAATAGTTTAGATCTCAGTGAGACGTAAACTATTTCTTTTACTCATTTCTCCCAAAATACAACATTTTTGGCAGAAATATTTCAATGCGAGGTTTCTACTATAACCATCTTCAAACTGTATAAGTTTCATGTAAATCTGTGAACATTTCTGTTTTTCGATCTTACCAGTGTTGTGTAGGGGCTTTAAAAGCCACTCATCAGATCATTGGTAAGATCGACAAACAGTAATGTTCACAGATTTACAGTCATGATACTTTTAATACAAACAAACACTGGAAACTTAAACACGGTTTGAAGATGGTTATGGTAGAAACCTCGCACTGAAACATTTCTAGCTAAAATGCTGTATTGTTAGGGAAAAGAGTCAAAGAAATCGTTTACGTCTCACTCCCTTTAGATCTAAACGATTTTTTGTTCGGAACAATACGTTGAATGCTGCATTTTCGCGAAACAAATGAAGCGGTTTTTCACTATTTTGCTATCCCTTTAGAGGGTATAAGCACAATCGCTCCTAACATAAAGCTTATTCGTAGACAGAATACAATACAAGAAATCGCATGACACCGTTTTTACCTGGCCAATTTGAGCAATTTTGCATGTTTGAGGGACTTTTTGTTGATTAGTCTGCGTGAAATTGTTAGTCAGCTAAAAAACCGAAATCGAGTGTCCTCTATCTGGTGTTATGAATTATGACGTATTAGCAATTTAGCTTGTACCTTACCGTCGCTGTACTGTGTAAAGTAAGTCTAAAACGATGTCTATTTCCGACACCACGCAATCACGTTTTTTATACGTAACTTTGAGAGTATTCGTATTTCAATGTCTTTGAAACTCACAAAAATGGCCCGTACGTATTGAGCGTCCGGACTCATTTCTGAACAACATTGATCCATATTGACAAAAAAGTAAAGACGATTTACTATAGGCCTACATTGTAATTCGAATTTCCCTATATACTACGCGTTTCTTTCTTACTACGTGTAGCGAGCGAGATATCATTGTCGTCTGCACGTTTAGGGGGTATTAAGTAGCATATGACGTCATAATTAATGACGTATCCGCTGCACTAACCGTATCCGTTCGCTTGCGAATCCTTTCTATTATAATGAGGTAAGGAAATTCATGTAGGCCGCTACACTCTACAGTACTTCTATTAGAATGTGCGCTATACCGGCGCTCTATTTGGTGTGCAGTAGGTTTCCAGTAATGTTTATATAGCTGCCTTTAACCTGGAGCAAATTTCAAACAAAATTAATAGCACGAGCCTGCCTTGGTGAATAAAATCAGGTTGCCACCCAAACTTCCATTTTTGTTTGATTCGAAGCACCCAATATTATTGGAATAAAAGTTTAACGCAGTAAACGTCATGCAAAATACAGTTGACAATCCTGTTTTAATCGGGAAGAACTTTTCATATAAGAAACTGGGGCCAAACGCTTGTTTCTAGACGCCTGTGGCATTATAACTGGTAAGAGAAATATGACCGAAGCCTAAGCCTAAGCCTTCATTTCGTAAACGGCCTACGAAATGGGTCCTGCTCACCAACAAGGTTGGCTATTGGTTGACGGTGCGCACACGCGTGCGGTTGCTAAGCGCTATCCGCCCTCAACCAATCACGACCGAGAAATGACGCATGCGGACTTAAACGAGTTAAGGGGTGTATTCCTGTAAAAGTAAAATGTGACCCGGCACAACGACATGAGGAATATCCCACCAAAACACTTTTTGAGTAAACAACGCCTGAAGTTAAAGTATCTTCACAATTCGATTACAAATCAATTTTTTTTCTTCTTTTTTTCCGGAAATTTTAAGTATTAGAGGATATTATATTTTGATATCATTTGAAAGCTGATAGTATACTCTTTCACATCATTAGAAAACCTCAAAATCTTAAAAGTGGGGTTATTCCTCATTATGCTGTGCCGGGTCACAAATGTCGGTAATACTCCTTGGTCGGGATGAGGAGTTTTACGAGGTACATAATTATGGAATGCTCAGTGGGTATTGAACGAAAGAAAAGTGGACTTACCAATAGGTTCTTGGCAGTTTTGGCCGAACCAGTTGCCGAAGCACTCGCATATGTAGCCGGGTGGCAGATAGGCCACGTGGCACACACCGTTATTGATGCACGGAAATTGCTGGCAAGCTGAATAAAGGTACCAACGATACAATGTCAATTAGATATCGCTAAACAAATCGATGAAAAACTTGTGAATAAATGGGGAAAAGATGGCAAAGAAAACTTTAACTGGACCTGGATTTCAACCCGCGAGACCTCGGGTTTTGGGTACCATGAGGTCTCGGGTTCAAATCCCGGTCCAGACAAAGATTTCTTTTACCAATTTGTTTTTCAATCAGTGTTTTCCTTTGTTTGTTTGTTTAAATTGAAAAGATTTATAGTTGACTATCTGGGAAGGACGTCATCTAAGGGCTGGATAGCTCAGATGGTAAGAGCACTGGTAACTACGTTATGGCGATGTATATCTTTGATCGTCAGGAAATATTTCAGAGACCACTTACTTGGTATAATAATCTCAAAAGTTAGAGGGTCAAACGTTTCGATCCTTGCAGGACCTTTCTCAAAGGCCTTTGCCTTTGAGAAAAGTCCTGCTATAAGATCGAAACGTCAGGCCCTCTAACTTTTGAGATTTATGTATTGCAGGCCATTTTAGTCAGTGAGCAGTTTGCAACATAACAGTTCTTGTATTAACAAGATGTAATATTAGTAAAATGATATTGCAAAGTTTAATGATTAGGATTAATTAAATCCGATTGATTTAATTGATTTAGCTGAATGAAAGTGTTCTAGATTTCTTACGATCTGTCTGGGCCAAGGATGGGCTGGTCATGGCAAGGACGATGAGGGCGCGTAGCCATGGTAACGGATTGCGTAGTGGACTCGACGACATGGTGATAGGGAACACCAGCGATCTGTGAGGGGGAAAAGGGGTGGAATTGGGTCAAAATGTCGATTTCGTAATAACAAACTGGTTTTCGGTAAGGTTCGTTAACATAACACATTTCTCGAGTTTTGTTGTTAGTTGCTGCTGTTGCTGTTTTTCGTGTTGCTGTTTTTTATCATTATAAAATGCAAGATTGCGGACGTGATGTATATTGCCTGGTCTCCATGACAACATTTTTGGAAATTGTAATATCATAACACCATTGTCGCATTCAAATAAAAACACTGCGCTCCATGCATGGTTTGTTATCATAGGCGTTCCATACAAGGCCATTACAAAAATCAGTTCGGCTGATGTTGCCATATCTTTTCGTGTGCGGTGTTCCATACAAGGCCACAGTATTCTATTCCTTCCTCCATGGTATGACACACTGCAGTTCGACTTATGTTGGCATATCTTTTCGTGTGCGCAGTGGGTAAGTTCCGACATCACAATGGATGAAGTGACAAGGTTCGCCTAATTCGGGGACAATGCTTCAACAATAAACTTGAAGTCGGGGCAGGAGGGGAGGGGGTTTAGGAAAACACCAACTTCTGTGGGTGCGATGTTTGTATATAGTTTGTCCTGGCCTTGCCATTCCAACCGTCTGGTGTCATATCGTATGATTCACTGCCACATCAAAGCACCGGGTTTTCTTAACCTAATAATTCGAGTGTTGTTCTTCCTTTTTGTTGGGGAGAAGAGGGAGAAATGTCTGATCAGTTACCGTATAGGAGTAGGGTGGCGTTTACTGAAATTGTGAGTGAAACTGAGAAGACAATGATGAAACGATGACTGGTCGTGAGTTCACTGTCGTAGTTCGCTTGGTTTTGAGAAAAGAAGATGTGTGTGTGTGTGTGTGTGTTCTTAAACACCAAAAGAAAACGTAGCGTATACTCGGAAAAACTCTGAAACCAAACATGTTTTCTCACTTCCCTTTTTACTAGTAGGAATGCGTCTGATCTTGCGCGGAACAGCCCAAATCGTTATTTCTCAAAATTTAGTGGGCCTGACGTTTCGATCCTAGCAGGACGTTTCTCAAAGGCAGCGAAAGGTCCTGCTAGGATCGAAACGTCAGGCCCACTGAATTTTGAGATTTGCATTTTGGTAATTTTAGTCAGTAAGCAGTTTGCAACATTTTTCTATATCACTTCAAATCATTATTTGATATCATTATACTTAGCTGCTACAGTAACTATACAAGCTTTAAAACCAGCAACAACAAAATGAACAGCAATACTTGATTAACCAAGATCAAACATTATACGAACGTTTCAACTGGTCAGAGCAGTTCTGTAAAGATGAATATGTAAATATCAACTAGCGGAACTGAAAAGTGCACTTTTAATGTGTGCCTTTAAGAAAGACACTGCTAAGATCGGAACTGTTCATTATTGGTATACTTCACATTCACATTGCAAAGGATAAAATTAAAGGGAATCGGGCAAGACTTTTGGCCCGCGAAGAGAAAAAAAACGCAGTGGCTGTTGTTACGGCAGTCGTCCGTATGGTTCCCTGACTTGATTGTATTTCGTCAGCATTGCAGGCTGGTTGAACCAGTCTATTAGCAGATAGTATGGTTCCAAGAGCTAAACATCCTGACGAAATACAATCAAGTCAGGGAACCACACGGACGACTGCCGTATCAACAGCCACTGCGGAAAACAAAAAAACTCCACAAACGTCAACTTCAACCAGAATGCTCATTGCTTTCGATGGCTTCTGGAATGTCGGGCAGTGACGGTTCGTCGGCCAACACAAGCTGAGTGCACAGAAGACGGCCCTTTCGAAGTTAACGAACCGAACTCTTGTCAGATACACACGGCAGAATAATCGCCATTCAACTTTTCCCTGGCGATACTGTTGAGTTGTGCATGCCTACGGGCGTACCGATATGCGAGCATCCTTAAACACGGTATTGTATAGGCCAACTGTGCAACTGGGTATTACTGTGGTGGTGGGATTTTTTTGACAAAACCGAAAGTGGTGCGTTACACCTTCGATCACGTAAACAAATCCGAATCCCACGTAAAGGCTTGAAAACCGCTCAATTCCATCATCACCTTCCATTCACCATCCTCATCCTCACCATCTTCAACATCCCCGCCATCCTCACCATCTTATTTCAACGTTATTCTCATCCTCATCATCCCCTTCACCCTCACCATCCTCCTCATTCTCATCCCCCTCCGAAACTTTTCCCCCAAGTTGTCATTATCACGGAAGCTGGAGTGCGTTTTGACGGTTACAACCCAGGACTGATTCGTCTATTCATGCAGCTCCACTGGAGATTTTTCCTAGTAATTTTACCTATAGGTTAGAATGGTTAGGCCTAGAGCATGAAGCTATAGCTTCATGGTTATGGGTCAGAGTAACACTTGCGTATACACAAATGTTCACAGCACCAAGTCAAACGTAAACACAACCGAACCAAGTCTTGGCTCTGAATGTCAAAAGAAACCCCTACCATGTTGATCATTCAGCATGAGACTCCACTATATACCCTGGCTCCCAGAGCCCCCTAACCCTTTCAGCAAACGTCACCGAGATCAACGGCCCCTCTCCGGGAGCGTTGGCACCGTTTGGGTTCTAGGCTATTAGACAGGATTAAGCGCGGACTTTTCTTAAGCTCCCAAAGTATGCCGAGTGTGGGCCTACTGTATATTTCAACCCACTTTCCCTCCTCCTTTCTATAAACAGTAAAGAGGGGTGGTAGACTGTTCAGCGTTAGATTGTGTCGGTAAACAATTCTGGGTTGCCCGTATAGGTAGGTGTGTCAACGGAGGCCACTGAGCTAAGATCGAGGAAAAAAGCAGAAACAAAACTTGCTGCAACAACTCAATGTCTCTCCCTACAAAACCCGTGTAAAAACCTACCATTATCCAGCCCCTTCGATCTCAGCGGCCTAAAGCCGGGTTCGCACTGGACTTTTTTTACCGAGACCTTGGGTAGATAACCACAACGACGGGAGAAACGACTGACTGACTAACATACAAACGCATGAGACGTCGCGTCCACACTAGACTTAAACTGCCCTGAGGTCAATTTAACCGGGCAGATGTCAGTCTGATATAATCATAGAGTTTCCGTGCTCTATGTCTAAATTAAGCTGGGTAAGTTACCTGGGAGGAAAACGTCCTGGGCTGTCCGCATTGGAATTGGTCAAGTTACCCGGCTAGTTCCACGCCCCCCCCCAAAAAAAAGTCCAGTGCGTACAGGGCTTTAGGTTTCTTAGGGCTAATGGTATTAAGATCTGCATTTGCACTGCGGGAATTGCCCTATGGAAATATGAGAGATTTATAAGTATTCAAATCAACGTCGAAACTTCCATATTAGATTGATAGCCGAGTGGTTCGGGCGTCTGCGCTTGAACGCAAAGGTCGCGGGTTCGAATCCTGTGCGAGCCATGTGTTAATCTTTTAATCTCTCATATTCTTTTTCATTTCCGTTTTTTATCTTTAAGATGAGACGAATGTGCAACGCACTCGCCATAAAGAGCTTATAGCTGTAGTTATAGAACGTCAGTGACCACAGGATAATTCCCCCAGGTTCAACTTTGTTTACTTCTACTTCAAAACTGATCCGTACCAAATATAATCAATTTGTTCAGGATCGCTTATGGGGAGAAAAAAAGTTAACTGTAGACGTCGTTGCGCTACATAAATCATCTAGGCTTTTACTGTGACAGAAAAAGAGAGAGAGAGTGAACAAGAGAATTAAATTGGTTCTGGCTTGAAAGGAATCACTCCCACGTATCATCCCTCGCCATTTTGATGCAGGATGAGTTGGAGAATTGTGGGGAAACATTTCAAGGTCGTCGTGTTGTGAGGGAATATTTCAGCTTTTGCCGCCGCTAAAGCGTAGCGGGAAAAGTGTGTCTGTTTCGTCTGATTTTTTTATTTTCCAGGTTTCTTCTCTACTTCTGCTTCTTCTTGCCCCACTTTTTTCTACGCCCGAGATCTAGAAAACTAGTATATACGCAGGGTTTTTTTCTCCATAAGTTAGAGGGCCTGACATTTCGATCCTAGCAGGACCTTTTTCAAAGGCGTTCGGAGAAAGGTCCTGCTAGGATCGAAACGTCAGGCCCTCTAACTTTTGAGATTTATGTATTGCAGGTCATTTCATCGTGTGCGGCGACTTGAGCTACGTGCTGAGCAAAAAAAAAAACATAGCAGCTGGCCAATGAAAGCGCACGCCCTATTCACGTGGTTGCCAAAATCAGGACAGGATAGATATTGGTCTCACGGCCTCTTGAGGCAGAAATCTCACCAAAAGTTCAGCGCACACGGTGAGCTACGTGCTGAGCTAACGACCTCAAGAGAACTTTTGCTCAGCAGATAGCTCTCGTGTGCGGCGGCCTTAGGGGTTGGGTATAGCTTAGTTCGTATATAGAGCACTGGTTCGAAAGCCCAAAGGCCACGGTTCACAACTTCACATCCCGGTCAAGTTGAGCGCAACTCCGGGGCTGGTAGGGCTTTTTTTAGGGATAGGGCTGGATGCAACGCGTAAGACAAGTAGCCGAGCCCCGGGCTACTCAACGTCGCCTCGCCAGCCGCTTCTTAAGCCCTGTCCGCATTGGACTTTTTTCGGGCCATCTTACCGAGACCATGGGAACTCTTACCGAGACCATGCATGGGAACTTTTCCCGTTTAAGTCCAGTGCGGACAGCCCAGGAAGTTTTCCTCTCAGTTACTTTTACCGAGTCCAGCGGTTACTTTTCCCGGCCAACTGCTGCCCAGGAAAAGTTACCTGGTCACTTTTACCGAGAGGATTAGTCTAATGTGGACAGTGCACACAGAAGCGTTTGGCTTCCTGAAATACAGGCATCGCGTAAGACCAGGAGCTCCTAAAACGCCCAACGTGGTCTTCATGCAGTTGGTGACTGAAGATAATTGCTTCGGCCTTTACCAAGGTTTCAAGAAGTAGGGCTAGACGACCCAAGAATGGACAAAGAAGGGCTTGATACGGTATTCACTGTACTCGGTGCTTGTTATACGCGTCCACGTTTTGTAAGGTATAGGCCATGCATCACAGATGCGTCCATGCATCACAGACTTCACATCCAGACATCGATAACCTGAGGTGCCTATCTTTGCAGGACCTTTCTCAGAGACCTTTGGTCGTTTTATTATTCCAGTCAGAAAGTACCCTGTTATACACTATCAAGCTTACTGACTCGGTGTAAATGTACATGTACACCACATCATGGTGACATCATTACATCATGTTCCCGTGTACATCATGTTGCCTTGACTGTACTTGTACACTACATCACGCATGCACACAACATCATGCTAACAATAGCAATCATGTACACTACACCATGCTAACATGTATGTACATCATGTTAACATGTACATGTGTACACTATATTATGATTACATGTACACTACATCATGTTGATATGACTATACACTACATTATGTTGACATGTGCACTGCATCATGTTGATATGTACTGTACACTTTACAACATGTCGACGTGTACACTATACAATGTATAATACAATAATGTTGATTATGTACACTAGTCACTACATCATGCTAAATGACATACCGGTAGTGTCCATGTACATGGTTAACTCTGTTTGATGCTCGTACTTTTCGGTATTGTCACGTATAATTATGGACCTCTGTAGGCCTATAATGTGTTTTTTATGGTAAGCTGCATTATCTACGACGAAAGTTACACAGTCATTACCCTCTCTAGTGTGCTCATTCTTCGCGTAGATTCTCTTTTTAAAGAAGGAAAGTAATCTCCAAATTTAGTGGGCCTGACGTTTCGATCCTAGCAGGACCTTTCTCAAAGGTCCTGCTAGGATCGAAACGTCAGGCCCGGCCCACTAAATTTGGAGATTTACATTTTGGTAATTTGAGTCAGTAAGCAGTTCGCAACATTTGTGTATATCACTTTAAGGAAAATAATGGATAAAAGTCTCTGCTACATAAAAAGAACTGTACTTGGTTCATTGCACAGCCGCTAATGACAGCCCTTCACTGGTTGCGTCACTAGAAGCCTTCGGAGTAAGCTCTGCTCTCTGTGTGACTTCTTTGTAAGGCTTATTTATAGGCCTAGGTCTAGTACTAGTAGTGGGCAAAGTGGAGCGTCGACCAGGGCCGAACCCTCATTGAATTAGACCGAAACCAATTGAGAAGCCTTTCCGCGAACAACATGCATCGGCGGTACACGTACGTACGTACGTGGACAGGGGTAATTTGCGATTTAAAAGCCAGTGCAACAACAGTGCTAAGCTATGAGAGGCACGGAGTACAATCGATAGTCGGCGTCATTCAAGAAAGACCACGCCAACAAAAATACAGTGCCTATACGTTAACGAGCGGGTACCAGCCCACTACAGATCGTAAAGGATACCGTAGGTCTCCTTTTTGCCTTTGAGAAAAAGGTCCTGCTAAGATCGAAACAAAACATAGGTCCTCTGTTCATGATTTAGGCTATATATTATTCAAGTCATTCACGCCTGTTCCAGAAGCTCAAAGGCAGACCTTCTGTAAATAGTCAACCAATGGTCCATCAACCTGGGTTAAAGTTTCTGATATTTTGTCAAAAGTTAGGAAGGCCTGACGTTTCGATCCTAGCAGGACCTTTCTCAGAGCCAGAGTGACCAGTATTCAGTTTGCAACATTTTATTTTTCATAATTATTACTATGTCATCATTTTAAAAGTTAGAGGGCCTGACGTTTCGATCCTAGCAGGACCTTTCTCAAAGCCAGAATGACCAGTATTCATTTGGCAACATTTCTTTTCACAATTATTACCCTGGATAGTTAGGCTTGCGGTGACACCATGTAAATTCTTCTTTTGTGAGTAAGTGTGGTTCTGAAAAGAACTCTGAACCACACTTACTCACAAAAGAGAATTTCCATGGTGTCACCGCAAACCTAACTATCCTGCTATTGTCATCATGCAAACCATCAAATCTAATTATTACTCTGTTATCATTTTAAAAGTTTGAGGGCCTGGCGTTTCGATCCAAGCAGGACCTTTCTCAAATGTGTCTCGCCTTTGAGAAAGGTCCTGCTAGGATCGAAACGTCGGGCCCTCTAACTTTTGAGATTTACGTATTGCAGGTCATTTAAGTCTGTGAGCAGTTTGCAACAGTTTGTATTTACTTTTACTTAAATTTATCTTATTCAATCCTTTCTTATCTGCAGAGCGGCGCCCGATAATACTGTATTTGTTGAGCGACTGCATGGCTACAACTTGTGCAATAAAAAGTCATTGCTCAACCCTTTTGACAGATTCCGTGTTTGATAATGGGCTTAGGATTTCGCAAGAGCGAAAGAGAAAGTTTTGTAACCCCCCCTTTATAAAATAGGCAGTCGGATAACGCAGGCTGGCCGTGTGGGTGTCGTCTTAGATGCCGAGTCGTGTTATGTCGTAGCAAAATGCTGCAATCTTCAGTCTGTCTTACGGGACTTCATCAGAGAGATCTTGGATGCTCACGGGAACAGGCATGGCTGTGTGTCGTTCGATTGCAACGCGCCATCAACATATCAGATGGTAATCTGTGGAGCGTGGAGGAGGCCTCCATGACTGTGTGGAGGAGGGTGCTTTTCGAAGCGTTAGTTCTCCGTGGCCATTTTTCGAGACGAAGGCGTGTTAGGTGTCTCCGTCTGGCAAAACCTGAAGATCCAGGTCGTGGTTTGTTTCCGAATTTGAAGGTTTGTTGGCTTGATAGGTTCAGGGCATTCACCTAGACTGGGGCCAAACGCTTGTTTGATGTCTGTGGGATTATCAACGCGCAAGATAAACATGACCGAAGCCTAAACCCGAGACTAATAAGCCTTCATTTTGGAAACGGTCTGTGTTTACGTCAACCAAGCCTTGATTAGAAAGATGATATAATACCTCATAGTACGTGACAATAGCCTGCATCTAGGCCTATAATGTTCGCAGGTATAGAATTTCCCCTTGGAGACTGAAGCCGATAATTTGGCCAAATAGTCGACGTATTTGGCCAAATTTTTGATTAATTATGACTACACCGTGAAAGAGTGTTAAAAACAATATACCAGACATTGCTATGAAGACAAAAGTCATTGTCAGACACAACCACTTGCCGACAAACAAAATGGACTTGTAGTTTTGCCAAAAATAATTCATGATTTCCGACGGGTATGTGTGCCGTAGGTCTATGTAGGAATAGTGAAGTGCAAGTTTTGTACACAGATGACTACTGACCGTTGTCCGGGTCACAAAATCATAATTTTGGTCAATTGGGGGGAAATGTGTGAGTTATTTTTTTTCGGCAAGTCGGTGTGCCAGACAACGGCAATTGTCTTAATAACCAAAGCTGGTATAATTTATTGTGGATATAGGGGGTTGTTTTCTACCCTTTTACGTTGTAAGTATTTATTTAAAATCGTGCCTTGTTGGTGACCTGCATCGTTACAGGCTAGATCATTCTGTGAAACCCCGAGATGGTATATGATTTGGAGTCTTGATGGTAGCCCAATTCAAAAGCCATGAGGACAATTTTCCACAGTATTAGAATATGCAGGGAAGATCCCGTGCTGGTCCTACCCTCTGGAATACTCTTTCTCAAGAAGTTCGTAGTATGTCCTCCATATCTAACTTCAAATCATCCCTGACATCGTAACTGTTTGATCATCATCCTCCTAATCAATAATAGTTTTTGTCTTTGATTTCTGTAAAATGTTACTAAGCGCCTTGGGCGTCTTTGCAGACGGATTCTGGCGCTCTAGAAATGTTCAGTAAGTTATTATTGTCATTAGTGTAGAACTCACCAAGTTGTCGGTAGACCGGAGTCACCGAAGAGACATGGGCATCGGTGCGGCTATCCCCACCGCTCCCGAGGAAGACTAACGAACGGGGGACTCCAACTCAACTCAAGGAGGCTTCCAATCTCTGGCACGCACCGATCGAGAAAAAAAACCACAACAACTGACTCCTCCAGACTCCACACGAAACACACAAATGTACAGGGCCTTACGGCAAGGATATCTCCCCCAACGTTTCGGAAGAGCAGCTTGGATCGTCCGTCGACTTTCAAGCAAAGAATACACGATCCACGGGTGTAGGGGTTAGTCCAGACCGTCAGAATCCACACCGGCGGTATGCTGCCACTTCCCGAGCATACTTTCCGATCGTCTGCGGTGAAGGTCCGTGCGTGACGCCGCCTATCCACCGTCGTACATGCACAGATCGTGGGAATTCACACGTTCAGAGAGAAGAGAAAAAAATGGGAGAGAGAGAAGACCAATATACTGACACCGAGGTCGGTCTGTTTGGGCCCCTATAAGTACACGGCACAGGACTAGTGACGCTCGGTCCTTGCCTGGGTATACACCTATTCACTGTCCGCCCACTCGCCTGGCTATGTCGCAGTCTGTCTCACCCTTCCCCCACCCCACAAGACGACAGAACGGCTGACAAACCGTCGACAAAATTGAAAGGGTCTCCCCCGCCGTATGCTGAATTCCAACCACGGTTCTTGACAGCTCATTCTTTTTCTTTTGGAAAGTTTTTTTTTGTTAGGCTTCTTTTCGGTATTCAGACATGCACGAACGGCACCAAACGCACTCAACCGTACTATAGCGCTTGCATTGTTAGTCGGTATTGATAGGGCCAAACCCGCACCGTACCGCTGCATTGTTGCTTTTATTTAAAAAACCCACGCACCCCAACCCCCCCCCCCCCTCCCAAATTTATTTGTCAAGCCCTGAGCCTACGACAACCCTCGGATGCATCGCGGTCCGTGATTGGATAGCCGCCGTCCACAGAGCACACGGAGACGCCGCATCTCGGAGCCAATTGAAAAGCGCCTCTCATTCGGCGCACGGAATCGACCTCGGCGAACCCCATCGAGGCGACTTATGGGCAGTTCGATTTGTTTACGTGGGGGGCATCGATGGAAGTATAGGCTTACGTATGCAGGATTTGAATTGAGCCAATTTTCTAGTGACTCTGCCTTTGAGAAAGGTCCTGCTAGGATCGAAACGTCAGGCCCACTAAATGTTGAGATTTGCATTTTGGTAATTTTAGTCAGCGGGCATGCAATGTCGGAGAGTAATGATAGGGATCACCTAGAAGGACAGAGTTACTGACACAGACCTACGGGATGAAACAGGCATTCAAGATGTTATCTAGAAATCAAAAGAAATTGAAATGGGCAAGACAATAGATGGACCAACAAAATAACAGATTGGACACCAAGGTCACATGTAAGGAGAAGAGGAGAGCAATATAGAAGGTGGCGAGATGAAATCAGGGAGCATGGTGCCATAAAGTGGAAACAAATGGTTGAAGATAGACTAGCTTGGAGAATTGGTGAAGAGGCCTTCGTCCAGCATAATTAAAATTGTCGTTATTTTAATGACATCTCTATCTTTTTAAAGATTTATTATTTATTTCTGAAATTGGCATATTTGGTATAATTGTAGGTTACTTATTTAATAGTTCTTTTTCCATGTTTATTTTGGTATTTTTTCTGTCATCTGATTAGTCTGGAGAGTTCCCTAGGCTGACAGAAACTAGTTGCTGTTGGTTGTTTTTTGTATTTATTTTTTCATTTGATTTATTCCTGTTTTCCACTTAATTCTTACTTGAGTGTGCTGTGATGTGAATACTGTACACGTATCCCGAAAAATGAAATAAATATGAATACAGCTGATGAGAGTTTCGCTCATCTCTAACTCCAGCCAAAAAAAATACCGATCAGAAAATGCCTCCTTTTTTCAGTCTGTATTCGCGAGGCGTTGCTCCACCTCCATTGCCAAATGGAGCCTCTTTTAAAGGCCCTATACAACAGATTGCCACACTCTGTGTTAAACCATTAAACATTCCCAAAAAAAAGGAATCCTGCGAAGGTTTTAGCTCAAATGGTAACCTGAGAAAGTAGAAAAGGGCAAAAAAACCGTCATGGTTTTCGCACCATTCTGCCGTGTAAGAAATAGTTTATTACTCGCGAGTCATAAACTATTTGTCGATGTTTGAGTGAAGATTTCTCGAGAAATACAACATCCCAGACCGTAAGATTTCAATATGAGGATTATATCATGACCATCTACAAACTGTGTAAATTAGAAGAAAAACTGTGGACATCGATGTTTTCCGATCTTCCCAATGTTGTATTGGCCTTAAGCCGCGTCCGCACTGGACTTAAAATGGGTAAACTAACCGAGCAAATGGGTAAATTGACCATTTTAAGTCCAGTGCGGACAGCCAGAAAGTTTTCCTCCCAGGTAACTTACCCGACTCCAGTGGGTAGTTTAACCGACCAACTTCTGCCCGGTTAAATTGACCAGGTCAGTTTAACCGAGCCGAAAAGTCCAATCCGGACACGACGTCTCGGTAAACGACTCGGTAAAAAACCACATCCGGCGCCCCGCATTGCCAGAGGCCCTAAATACCACGTGACGTGCCATGGTCCCAATACAACAATGTTGTTTACTTTTCGAGCAGGGTCGACGTGTCGTAGTTTTATGGTATTTACATCCGGTGAAAGGTCACCACCATAGCGCCCTCTTGCGTTTTTACGCGCCAGTCGGTTAGTTTTACTGCGTCGTCTCGGTTAGTTTACCCGAGTCGAAAGTCCAAGTGCGGACGCCGGGAAGATTTACCCATTGGAATGTTACCCACGGGCTCGGTAAAAAATAAGTCCAGTGCGGACGCGGCTTTAGTCCCTATATGTATGTGTTGTATGTTTTTTTTGCACGTATGGCATACGGCGTGCCTTTTGTACCATTACCAGGGCTCTATTTCATAACAAGGGTATAGGAATCTTCCTAAATAAAATGTTCCTAAATTAAGAGAGCAATGTGCTAAATAAAATGTCTAAACTTATGACAATTAAGACACAAATTCAGTCCAGAGATGGAAATGGATTCTTCCTAGTAGATGACCTACATTGGTTTATGAAATAGGAACATTGATGCTATGATGCTTCAGGTTTTGTTTTCTGGAATTCGAAATGAAATTCTTCCTAAGTCCCAGATAGGAATATTCCTGCCTCTAATGAAATAGACCCCAGGACTGTTTTCTTTTCACCAGGGATTTGTCTGGGGAGGGGGGTTCGGAAAGATCCCCAGACCGCATTGTGTCACTGGTTTCCTGGGGGCCGAGCCGTGTACCGTTCAGCCCTGATGTTTGCAATATACATGTACACGGCAATCGGACGTTCAAAGTCAAACCCACGGACCGTGTGAAGTAGTGCATGTAGCCTTCAGAAATGCCATATGTGACCCGGCACAGCGACATGAGGAATATCCCACCAAAACACTTTTCGAGTAAACAACGCCTAAAGTCAAAGTATCTTCTCATTTCGATTAAAAATCTTCTCTTTTTGGGGGGTATTTTCGAAAAAGATAATGTATTGGAGAAAATTTTGATATCATTTGAAAGTTAATGGTCGACTTTTTCACATCATTAGGAAATATCAAAATCTCAAAAGTGGGGGTTATTTCTCATTATGATGTGCCGGGTCACATATAATTAGCACAGACCGAAGACTTGTTTTACTGTGTGCTGCACCGTGTGCGGTGTGCTATACACACAAACACGTATACTCTGAAATGAGAACAAAGTTATAACTCACCAACACGTTATAAGGAATACAATGATCTACGCTTTTATTCCATCCATTCCTTGCGAAAGGCTATTTTGACACATTACTTAGCCGTGGTTCTCTGTGTCTACTGATTTGGTTTCGTCAATTATTAAGAACCAGAACAACTAGACAGGGGAACGAAACAAGGAACAAAAATTAGAACAAATTTACAGACAGAGACAATGACTGCAGGAAGAACGAAATGGAACTTCCTTAACTCCGCGGTAAAAAACACACAAGAGAACAAAAACAATTTTAGGAAATTCGGCGGTTCACTGTTTCGATTCCGTTTTCAAACGTCTGCAACTCTCAAGCTAAATCAGCAAACAGCCACTACTTCTTTGAAAACACCCCTTCCACTTTCTCAAAGGTGCAGGGTTGAAATCTTTCTATTTTCTACTTTAATCTTAAACATTATGAGAAACTTGTCAAGTCTTTTCTTTAAGTTCAGTTTATACATACAGTGCCAGCACTATATGATAGGCTGTGTCCGAAACGGGCGTCTAGAGCTAGGTCTAGGTCTTCCCCCTATTGGAAATGCTGGGTGGTAGGTTATGTGACTGGGTGGTAGGTTATGGGACTGGTTGGTAGGTTATGGGACTGGGTGGTAGGTTATGGGACTGGGTGGTAGGTTATGGGACTGGGTGGTAGGTTATGGGACTGGGCGGTAGAGGTTAGGTGACTGAGTGGTAGGTTAGGTGACCGGGTGGTAGAGGTTAGGTGACTGGGTGGTAGGTTATGGGACCGGGTGGTAGGTTATGGGACTGGGTGGTAGGTTATGGGACTGGGTGGTAGGTTATGGGACTGGGCGGTAGAGGTTAGGTGACTGAGTGGTAGGTTAGGTGACCGGGTGGTAGGTTATGGGACTGGGTGGTAGGTTATGGGACTGGGTGGTAGGTTAGGTGACTGGGTGGTAGGTTAGGTGACTGGGTGGTAGGTTAGGTGACTGGGTGGTAGGTTATGGGACTGGGTGGTAGGTTAGGTGACTGGGTGGTAGGTTAGGTGACTGGGTGGTAGGTTAGGTGACTGGGTGGTAGGTTATGGGACTGGGTGGTAGGTTATGGGACCGGGTGGTAGGTTAGGTGACTGGGTGGTAGGTTAGGTGACTGGGTGGTAGGTTATGTGACTGTGTGGTAGGTTAGGTGACTAGTTGTTAGGTTGTGTGACTGTGTGGTATAATTATGTAGCTGGGTGGTAGGTTAAATGGCTGGATTGTCGGTTGACAGAGGATGGAAGGAAGTTTGGGTTCCATGGTGGGAAAATGGATGCAAGTCTGCCAGGATAACAAACTCGTCCAACCGAACTGCCAAAGGCGCCCAGCAAACCGACCATTAGACCATTTCTCCCCTCACTCTTGCCTATGTTCTCCATTCGTCATGCCACCGTCCTAAGAACCCCGACTTGAGCGTCCTCCTCCATAGAGTGAGTAGAACGCTGCGTTTTATAGTGGTCGGTTTAATGCCAAGAGTCGGTATACGGCTATCTCTGTGTCTGGCTCGGTACTGTGAGCATTTGGGCACTTCGCCACCCAATGTAACTCACCCCAAATAATTTTTTTTTAAACGTCGGGGGAAAACTCAGTGTAATAACGATCGACCCAATGCCCGGGTATAGGGAGCGCCAATAGCACGCACCCCGGAGGAGTATGCCTACATTTTCGAGCAGCGGCACCGGAGCATGGAGCGGAGGACCGGCTTGAAGTGCGGGTGCTTGGTGGCGTAGAGGAAGGGGTTGACGCAGCCGCTGGTGAAGAGCAGGAGGGCGCCGTAGAGCTGGTACCGGTTCTCCTTGGCCACCACCATGAGCGCCAGGGGCGTGAAGCAGACGATGAAGGCGAAGACGACGACGAAGAGGTTCTTGGTGATGGCCAGCTGGTCCCTGCGCTGCCGGGAGCGCCGGCGGCGGGCCAGCCGGCGCCCGGTGCCGACGGCGGCGGTGCCCGCGGCGGTGTTGGTGGTGGTGGTGTTGCCTTTGATGGAGGTGTTGCCGGCGGGACTGCCATTGCCGGCGGTGGTGCCGGTGCCGTTGCTGTTACCGGTGACGGTGGTGATACCGGCGGAGATACCGGTGCCGTTGCCGGTGGTGATGTCGGTGCCGTTGCCGGTGGTGATGCCGGTGGTGATGCCGGTGGTGATCCCGTAGCCGGCGCCGGTGGTGGGGTTGTCGGCAGTGGTGCCATTGCCGGTGGTGGAGCCGGTGCCGTTGCTGTTACCAGTGAAGGTGGTGATACCGGCGGAGATACTGGTGCCATTGCCGGCGATGGTGCTTTTGGTGAGGCCGGTGGTGGTGGTGGTGGTGGTGGTGGTGAAGTTAGTGAGGCAGACGGTGCCTCCTTGCTGATACCGACTCACACTCTCGTCCTCGCCTCCCCAACCACCGCCGCCGCCACCACCACCCTCCTCGTCCAGCATGCAGCGGGACGACATCGGGGCGGTGGAGGAGGGCGACGGCAGGCCGGCACCGTCACTCCGCCGGCGCCGCCTGAAGTGCCGGCGGACGTGGCGCCAGACCGAGACGTAGGAGACCAGGATGACGGCAAGCGGGACCGGGTAGAAGGCGAAGAACTGCACCTTGTCGTAGGTGCCGGCCGCCGGGTGCGTGTCCATGTCGGTGCAGGTCCGGCTCTCCAGGTCGAAGCCGAGACCGCCGGCGCCGGCCAGCGGGGGGATGACGGAGGCCGCCAGCGGCACCAGCCAGCAGCCGGCCACCAGGAGCGCCGTGCCGGCCGGCGTGTACAGCCGCCGGTAGACGGCCGGCGGTCGGGTCAGGAGGACGCAGCGGTTCAGCGCGATGTTGGCCAGGGTGTACAGGCCGGCCGGCACGGCCGTGAAGACCAGTCCGGCCGACAGGACGCAGAGAGCCCGGCCGGCGTCGCCCGCCAGCGGGTAGTCCGGGCCACGGCTCAGCATGCCCGGTACGCTGATGAGGATGGCCAGGCAGGCCATGGTGTCGGCCACGCTCAGGTTGGCCACGAAGGCGTTGGTGACCGTCTGCAGGCGCCGGACCCGGGCCACGGCCACCAGGACCAGCCCGTTGCCGACCAGCGTGCAGGCGGAGATCAGGCAGAGGACCACCGAGACGAAGACCAGCTCGTCTCGGGCGTACAGGGTCACCACGTCCTCCCCCGCCGCCTCCTCCCCGCCGCCGTCCGCCGCCGAGATCGAGGTGTTGTTGGTCCCAAACTCCATCACTGTGACCGCCAGTTGGACACCTTTCAATCGCAGAGGAAGACCCTTTTTTTTCGAAAAACAAACCAGGGTCGTCCCTTTTTATACAAGCACGAGAGCGACAACTGACTGTAATAAAACCGAGTATCGCGGACCATCGTTGTAAGTACAATTATCTGTCCCGTTTCGCGAGTTTCCGTTTCACTTTCGAATTCACCAGAAAACAACAAGGCCTTTACAAAGTGCACATCGGGACAGCGAGCGCATCAGCCCCCGGACCAAAGGCAGGAAAGCTTCGGTCGAAAGCGTAAGCTTGACTCGGCAGGAGTACGGTTGTATCATCTCAGCTTACAGAACAAAAATAATCATACACCCACATACACAACAACCTCCAGTTTGTTTGTGTGTGTGTGTTTTTTCTTCTCCATTTTAAAATAGTAAGATTTTATGCCGAGTAACTTCCCCGTTGTTCTTCACAGGGAACTAGATAATCGTCCCCGTGACATATGTTGCTGGAGTGTGATTTCAACCACTGAGGATGACTTGAAACTTTCACTCTCGTGTTCTGGGGGCCAGAATCTTCTGTCTGTCTTCCTACCTGTATGTCTATCTGTTCTTCTGCCTGCCTGTCTGCCTGCCTGTCTGTCATGGTGTTTGTTTGTTTGTTTATTTGTTTGCTCCCTTACTTGGTTTTCAATCAGGGAGCTCAGCTGCTCTACTTGTTTCCTTACTTACTTGCTTGCCGGCTTGATTGCTCGCTTGCTCGCTTACTCGCTTACTCGCTTACTTGCTTGCTCAATTGCTCACTCGCTTACTAAGTTACTTGCTTGCTCACTCGCTTGCTCACTTACTTGCTGGCTTGCTTGCTCGCTTACTTGCTTGCTCACTCGCTTGCTCGCTTACTTGCTTGCTCACTCGCTTGCTCGCTTACTCGCTTACTTGCTTACTCACTTGCTCACTTGCTCACTCGCTTACTCGCTAACTTGCTTGCTCACTCGCTTGCTCACTTACTTGCTTGCTTGCTTGCTTGCTTGCTTGCTCGCTTACTTGCTTGCTCACTCGCTTGCTCGCTTACTTGCTTGCTCACTCGCTTGCTCGCTTACTCGCTTACTTGCTTACTCACTTGCTCACTTGCTCACTCGCTTACTCGCTTACTTGCTTGCTCACTCGCTTGCTCACTTACTTGCTTGCTTGCTTGCTCGCTTACTTGCTTGCTCACTCGCTTGCTTGCTTACTTGCTTGCTCACTCGCTTGCTCGCTTACTTGCTGGCTCACTCGCTTGCTCACTTACTTGCTTGCTTGCTTGCTCGCTTACTTGCTTGCTCACTCGCTTGCTTGCTTACTTGCTTGCTCACTCGCTTACTCGCTTACTTGCTGGCTCACTCGCTTGCTCACTTACTTGCTTGCTTGCTTGCTCGCTTACTTGCTTGCTCACTCGCTTGCTTGCTTACTTGCTTGCTCACTCGCTTGCTCGCTTACTTGCTTGCTCACTCGCTTACTTGCTCGCTTACTTGCTTGCTCACTTACTTGCTTGCTCGCTTACTTGCTTGCTCACTCGCTTGTTTGCTCGCTTACTTGCTTGCTCACTCGCTTGCTTGCTCACTTGCTTGCTCGCTTACTTGCTGGCTCACTCGCTTGCTCGCTTACTTGCTTGCTCACTCGCTTGCTCACTTGCTTGCTCACTCGCTTACTTGCTGGCTCACTCGCTTGCTCGCTTACTTGCTGGCTCACTCGCTTGCTCACTTACTTGCTTGCTCGCTTACTCGCTTGCTCGCTTTCTTGCTTGCTCACTCACTTACTCGCCTACTTGCTTGCTCACTCGCTTGCTCGCTTACTTGCTTACTTGCTCGCTTACTTGCTTGCTCACTCGCTTGCTCACTTACTTGCTTGCCTGCTTCCTTGCCCGCTTACTTGCTTGCTCGCTCCTTGGCTTGCTTGCTCACTTGCTTGCTTACTTGCTTGCCTGCTTGCTTGCTCGCGTGCTTGTCCTTCCAGCAGGTAATCGGGCAAAGCACGGAGCTTGCAGTGCAATTCATTAGCTGCACGTCGAGTAGGTTAAACTCTTATCTAAATGAGACCCGATATCACTGGACAAAGGGTGGGGAGCGAAACACTATTTCCCAACTCTGCTTCTGTCCAAAGTGAAAGTCTGCACTGATCGGATAATTCCCGGTGAGTTCCCGTATTGCATTTCAGTGATGATGCCACTTGTTCCTGGTCAGGTGAAAGAGGATGGCAGGCTATAATAATATACGATCAACCCGATCGCTCTGACAGAATCTGAGGGGAACTTCCTGCGAATTTGACGTTGCTTGGTTAAAAAAAAAAAAAAAAAAAATCCGATGCGAAGCTCGACCACAAGTATGAGAGGGTCGCTTGTAGAATAAGTGCACGGTATAGTGTGACCATGCAGACTTAAAGGCACTATATAACATTGGTAAAGGTAAAACGATTGCCACAGTTTGTGTGTCATACCAGTAAACTTTACCAAAATCCTGCGAAGGTTTTAGCTCAAATGGTAATCTGAGACAGTAGAAAATGGCAAAAAACCGTGACGGTTTTCGCACCTTTCTGTTTTGTAAGAAATATTTCATTACTCGCGAGTGATAAGCTATTTGTCGATGTTTGAGTGGAGATTTCTCGAAAAGTACAGCATCCCAGACCGTAACATTTCAACATGAGGATCACGAGCATCTACAAACTGTGTAAATGGGAAGGAAATTTGTGGACATCGATGTTTTTCGATCTTCCCAACGTTGTATAGGGCCTTTTACCTACACTGAAGGCTTTTCATCACTCGATTCCTTTTCCCCGCTGGACCTTTGCATTTTCTGCCTGAAATCGTGCTGGGTATAATAACTGGTATCCTACTTGGGCCTGTAGTGCATGCAATGTATTTTCGTGTTACCAATTAATATTCTGCCTGAAATCGTGCTGGGTATAACAACTGGTATCCTGCTTGAGCGTGTAGTGCACTGTATTTCCGTGTCACCAGTGAATTTTCTGCCTCAAATCATGCTGGGTATAACAACTGGTATCCTGCTTTAGTGTGTAGTGCACCGTATTTCCGTGTCACCAATGAATATTCTGATTCAAATCGTGCTGGGTATAACAACTGGTATCCTGCTTTAGCGTGTAGTGCACCGTATTTCCGTGTCACCAGTGAATTTTCTGCCTCAAATCGTGCTGGGTATAA
Organism: Luidia sarsii; assembly: GCA_949987565.1. Taxonomy (NCBI): domain Eukaryota; kingdom Metazoa; phylum Echinodermata; class Asteroidea; order Paxillosida; family Luidiidae; genus Luidia; species Luidia sarsii. Next base: position 12,260,591 of record OX465118.1, on the reverse strand, counting down.
CAACTGGTATCCTGCTTTAGTGTGTAGTGCACCGTATTTCCGTGTCACCAATGAATATTCTGCTTCAAATCGTGCTGGGTATAACAACTGGTATCCTGCTTGAGCGTGTAGTGCACTGTATTTCCGTGTCACCAATGAATATTCTGCTTCAAATCGTGCTGGGTATAACAACTGGTATCCTGCTTGAGCGTGTAGTGCACTGTATTTCCGTGTCACCAGTGAATTTTCTGCCTCAAATCATGCTGGGTATAACAACTGGTATCCTGCTTTAGTGTGTAGTGCACCGTATTTCCGTGTCACCAATGAATATTCTGCTTCAAATTGTGCTGGGTATAACAACTGGTATCCTGCTTGAGCGTGTAGTGCACTGTATTTCCGTGTCACCAATGAATTTTCTGCTTGAAATCCTGCTGGGTATAACAACTGGTATCCTGCTTTAGCGTGTAGTGCACTGTATTTCCGTGTCACCAATGAATTTTCTGCTTGAAATCCTGCTGGGTATAACATAAACTAGCGCTTTCATTTCCCATTTTATTATCTTTTTCACTTTTGTTTCGTCACACCAACGCCACAATTTTCGGATAAGAAATATTTTCATGACTTCTATCACTACGCTGAGTAAATTGTGTACACAAAAACAAAACCACTATCAATTTTCACCAGTGACAACTCCCCAAAAGTTTTTATTCGTTATGAAAAAAAAAGGAATTTCACACTTGGGCCAAACAGTGAGAGCATTTCTTTAACTGAATATCCGCATTCCTGTTGGCTCAGTGCAAAATCAATGCATCATAAATTAAACATTTACAGTCCAAAATACAGAACGTTTTACACTTACTTTTAAAATAGTGGTCACTAGCAAATTTTACCGGCACAGAGATTGAGACTCGGTGGTGGAGGGACCGGTATCGAGTCTAGCTTTGTGCAGAAATCATAATTATTAGATATTTCGACCACAATTAATGGCATATACATACACATAGATATTATCGCTTAAATTAATACTATTTGTACATATCTATTAAAACGTATAAACATGTCGATTCAAGTCTGTAAATGCTGAAAGAACCAGATTATCGTTTTACTATTTTTTTTTTTGGCTTTCAAACATTTTTTTTCATGAAAATCTGGCAGAATGAATTAACAATTGCAATGATTATTTTTTTTTATTACCGTAGTGAAAAATTAAATGGCTGCTATACATATACAGTCCATAATCTATCAGCGGGAATACGCGTGCGCGTAACAGCTGGCGGGCCACGTGATGAAGCACGTGATCGCCCGGGCAACGACGCATGCGCAGCCACCGGACCCAAATGCGCCAACAACCCGTAAGCGCAGATCGTGTGGTAATAAGCACTGAAAACAAAGCAATGAGGAATTTCGAGATAAAATACCCCTCGCACCTTATCACTTCCTCCTATGACAGTTTTAATGTTCTATCTATGGGCCCTTTCCGAATCCCCACAATCTGGGGTGCAGGTTTGTCGACTCTGCCAAGCGAAACCCGTTTGTGGTTTGAGCCAGGACGGACCGTTGTCTTGTTCAGTCAAGACTTGTTCCTGGTGATCTCTGAGTCCGAGCTTTCATTTCGTGGAGGGTCAAAGTCTGTAACACTAGTAACAGTAACAGCCATCCGAGTTAGGGTCATTCACACACAAAAAAACCACCCTGCGAACTGCTTACTGTCTTAAATGAAATAAGACTTGAAGGTTTGCATGGTGCAAAAACTAAGCGGAAGGTTTGCGGTGACACCATGTAGCACTTCTCTTTTAGGAAGGAGTGTGGCTCTGAAAAGATCCAGTAACTCGAGTAACCGGCTCTTTTCAGAGCCACACTCCTTCTCGAAAGAGAAATGCTACATGGTGTCACCGCAAACCTTATACGTTGTCTTAAATGGCCAAACTGCATATCAATATATACAATTTAGAGAGCCTGACGTTTCGATCCTTGCAGGACCTTTCACGAAGGCAGAATTCCACAAGTCTACAAATTCGACCATACCTCTCCTTGTTTTGTTTTTTTAAAGAAATTTAAAACACACCTAGGATCAGTGTTACTGATGAGTGTATTTTTCTTGAGCCACAAAAACACAGCTCTCAAAATTAAAAACGAAAGAACAAAGAAGCAGATTACCAAGTGAAATTTCATAATTTTGAAAAAATAAATGGCAAAGACTGGACCAGGACTTGAACCTGAGACCATATAAGGACTGGATACTTCAAATGGTAGGAGCTGTGGGACGCAAAAACAAAGGTCAGCGGTTCAAGTCCTGGTCCAGTCAAAAGTTTTCTTTGCCATTTTTTTTCAAAATTAGCAACATTTAGTTAAATACATGCAAAAAGCGAAGAAAATCATGTGTTTTTGTTTTTTTCAATCTCGGGAAAGATTAAGCTTATGCTAAGAAATTGCTTTCCGTGCTTCAATAACTCAGTGAAACTTACCCCATAAGTTCAAAAACAAGTTATGGAAAATGTCTTAAATGTTGCTACTTAGTTTGGATGAGGTGCCACCCAAAATATTCATATTATATGTCCATATATCGTCTGGCAAATAAAAAAGAGGGAAAGTTAAGAAGCCAAACTGTCATGGCTTTATGCCGTTATTTATGTACATGTTTGCATACAGTAATGAGGGTGGGTATGAGCGCCCTCTTGTGTCGACCGATTGACAACATGGAAATTCTAAAAAGAAACTTCCACTTAAAAAGACAACATCAATTATTTTGATCTAGGGTGAGAAGACAAGACAACCAGAGGAAAAGATTCAGGACAAATGGGTTGCCATTAATGCTCAAGTTGCTAAAGTAAAAAAGAAAAAAATGTCTTCCGCCTCTGTGACTTGGGTTCGATCCAAACTCCGACGTGCAGTTTGAGCCTCGAATTACTCGAGATTCTCTCCTGCCTCCCCCCAAAAAAACCTGTCTTCACCATACTTGGTCGTGTCGGTCAAATTGCTCAACGCGATAATATGAAACCTTCCCCCCCCCCCCAGCGGTAAGAAGGAATTTCAGGCTATTTACGGTGGAGGTAGCATGAGTGTGGTTCGTCAGAAGCATCAAAATAAGTTCAATAGTGAGTGTGTGAGTCTATAAAAAAAAAGGACCGGAAACAGTCACTGAAGAGGCTATTGGGACAAGGCAAAAGACACTTGACGTGAAGATAGAGACAGGTGGAAGTGTGTAGATATTACAGTGCCCCCTTACCCCATCACTCGATCACCTGTGACAGAGACCAGGCTAAGTAGCATGTTACAACGCTAATGGAGGAATACTTGCAATGTAAGAGAGTGTTTTAATGGGTGGGTGGTGGGCGGGGCACAAGACTCGGGGCATGAATATTCATGAGGGGGGGGGCCGTCGGCTTCGACTTACACCACCATCAAACTTTACAGATACACGAGTACGGTTACCGACCAAAAATATTATGTACAATGCATCCAGGTATATAAGTGCGGTCTCGGTGTGGGGTGGTTTTTTTTTCTCATTTGGGCGGGGTGAGGGGTCGGAGGGAGAGGTGAAAGGTTATTGCTGCCTTCACTCTTCGCAAGATCCGGGCTTCAAAAATCGGTAACGGAAATAGAAGACAGTGTGAGACATCGTAATTTGAAAAACCATTTCAGAACATGCCGTACTTAACTCGGTGCAAAAAGGACTTTTGCCTGAGTGAGTGGGTTACTGGTACCCGATATATTTTGTTTTTATTACATTTCTCACCTTTTTTCTTTCTTTTCTGTCTAACCAGACACGTCTTATTCTAAAAAGAATGTCTCCAAAATTATCCCTAGGGTGAAGGGTGTATTCTGTCCACACAAAATCATTTGCTCCTGGTTTCAGAAGAAAAAAACCCATCTCACCACCTCACTCTCCCACTAGTGCTGGTTTTCAGAATTTATCTTTGCCATTTCCCCCCCCCCCCCCCAAAAAAAAAGACTCACAAAAACAGATAACTGACCAGTCTTTTCAGGCAATAACCTTTCTAAAATGCGGCTGACACAAGTTAAAAAAAAATTAATAATAAATCACACAGTCTGACTCTGATCAAATGAACCAGACTGAGGGACTGGTTCAAGTCTACTTCACCTCCGGAGTTAAAGGAATTAAAAAGAATCAACGACAACAGAAAAAAAACATATCCTGTAGAGTTCATTTTCAGTTTAGAGTAATTGTACAAAACAAACAGACGCATGAGGAGATGAGGCTAGCGGCCAGCGTCTCACGATAACCGCCGGAATTCTTCGTACTTGTCGCATGACGCCAGAGACATCCGGTGCGCTCGCTCGTGCATTTTCTTGTCGCCAAAGTAGCGGGCCCTCTGCAAGGCAGCTTCCTCTGCAGGGCGGCACAGACAGAGAAACGGACATGGGGACAAAGGGACAGACCGTCAGCGGCGTGCTGTGCAGCAAAATGATTGGGCGTTAAGATATCAATCTCTCTTTGTGTTGCTGTTGAGGTGTTCATAGCGAGAACAAAGATCGCCAATCGTCTTGACGAAGCATCACCTTTACGGCAGGTCGTTTCTCAGTTTGTGAATTTTTCTCAGACTGTCGATCCACAGACCAGGGCCTATTTTCATAGAGCCGCTTAAGCTTGAAAATCTGCTAAGCAGGAAAAGTCTTCCTCGTGTAAGCAGGATTACAAACTGCCCTGCAATGTGACGTCCATTGCTTTTGACTTGTATTCCATTGGCAGTGGTCATGCACAAAACAAAACTCGGATACGCATGATATGACTTAGAGGAGGTAGACAGTCGATACTTACTGTTCAACTTTTCCCGGTAGCAGTTATTCCGTAAATTGTCTTCGTAATCCGCTTCTACCCGATCATCCACGAGATGTATGCGGCCTGAATAGTCCTTGTTGAAGGAACTCTGCAGACAAACCGACAGAAGGACAGACATACAGACACACAGACAAAACCAATAGGTCAGATGACTGTATCAGGGGCAGGGTTCAAAAACGGCACTTTTTTCATTTCATCTATTTTCTAACATTTGGATCCTGGCCCAGCCTTTTGACAAGGCAAAAGTTTCACAATGTGAGAAGGGCTCCTGGTAGAAGGAAAACTATGTATGTAATCAGGGGAATCTAAGTCGGTTAGTACTTTGCAACGTACATCTATCTCTACTACCTTTGATATGTATTTTCATTTACACAATTTTCAACAGATTATGGGAGCAGGGGTGGATTTCACAAAGCCTTACGATGCATCGTAACTCAACTTGTGATGGATAACCCATCGTTAGTTTGTGATAGGTTTCTGTGCATCACTCATCGTCTTGCGATTGATCGTAGGTTACGATGGGTTTTGTGAAATCGATTGCAGGAGGGTTACTTTTCCTTAGTATAGGATGGAATTAGGGCTTAGTATCTTAATATGGTGACATGAATTCACTCACCTTGACATAATATTTAATTTTGTTTCCGTGAGTGGTTCTTTCGTGCACGTATGATCTGTAGATAGAGCAAGAGAGAGAGAGCAGTAGAATGGGGAGGGGAGAAAGGGAGTGAGAGACAGAGACAGAGAGACAGAGAGAGACAGAGGCAGAGAGAGACAGAGGCAGAGAGACAGACAGAGAAAGACAGAGACAGAGACAGACAGAGAGGGGGAGAGAGAGAGAGTGAGCGAATGAGAAAGAGAGAGAGAAAAAAAGGAGAAATACAGAGCCAGAGACAGAGGGCGAAATAGAGAGAGCGAGAGAGAGAGAGAGAGAGAGAAAAAGAGAGAGAGCAAGAGAGAGAGGGGAGAGAGAAAAAGAGAGAGAGGGGGAGGTTAGAGAGGGATAGAGAGGTGGAAAGAGAGAGGGGGAGAGAGAGAAAGTGTTAGCCCTCCTAAAACCACAAGGCGACTCGTAACAAGGCATCTAGAATAAGAACACAATGCACTGAAAAAACAAAAACAGCTGGACTCATGCCGTCTACAATCTGTGGCTTGACCACGACTGTGTGACGGCAGATCACCAAGAGCAGGGGACCCGCAGGCAAGACTCACCCTGTTCTGCTCAGACTGTAGGGCGACTCCTGAATGAATGCGGTGGAGAGCAGCGAGATGATAACCAGCATAAAGATGGGCAGCAACTGAAGGAGAAACGTGTAGCTAGCCTGCACCGGCAACAAAAAAGACACAACCCAAACGGCAAAAGAATTAATACTACATTCAATAAGACTTGAGGCAATGCATCATCATCATCATTGGTCGGCTGTGGAGCAGGTGACTACAAGCCGTCTCCAACGACTGCGGTCTTGAGCAGAGTTGACGATATCATTTTGGTTGTAGCATCCCTTCATAGTCTCCCATTAGTTGTTGTATATACGGCAAGTACAGTGTCCTGGGCCTTCCTGGTTTACTTTCTCCATGTGGTGGAATGTAAAGCGCCTACTGCCGTCTACAAGCTGTCTCTAACCACTGCGGTCTTGAGCAGAGTTAATAATATCATTTGGTTCTAGCATCCCTTCATAGTCTCCCATTAGTTGTTGTATATACGGCAAGTACAGTGTCCTGGGCCTTCCTGGTTTACTTTCTCCATGTGGTGGAATGTAAAGCGCCTACTGCCGTCTACAAGCCGTCTCCAACCACTGCGGTCTTGAGCAGAGTTGACAATATCATTTGGTTGAAGTATCCCTTCATAGTCTCCCATTAGTTGTTGTATATACTGCAAGTACATTGTCCTGGGCCTTCCTGGTTTCCTTTATCCATGTGGTGGAATGTAAAGCACCTACTGCCGTCTACAAGCTGTCTCCAACCACTGCGGTCTTGAGCAGAGTTGACAATATCATTTGGTTGTAGCATCCCTTCATAGTCTCCCATTAGTTGTTGTATATACGGCAAGTACAGTGTCCTGGGCCTTCCTGGTTTACTTTCTCCATGTGGTGGAATGTAAAGCGCATACTGCCGTATATAAATTCGCCGTCAGTCAAGCGTAGGACATGGCCAAGGAACCTCAGCTGCCTGGGTCCACTTAGGGGAATTGTGCCAGCATTTGGGATCCAACTAATCCTCGGGGGGCTCTATGGAAACCAAGAATGGCCACATTAATTATTCTCATGTGAGGGGGGGGGGGACCGTGGCAATTTCGTACCTCTTCTCTGGTTCTGGGCTGGTTGTGGTGAGGGCGAAAGTTCTGCCGATGTCTGGCGACGTTACCCTGGGGGAACCCGCCCCCGAAGAACATGTTGAACAGGTCCTCCGGCGAGAAATCCTCATCTGGCGACGGACGGAACAACATAGGGCAAAGAGAGTGAGACAAACTCCCCTGACTGACTTTCGGCGGGGGAAAAAAAGGCGATCGACTTTCATAGCAGTGTTGTTGTCAAGAACACATGAGCACAAGTTCTAATTTTAATTTTCACAGTTGTTACAGTTTGTGCAATATTGTTTGATTGTTTGTAAACATAAAGAGTTTTTGTTTTGTTCACAAGTAGCGTTCTTGAATTTTGGCCCGAGAGCAAAGATAAGAGAGCATAATACCAACATCTGTCTCGGAAAGAGTGACTTTTCCTGGGCAGCAGTTGGCCGGTAGAAGTAACTGCTGGACCCGGGAATAGTAACTGATGACAAAGACATCTAGACTAAAGCATTTGGCCCCAGTTTATTGGTGACTTCTCTGTGCTCATCGAGCTAACAAAACCTTAAAAATTCGGCGACAAAGCACAACCTGGTTTTGTCAGACAGAGACGAAGCCTGAGCCCAGTGCTCAGGCTTTTGAGTCAGTGCCAACTCCCTTGGGCTCATCACAGGGGCCGTTCTATCAATCATCTCCGAGTACTCACCGTCGAAACCCCTGGTCTCGTAGTAGAACCCGCCGTGGTGCCGGTGGTGGTGGTGACGGCGCGTGGTGCTGGTGGTGACCCGAGAGGACTCGTCGCCGTACATGTCGTAGCGCTTCCGCTTGTCCTCCTCCTTCAGGACGTTGAAAGCCTTGCCGATGGCTGGCAACAGGCACAAACCACAGCAGGTTAATTTTTTTTTACATATATTGTTTATTGTCACTTGGCAATGTGAAATACATTTCGTTACTGCGTGCTAAAAAAGTACATTCTATTTACAACTTTCAAAATCATAATTAAACAGATTAATACCAAAACATGTACTGACTGTTAAAAAAAAAAAAAATTGGAACGAGGAGACGCATTAATGTCTGACAACAAACCGAGGAACATCAAGGTCATTAGGGTCATCGTAGATATGATATGTGACCTGGGCTGGATTTCACAAAGCCTTACGATGCATTGTAACTCAACTTAGGATGGATAACCCACCGTTAGTTGTGACACACCGTATGGTTTCTGTGCGTAGCTCATCGTCTTGCGATTGATTGTAAGTTACGATGCGTTTGGTGAAATCGATTGCTGCTCCAGAAAAATGGAACATGTTTCACAAAATGAGTGATGTACATACCTGAATTGGTTCCATTATCAGCTTCAAACCTACACCAAGTTGAAGCTGATAATGTAACGAATTCAGCTTGCCTGCGTCGAGGAGAATGTAATTCAATGAGGGTTTGCCCTACTCGACGTAATGCTAAGGTTTGGGTTTTTGATTTTATATTCCCTCACCTTTAACCACTTAATCCGGAGGTCAATTGGATTGCCTTTGCAACGGGGCCCTCCGAATCCGGGCACCACTATTGTCCACATTCTAAACAAAGACTCTTTTCAGCTTAGAACAAAGCATTATGAATCAGTACAAAGACCCTTTTTGACGCACGTTGCCACATGAATTGCAAGATTAGCAGCAGTAATTGTGCAATTGTGGGACTTTTACTGTGGAGGATCGAGGGATACCGCGCTGCAGCTGAAAGCACGCGGGGGACATTGTCTTTGCATGCCACACAGCCCAACGGTCGTCGGTCTGGCATTGGAATTCCCCCCACATTCTTTACCGTAATCTGTACGCTCGTTTGTGGCCGACCAACTCGAAGATTTGACTGCCTGGAGTGGAGGCTGGAGTCTGCGGTCAGGGATTGTCAGCAGCGTACACGAACCCACACACACACGTCCGTTACGGTCCATTGACGACGCACAAAGGGCCCTTTTTCGAACGGATAATCTCTTGACAAAGGCCACAACGACGTCCGAATTGTGCCAGGTTTTACTCTCTTGTACCCATAGTATACCCTTATTGATTTATTTCACAGAAATATATTGTTCCGATTGTTTTAGCAAGATTTTAAAATGATGCATTGTTCAAAAACCCCCGTATGGCGGTCATCGGCGCTGAAAAACCCCCCGGCGCGAAGTGGTTAAAGGTATACTGAAATCAAAATTAACTTGGGGTTAAATAAATCGGTATTGTTATAAAACCCAATGTGTCTATCCTTTTGGGGACCAAAAATTACTAATTTATTAAAGAAATCCGGTATTTGGGTCCAAAAATTGCCCGTGCCCCACTTTGGAGACGAACATACTACATCACATACAGAATGTGTGGTCAGCCTTGAGGTCGTGAACTTTGCACTGGCCCTGCATTGTCTCTATTGTCTATCAGCCCTAAATACCACTGTCACATGCGCAGTAGCGCACTTTATCGCTGCGCTCGGCTGCTTTTGGTCTGTATGTGACGTCACATGCTCAGAGGGAGAATTTTTTGGGGGCGGGGCGAACATGGACTTTTCAGCGTGTTTGGGCGAAATCAGGCGCTAAAAAAAACAAAAACAAAAATCAGTCCTTTAATGTCCTAGACCCTTTTTGCTAGGAACCTACCTGAATCCTTTGAAATTCTCTGATTTTGAGTATGAAATTTGGGCTACCAGGCTCAATCCTCTGAAATCCTCTGAAATTTGCCACCGTACACAAAAACTGTGGTGCCCACTGCCCATCCTCTGAAATCCTCATAGCCAGGGAATGGGAATGGCCAGCAGTTCGTGGGTGAGTTTGCCCATGGGATGACTATAAATGTGTGGTTTGGAACCAAGCATAACTACAGACCCCAATGCAGTTTGAGAATCAATCCTCTGAAATCCTCATTTCAGTCGAACCCCATGCAGCCTAAATCCTCCCAAATCCTTCTCCAGTAGTTTGCCCATTCAGCCTCAATCCTCAGAAATCCTTCTAAACTTCACAACCTATTCAGCCTCAATCCTCTGAAATCCCTGGAACCTTCATAACCTATTCAGCCTCAATCCTCTGAAGTCCTTTGCCTTAGCCCAGAGGATTTCTGAGGATTTAGGAAGGTAAGGGTTATTAATGAACATTACCTAAGAAGAGTTTCTGGCTATTTGTTCGAATCCTATTTCTGTCTACCTTTAAAGGCTTCGCCAGCACCAGGGGCGTGGTTCTTGTCTGGGTGGAACTGCAGGGCCAGTTTCCGGTAGGCTTTCTTGATGTCCGCTTCGCTGGCATCCTTGGTCAGGCCCAGGATCTCGTAGAAGTCCTTGCATCTCTTTATCCTGCGCTCCAGAGAAGAGAAAGGCGACCAGTCTTAAGATGATATACAAAAATGTTGCAAACTGCTTACTGACTAAAATTACCCAAATGCAAACCTTAAAATTTAGTGGGCCTGACGTTTCGATCCTAGCAGGACCTTTCTCAAAGGCAGGACCTTTCTAGGGTGTGAGGCTTGTTTTGGTTACCAGCCACTCTCTAAAAATGGCCACTCCCTAAAAACACTCACTCCCTAGAAATGGCCACTCCCTAGAAATGGCCGTCCCCTAGAAACGGCCACTCTCTAGAAACGGCCACTCTCTAAAAATTGCCACTCCTAAGAAACGGCCATTCCTTAGCAATAGCCACTCCCTAGAAATGGCCATTTCTTAGCAGTGGCCACTCCCTAGAAACGGCCATTCCTTAGCAGTGGCCACTCCCTAGCACGGCCATTCCCTAGCAGTGGCCACTTCCTAGAAATGGCCATTCCCTAGCAGTGGCCACTCCCTAGAAAGGGCCATTCCCTAGCAGTGGCCACTCCCTACAAATGGCCTTTCCCTAGCAGTGGCCACTCCCTAGAAATCGGCTGAGGGAGAAGCCCCCGGCCTCACCTGTTGACGCCCTCTAGTTGCTCGGGCGTGTAGTTGGCCGCGGCGCCCCCGTTGGCCTCGCGCGCCCCGGCCGTCGACGCCGGCCTCTGCCTCGGGGTGGGGCCGTTGGACGACGTCCGCCGCCGCTTGGAATCTGTGGGTTGCTCCGTGGAATCGGACGAGGAGGACGAGGAGGAGCTTTCCTCCGTCCGGCTATCCAGGTGAGCCAGAAGATCTACGAGAGGAGAAAAAATGTCCAAACTCTTTCCTCAGCGTTTACAATGTTTCAGCTTTAGTTTCAAAAAGTGATAATGTTGCAAACTGCTTACTGACTAAAATTACCAAAATGCAAATCTTACAAGTTAGTGGGCCTGGCGTTTCGATCCTAGCAGGACCTTTCTCTCTGCCTTCGAGAAAGGTCCTGCTAGGATCGAAACGTCAGGCCCACTAAATTTTAAGCTTTAGTTTCAGACGGAGAATGGGTTGTCTTTAGTTTTCAGGGATGTGTAAATTCGACCGGCAACGGCATTCTTCCTGGAGGTCGTTCCTGCTGATGTCATGCATATTCATGAATACTTTTTACTCTGATTGGCCAACGTCAGAGTATTGAGCATACATGAAAATGCATAAACATGATGTAATGACAATTGGCCAATCAGACTAAGTGAACCGGCAGAATAGCGTTTGCGGGAAGATGGCTGTTGCCAGGTGAATATAACCTGCCTTATTTTTAGGGGAACAATTGAAGAAAAGACAATTTAGTGAAACTAAATTTTTTACATGAATTGAGCGTAGCAAATGGTGAATTTCGTTTCTCTTTCAAAGTGCCAATGATTTAGACGGCTTATATAGATTATAGGGATTATGATTATGGTGGACCTGTCTCAGTCAAAAGCAATTGTTCTCGAAAAAAACAACCTTCCTCATCAACCCATTTTATTTTTGGAACGTTTCAAAGAGACTTGTGTTGAGGTGTGGTCGAGAAGTTTTTACCAGAGTTTTTAGGTCCATTCTTTTGGAATTTGGTGTTTAAATTTGAGTTTCATGTGGGAGTGGACATTTTTTTTTTTTAGATGAAAAATAAAAAATTAGGAAATCAGTACCATTCATACGATTGTAAAGTAACTTGAAGTATAATTTGTACACAAATGAAAGGGGATATTGATTAGATTTTATATATCATTTTGTCTTAATAATACGAAGCGTTTTTTCGTTGGAAAAAAGGTTTTTTTTAATTGGTTTCTCTCAGTCTCTGTACTGTACTCTGTACTGTACTGCCTAGTGTAGGGTACATCATTCATACATCATACAGTGCCGACACACTGTGTGGTGGCGCCCTTCAAAAAAAACATGACTCGGTAAAACGAATAACCGGCACCGAAGGCCCAACTGAAAATGGCCCAAATGGGGCCAGCGGCCCTACCTTTCGCTCTCTGCGAAGGATACAGCCTCTGTGACTTGTTGAGGAACCTTCTCGCCTTGTCGTACTCCCCGTTGGCGATGCAGGATTCGGCAATTCGGAGGCATTTGAAACTGTCATCTCGATTGCTTTCCATCATAGTGCTAGCGAACTAAGTACACGTACATTCTACATGTAGTACGAGCATGCACACTGTACACTGTACATTCATATACGTCATTGGCCACTGCGTGCGTTCTTCGGTACTGTGGCTACTAAGCTGGCTGGTATCCGGCAGATTGTGTACCAGTTACAATATTTCACCGCTTATGGGGAGGAAAAAAACAAACTTTAATCTCAGATTTTGCAGTTATTCTTATTACTATGACACTTCTGTCACTAATGGAGGTTAGTCCACCACTTTTCAGATAATACGACGGAATTTTAATGAATTTGGAAAGGCAGACATTGACCTTTTACCCGTGTCTGACGTCCAGAGTCATTGGACCATTCAATGCGCGTTAAATAAATAGACTGGTGCTTCCCATTCACGCCGTACGCGTACATATCATGTACAGTATGTACATGTACATATACATGTACATGTACATGTACATGTACATGTACATGTACAGTACATGTACATGTACGTGTACATGAACTTGTACTTACATGTACAGTACATTGTACACATGTACATGTACATGTACTATACATGTACAGTACTGTACTGTGGTTTATCGCTGTGGCAGTGCAAATTCGCGCTTGAAAAGAGACTAGCCCTGCGTTACAAGATCAGCCAATGCAGCTTATTTATTTATTTATTTATTTATTTATTTCATTTTTCGGGATACATGTACAGCATTCACATCACAGCACACAAGTAAGAAAAAAAAAGTTGAAAATATAAATAAAACAAAGAAACACATAAACAGACAAACAACAACAGCAACAATAACAGAAACGACAAATTAACTCCCGAAGGATTGCCCAAAAGAAACTAGTTTCTGTCGGGGGGGCTCTCCAAACTAATTGGATGACAGAAAACAGAAAATATAAATTATATACATGTATATGGAAAAAGAACTAACTAAATTACAAATATGCCAAATATACCAATTACCAAGCTGGACATTATTCTGACATAAGCTAGAGCTTTGCATTTTATTTGTGACCCTAGATGTTGTGACAAACATTCCGCCCCTCCACAAGAAATCCCAACTGGCCTATCTTTGCTCACATAAGTTATTGCAGCACTACAGGTAGTCTCTTTTCAAGCGCGGATTTGCGCTTAACAGGCGTCATGATTGCTTTCGGATCACGTGACATGCGTCACATAACTTCACATAGGCTCTACGTACTTGCCAAGTGCACGTATGAATAAAATCCAAATACACAAAGTTCAAAGTCTGTGGGATTGGTCCGATAAGAAGAAAAAAAGTTTGTCCGCTTCGTGGTGGAAAAAAAACATACGCGACACGGCCTTAATGCATTGGCTACGGCCGGAAAGGACACACAATTATATGGGGGATTGTAAATAGCCACTAGCTTCTGGCTTCTAATAGATACGTGTGTAAACTGGAGCCGTAGCCGATTCATTCGGACACTATACAACAAATCAGGCGACAGTCACGCTACATTACTGTTGACTTTCGATAATTCTTAAAATTCATTGTTTGTATAATGATAGACCAACACTCAGCAGGAATTACCGTCTAGACTATAGGAACTCAAAAGTAAAAAAGAAAAGTAAGCACCGTGCAGCGACGGTTCGTCAACTCTTCTGCTTCAAACCAGGTGATGTTTTTTCAAGCTACTCTTTTTTCAATCTCATTTGACATCAAGATTTACGACAATTAGGTTTTGAGGGCTGGGCAAACGGGTTAAGGTAGAACAATGTATACCAGGTATCGGGCTCAGCCCTAGGCGTGTTCAAGTACACGTAGTATCGCATGAATATAATATCAAATTATAGATCTCTGTCTCATTCTCAAAGGCCCAATAAAACATTGGGAAGATCGGAAAACATCGATGTCCACAGATTTCCTTCTAATTTACACAGTTTGTAGATGGTCATGATAGAATCCTCATGTTGAAATCTTACGGTCTGGGATGATGTACCTTTCGAGAAATCTTCAATTAAATATCGACATACAGTTTATGACTCGCGAGTAATAAACTAGTGCGTAAACCGTGGCGGTTTTTGCCCTTTTCTACTTTCTCAGATTACCTTTTGAGCTAAAACCTTCACAGTGTTGCTTTTTTGGGATGTTTAATGTTTTAACACACCAGCTGTGGCAATCTTTTTACCTTTACCAATGTTGTATATGGGGCCTTTAATCTCACCCGACAGTCTCAACAGACTCTAGAACTGGTATTATTAGGCAGCCGTCATTTCAGATTAATTTTGTCTGCTTTCTAAAATAAATTTAGCGAAGAAAAGAAGCCACAAATAAATAAAGGAAACAACTAAGTAGAACTTTTAGACAATGTTGAAAAAATTGCAAAGAAAACTGACTGTATATGAATTGAACCCGGTCCACTCGAAGGCTTTCCAATTTATCTTTGTCATGAATTAACTTTTTCAATTTTCATAATCATTTCTTTAAATGATGAAGTTTATAGCAATGAAAACTATATAGGCGGCGGAATAGGGTCGTGAAAACTATCATCTTTAACATAAATATTTCCTTGCATTCCAGAACTATAATTATATGCAGCTGCGTTTTCTTAATTAATATACAGTAAATTGTCTGTTCTATGTGTTGATAGGCCTATACATGTTTAAAGCCCCTACACAACATTGGTCGAGGTCAAAGAATAGCATCCATACGTTGTCTGATCCAATATATGCATGAAATAGCACACCTGTGAAAATTTCAGCTTAATCCGCCAACCGAGTCTCGAGAAAATCGTGAAAACCGCTTCATTTGTTTCGCGAAAATGCAGCATTCAACGCCGTACTGTTCCGAAATAGTTTAGATCTCGGTGAGACGTAAACTATTTCTTTACTATTTTCTCCAAAAATACAGCATTTTAGGCAGAAATATTCCAGTGCGAGGTGAATTTCTATTATAACCATCTTCAAACTGTATAAGTTTCTTGTAAATCTGTGAACATTTCTGTTTTTCGATCTTACCAATGTTGTGTATAGGGGCTTTAACGCACACAAAAATCTAGCACGGCAAATCGTCTTTAAAAAAAAAACCACCAAAATCTCTCTGACAGGTTTGCGTTTGTGGTTGTTGTTGATTGAAGCAGTTTCCCAGCGCGGCGTGAGGATGTCTCTTTCGTTCCGGCCCGGCCGTTACCTTGTCGTTGTCGGCGCAACGTTCCTGCTCCTGTGGATGAGTGGCGGACTCGCCGAATCCGATCCGGCAACTTCGGCCGCTGATTGGGACGGTCTCCTGGTCAAAGACGAATTATTCCTGAGGCTCCTGGGAAGTCTGCTGATGAAGTACGCCGACGCGGCCGACCGGGAGATGATCGAGGATCTTCTGGTCAAGGTTGAGCACAGAAACAGATCGTTCGTTTGCAATGAGCCAGCCTTACACTACAACGTGGTAAGTGTAGAGTTTGTTTTTTGTCTATAAGGCCAAGTAAAACAAATTATTAATTTCTCATCCGAACCTTTTGAAAAAACGCAGTGGCTGTTGTTACGGCAGTCGTCGGTATGGTTCCCTGACTTCACAGTATTTGTCAGGACGTTTAGCTCTTGGAACCATACTCTTGGAATCAGCTAATAGACTGGTTCAACCAGCCTGCAATGCTAACGAAATACAATCAAGTCAGGGAACCACGCGGACGACTGCCGTAACAACAGCCACTGCGTTGAAAAAAGGAGGATGCGGGGGGGGGGAGGGATTGCGGGCACTTCTTTTTGATTTCCTTTTTCCAAAGCAAGCCCCCCCCCGTCCGAAGATAGGTAGTCTAATTTTCAGTCGTTTTAAATTTTAATTACGGTACGATATGTAGGCTGTGCGTGTGCGAGGTTCAACGGCTGGAAACAGCAAGAATCAATCGAAATTTCGTCTTTTTATCATTATTTATAAAATATTTTTAAAAATGATTAAAAATTTGATGCGGTGGCAAAAACGATGCGGCCGGGATTGAGAAACTAATATTTTGTTTTTACTTGGCCTAAAAGAAAACAAATCTCCACAAAACAGATGTAGCCTACATGAAACATACGATGTATATAGTGAGTGTGAACATGTCATTGATTAAAACTTTTATTTTAGGTCTTTTTTTGGATGGGGGGCGTGTACACGTATATTTTGCCATAAGCGCCAAGTAGTGTACTTGGTGTAGGGTCAACTCAGACGCTATTTTGCCGTTCCCTTACTCTGATAGATAAATTTTGATTACGTCATACCGGCCTTCTTGCTACTCCGGCAAAATAATTCAGAGCAGGAAGGCCGGCGTGACGTAATGAAAATTGACCAATCAGAGTAAGGGAACGACAAAATAGCGCGTGAGTTGACTTTACACCAAGGTCACTATACTTGGACCTTTTTCCGAAATGCTCCGGCCTTGTCTCTTGCATTCAAAAGCTTTAAAAAACAGGTGGGGGTTCTTAGTTGAAATTTGACCTTGCTACTTTTTTTTTAAGTGAAGTGTCTTCTCCGAAACCGAAGCCAAAGGCCTCCTATTATTTTGAAGAAATGGAAAAAACCCAAAGCCTGAACCAAAGCCAGTGTTTTAGAAAAATGACAAAGGTATGGGATGACTTGTTGTCAATGCAAAACTGCAGAAAACACGACAATCCCGTTCACATTGTCTCGACTGCATGCCCCTTGGGTATGTCAAAATATGGATGGACTGACCTCCTGAACTTGTCTCGTCTTCGGGTGCAGAGCAGCCTCATAGCGAGCCACGGCTATCCAGTGGAGGAGCACCAAGTTCACACCGATGACAAGTTCATACTGACCCTGCAGCGCATTCCCTACGGTCGTGGCAACAAAGCAAACGGTGAGCCATTGCGTCAAGTTATCTATTGGCGCTTAATGTCTGATTAAAAAGAAAACAAAATTGGAACGGTCCTTCTGATAAGCAAGAGTCTTACTATCTCAATGTTCAATGTGCATGTTTTTGTTTTATTGAAGTCAGTGAACAGGTCGCCATGTTTGATCTGAACCTAGTGGGACCTTTCTCGAAGGCAGAGAGATCCTTCAATAGGAACGACACGTCAGGCCTTCCTGTTGATAATTATTTGCATTTTGTTCGTTTGGGTAATTTTTTTCTTAGTAAAATAGCGAGTCGCGGCTATCCATTTTTGCATATTATTCTATTTTTTATGTGTCTTAAGGTGATATACAAAAATGTTGCAAACTGCTTAGGCCTACTGACTAAAATTACCAAAATGTAAATCTTAAAATTTAGTGGGCCTGACGTTTCGATCCTAGCAGGACCTTTCTCAAAGGCAGAAAGCCTTTGAGAAAGGTCCTGCTACGATCGAAACGTCAGGCCCACTCAATTTTAAGTTTTATGTGTCTTATTAGAAATCCGTTTTCTTTTGGAAACTAAACAATCTCATCTTATATAACAATCATATTGAACAGCTGCTGGCATGCTAGGTAACGTTTACCTTCATCTTAGAAAACTAAAATTCCCACGTCAAAAGTTGAGGCCAAGTGTGTATTCAGTCAAATTGTTTTGGCTCTGGTATAGCGTATTCTGGTATAACCCTAGTCTTGGTTCAAGACGTTGTTGGTTGAGATGCCCTAACGCCCGTCGGGCGTTAGAGTATCTCAACCAACAACGTCTTGAACCAAGACTAGTGTAACCCTGTGACTGACCAAGTGTACCTTACTGGATGTTGCCGTTGTTTGTCCTTATTTTGTTTCATCTCTGTCTGTCTCAGGTCCGCGGCCGGTGGCCTTACTTCAGCACGGCCTCCTGGCCTCTGCTTCCAACTGGATCACCAACCAGCCCAACCAGAGTCTAGGCTACCTCCTTGCCGACGCCGGCTACGACGTCTGGCTGGGCAACTCCAGGGGCAACACCTACAGCCGCCGGCACGAGACGCTCAAACCCGACCAGCGGGAGTTCTGGGAGTGGACGTACGTACGAAGAGTGTGATAGGGGTTGATATTCCACGATCAATCGCTAGCAGCCTTTTGGGTTGGACTCTCCACGGCTAGTATATCTACCAATGCTCTTCCTGTACTCCATCAGTGCATCTTTGACTGGACCGGTCCAGTCAAATTTTCCTCTCTTTTTTTGTACATTTTGTAAATTTGGTATTCATTTGAAAAGTAAGATCTTCAAGACCTTAGTGACGATCAAGAAAATCATTTATATTTTGGGGTGCCAGCAGATTTTTTTTATTGTTATTATTATTATTATTATTATTTTTTTTTTTTTTGTGGGGGATTTCCATGTATCACAGGTGGGACGAGATGGCTAAATATGACCTCCCAGCCTCGATCAACTACGTCCTGAACAAGACGGGCCAGAAGGATCTGTTTTACATCGGCCATTCTCAAGGTACTTTCCAAACAAACTAATTCTACTCAATGTCTGCCTAAACTCAATGGACTCTTCATCGTAAGTTGAGTTCCGATGGAATCAAAAGGATGTGTGGAATCCAGTCCTGGACTGGTCGGCTAGACTCACCCGGGACAAGATTCCACAAAAGACAAAAGATGGAAACTAATCCTGAAGAGTACATGGCTTTGAAAAGAGCCAGTATAACTCAACGTTTCGGGCAGTATGCGCTCTGCCTGCAGCTCTTGACGATGGGCAGCGAGCACATTACTGCATCACTAGTGAAACGTTACATTACCGGCTCTTTTCAGATTCACACTCCATCTCCAAAGAGATGACTTCCGTGGTGTACACAAACTTTCTACTAGATATTAAGATAAATTATAGTGGGCGAGGAAACTTGGGTTTGGTTGTTTTGGGATTGTTGGGTTTTTTCTGGAGGGTGTATTGTTGTGCGTAATTTGCAATTACTATCTGTTCATTTTTGATACGGGGTTAAGATTTGTTTCACTTGCGGGGTGGAATAGAGAGGGGGTTAGAAAACCGACTTTGCATTGCATTAGTGAACGGGATCCAGTAGGGTTTTCTATAGTGTTTTTTTCCGTCTTGCGTATAGACCAAAGGCCTTTCAGAGAAAGCTGACCGGAGGGTTTTTTTTTGGGGGGGGGGGGTTGGGGTTTTTTTCTTATCACCAGTTTGGGTGTGTTTAAGGAGCTGGTCAGAAATTAGTGAATTAAATAATTGTATATCATTTAGCCAGAAAACTCTCATTGTTTCTTCTTCTTTTTGCCTTTGGATTATTACTGTCTGCCTATCTTTCCGCGCCATAGTTTGTCTGTGCAAACTGTGACACCATCGACACAATTATTTCTAAGCAGAATTTGTGTGTGCTTCTTACATTTAATGCTCTCTAGTGAACAGTAATCCAGGTAGGGTAGAACGTGTCAGTCTCATGCATAGGTACGGGTGTGGGGTTGTTGTTTGTTCTGAAATTTGTGTATAGGCACCATGATCGCTTTTGCCGAGTTCTCGCGCAATAAGGAGCTTGCCAAGAAGGTCAAGATGTTCTTCGCTCTGGGCCCCGTGGCCACAGTCGGCCACATGACCTCGCCAGTCTTCAAGATCCTCTCCAGAGACTTGGCCGACAAATTCCTGACGGTAAGTCCCGACTCGTATCCTCTCACCGAGCATGGGAGGAAGTGAGAAGGAGGGGGGGATTGGGGGAAACTGAATCCAAAGTGATATACAAAAATGTTGCAAACTGCTTACTGACTAAAATAACCAAAATGCAAATCTTAAAATTTTGTGGGCCTGACGTTTCGATCCTAGCAGGACCTTTCTCAAAGGCAGAGTGACAAGGACAAAACAGATACACGTACACAAAGGAAGGGGCATTGTCCCCCTTTTGTTCTTCATCTCTACACAATCTCGATAGATGGAAGGTCCTACATAGGAGCATTATGTTCTTCACCTCCACACAAGCTCCTTACATCCAAGGCCTTATATGCGAAAACTTTATCATCTTTCCTTTGTCAACACTGTAAAAACGGTGCTCACATCATGACCATGGATGAAGTATGTTGAGGCACATGGTGCACGATACATGCGCACGAGGTGATGCTCACTTTCACTCCATGTGCTTGAGGTACAGTAAATAAGTATAGGGAGATGTTCTTGTACATGAAGCACTTCATGCACCTCATCCGACTTTTGCTCAAGTGACTGCAATGCCCCATGCGTTTGAGCTACAGTATTTCATGTGCATGAAGTACAGTAGGTGCCTCAAGTGTTCATGATTCTGGGGCAATGCCATTGCAGACGTGCATGAGGTGCAGTTCGTTCGTTTTTACAGTGAAGGGCTCGATGTTTCCTGCCGAGTCCTTGGAAGGTCCTGCGTTTCTGGTCATGGAGGGTAGTTACGGAGTCTGTAACGTTTTTGTAAACCGAATTGGGTTTTTTGGGACGATTTCTGTTCGGCGTTCAGAAAGTCCTGGTAAAGCTGGAGCTCTACGACTTCTTTCCGAGCAACGAGTTCTTCCGCCTGATAGCCGGCACCGTCTGCTGCCAGCCGGAGACGGCCCCCGTGTGCGAGCTGATCCTGCGCAACTCCGGCGGCTACAGCCGCGAGCACATGAACGCCAGTCGGATCCCCGCCTATGTGGCCAACTGCCCGGCGGGCACTTCTGTGTACAACATGGACCACTGGGCTCAGGTATATAACCAGACCATTTTGTGTCCATGTTGTGTTTGAGGTTCATGAGCAGGGAACAACCATAAGGTTGTGACACAGCCTAATTAGGCCCTACATTTCTGCTTTTATTTATCAGCATTCTACCACACTTTTTTGATTCAGGAGAATTGATCATGATGCTGAGGATTGACTCTTCAGTGTTTCTTTCTTCTTCTTTTTTTACAGATGATACAGTCTAAAAAATGCTCCATGTACGATCATGGCATTGGAGGGAACTTGATGCACTACAACCAGGTAGGTAATGGCTTCTCAAAGTCCTAGGGATCATGAACTGTGTGGATTTCACAAAGCCTTTCGATGTATCGTTGCTCAACTTCCGACGGATAACCCCGTCATGCGTAATATATTTTGTGATAGGCCGTGTGGTTTCTGTGCATTGCTCACCATCGTGCGATTGATCGTAAGTTACGATGAGATTGGTGAAATCAACCACTGTGGGCTTACATAAGGTGGGTTGTGGGGTACCGGAACAATGGGTGGGTACTCAGAACAATGGGCCCGCTCCTTGTGGGGTACTTTTTTTGGTACCACATAAGGTTTTCACGAAACTGGTTATTTGGAATTAACTCAAAAAGGAGGAATTTCCGAGGTATGTTTATTAGTCGCAAATAGAACTATATTATATAAGGGACGTTCACTAGAAATTTCAGCCTAGGAAAGTGATTCTGGTTCGAAAAGGAGCGATTTGAATTAGGCTTTTCTAGGAGTGTTTTTTTAGTACACGAGAACAAAGGAAATACCCCACAAGTATACGCGTGTAAGGGTGGGTGCGTGTATGTGTGTGGGCACGAATCTAGTGCCTTGGGAAGACCTATAATTATAAAACAATCAGTTTAATCGTTCGAATCCCGCCCAAGCTGCCTGATTTTGTTTTTATCAGGCATCGGGCAAAACACTGATGCACTCGATGTTTATCACATCGAGCGGGGCAAACCCTCATTGATTTAATTTCTCTTCTGCTCGGCAGATGTCGCCTCCCGAGTATCACGTTGAGGATATGGAGACGCCCACGGCTCTGTTTCACGGCGGCCGGGACACGCTCGCCGACCCCAAGGACGTCAGCTTGCTCATCCCCAAGATCCAGAACCTCGTCCGCAACAAGATGATCCCCACCTACAGCCATCTCGACTTCATCTGGGCCATAGACGCGGCGAGTTACTGCTACAAGGATATCATAGACCTCATGATGAAGGGGCTTTAAAAAGGAGGGCAAACCCTGCCGGTTTTTTTTTATTATTATTTTCTTAAAACAAACCGAGAAATTATCAACTGCCTTGAAAATTTAATCAAATTATGTTTTGAATCATCTTTGTTTAAAACAAATTGCGATTTGGCTGAGGCTATAGGGGCAAGTAGACGAGTGGGCGAGTTGGCAAGGGGCAAGTAGACTAGTGGGCGAGTTGGCAACGAGCCGCGGAAATCGCGTTGGGTTTCATTCAAGTCGTACAATTGCAATTAAGGGGCCAACCTGACGCGTTAGTGGTACAGGAAAAGAACATCGCAGTCGGGACGCCGCAATCTCCTGCAGTGACCCCTCCTCCGCTTGGTGCCCGTGAGAGTATCTCAACCAACAACGTCTTGAACCAAGACTAGCTTGCTTGCTGCTCGCCAACCTAGTCCACCCGTTTAGATTTCGGGACAACTCTTCCTCGCGGACTCTCTAGTTTTCTTCCATTATATACTTTATAGTTATACTGAACACAATACATAATTGACTTTTGACTTCCAGTTCATGTTCCAGTTCTTGTTTCCTTACTTGATCCGATGTTCTAATCATCAGCGTTCATGTTTTTCATATCTTAATTCGCTGTCAGAAATTACTACGCTTTTCGCCTAATTTGTTGTTACCTATAAGACTGGGGAGTATATAGGATTGTGATTTCTTATCTTTAGTCATTTCTTCTTTATTTCTGTAGAAGCTGTAATCATTGGTTGATGATGAGAGTAATAAACACAGTATCAGCTAAAAACTGAAAGAATTAGCCGAACTTATCAAATTTTATCTTAATACAAAACGATATATCGATAGAAGAAAAAATTGGACAGAAAAAAAGGCTTTTACAGGGCGTAATTGATTGAATTGGGTTAGCTGTCTCATGCACGTACTATATAATTATATAGATCAGTGAAATTAATGCTAAGAACGCACGCAGTCAGTGTGCATGCTCGTACAGCATAAATAATGTACATGTACTTTTTTTAATTCCCGAAGGGGTAGATTCAGCTTTTGGGTGATCCAAAATCACAGTATATATTATGTTGTCGATTTTTACTACTGTACATGTATTGTATACACGCAAATCAGTGACGTTTTGACAGGTCCGCGAGCGCACTGACGTCATCGGTTTACGTGTCTACGTGTACAGTAATACAGTTTCAATTTGAAATCCAAGATGACCGCCTTTTGGCTCGTCGCACGGGAGAGAATATTCTCGATCAAATGAGGGGAATTTCTTCTTTTTCCCCAAACGTGAAATAATACAAATGACCATTATTGAAATCTGTGATTCTCACTGAATCCAAAAATGGGCACGTAGGACGGTGATACGGGTGTTTCCGGCGGTAAATCTGGGGGTTTGGGTCGATTAGTTTTTCGGTCGAAATGTTTTGGCGGTTTGTACACACCAGCCGGGTTGGGACTCGGTACGGCTTGGACCCTACAGTCACCCGAATCTCAAAATTTCAAAATTCGATATAAAAAAGGGTGACTTGTCGGGTCCAAGTTACTCGGACTACTGCTGTGCATACTTTGACCATTGTTCTTTGTGAAATTTCCTACTTTTCATCTTATATGTTAATTTTTCTTCAAAAGATGACAACTTGAAGAAAAAATGTCTATTCAAATGTGTGCCGGCAGCGAAACGACGCGTTCGTTTCTTACCCTGACAAAACGCACACGCGGACGCGTATGATTACGCGGTGTGCTATCCAGTCACGGTCTTTATTATACAAATAATGGAGATCTTCTTAGGTACAGTGGCCACTGAACTGGCTGGTATCCAGTAAATTGAGTACCAGCTACAATTTTTCACCGCTTATGGGGAGGAAAATAACAAACTTTAATTTCAGATTTCACAGTTATTCTTATTACTATAATGACACTTCTGTCACTGATGGAAGTTATTCCACCACTTTTCAGATCCTACGACGGAATTTTAATGAGTTTGGAAAGACATTGACCTTTCACCCGTGTCTGACGTCCAGAGTCTTTGGACCATTCAGTGCGCGTTAAATAAATAGACTGGTGCTTCCCCCATTCCCACCGTACATGATGTAGCCAGCACATTCGGACACGTGTTGGCTACGGCCGGACAGAATACACACTTCTATGGGTGATATAAGTAGCCACTAGCTTCTGGCTTCTAGTAGATCCGTGCGTAACCCAGAGCCGTAGCCGATTCATTCGGACACTGCAACAAAATCACGCGACTTTCGATGTAAACATTGCACCAGCCCTGTCCAGTAAGTACAACAGACAACAGTGAAACTGAAACAGTGAAATCACCGGACAGTGACGGTTCGGCAACTCTTCTGTTTCAAATCAGGTGATGCTTTCAAGCTACCCTTTTTAAAATCTCATTTGAATGTCGCGTGGTCGCGTGAGGGTCGGTTTTGGGGGTTAATGGTAGGCGTGGTCACGTGTTGAGTCGCGTGACTATAAAGTCTATATAAACACAACACAGTACAGTACAAGTCACGACACTAGTTCTCGGTCTCTATCTATTAATATTATTCCTAATAAAGATCTTATTGAGTTAATCTCAATCCCGTCATAAAAAGCAGTCTCTTCTTAAAACTGGTGCACGTGGATATCACTTATCAGGCAGTCGTCATTTCAGGTAAAATTGCTCTCCTCACTAGTCTCTCTACACTTACTTAGTTAAAACTTTAAATTAAATGTCTTTCTAAAAATAAATGTACGTCTCTCTAAAAATGATGATTTAATTATTTAATGATTAATTCAGCCTGCTTTCCTTTCCTTCCTCCATGATTCAGCGAAGGAAATAAGGGTATACTATAAAATTATAAGCATTTTTTTCAAACAAAATATTGAAATAAAGGAAACCTGACAGAACCTTAGTAATTACTAGTTATTACAATTTACTTTTTTAGTTTTGAATTAAACAATTACATTGTTAATGTATTGTTACCGTTGTTACACTTACACTGTTACAGTGTTACTGTACATTTTGAATGTTGAAATGGCAAAGAAAAAACTGGGTCCTGTCAAACTTTTTTTTTACTCAAAAAGTCAAAGTTCTCTTTGTCATTAAAAAGAAAATTCGAAATAATTTCTTTAAATTTTAATGATGAAATTTCTTCTTTTTTTGGAAAAATTCTCCACCAGCTGACAGGTTTGCGTTTGTGGGTGACGTTGATTGAAGCTCGAACTAGCTTCCCAGTGCGGCGCGAGGATGGCTCTTTCGTTTCAGCAGCGCGGCCGTTTCCTTGTCGTTGTCGGCGCAACGTTCCTGCTCCTGTTGGGCGGCGGATTCGCCGAGTCCGGTCCCAGAACTACGAGGGGTGCCTTGGACAGTCTCCTGGGCTTTCTGACCCCCTTCAGGGCCGGCGTTGGCGCCGGCGGAGGCAGCGAGAATAACCAGTTATTACTGAGGCTCCTGGGCAGTCTGCTAATGAAGTACACCGACGCGGACGATCGGGAGAAGATTGAGGATCTTCTGGTCAAGGCGGAGCACAGCAACGGATCGTTCTTTTGCCACGAACCGGCCTTAAAGTACAACGTGGTGAGTATGGAGATGTTGTTTTTGTCTGAAAGAAAGCGAAAATCGCATGCGATGAGTAGCATGCGATGGGTTGAGTGTGAGATTGTCGTCGATTAATTTTTTTTAGGTTTTTTGGGGGAGGGTGTTTATTTTGCCATCTGAATCAGTGCCATTCTTCTTCAAACGCTATTTTGCTGTTCCCTACTCAGAGATAGGCCAATTTTCGTTACGTAAAAAAAAGCAAAGCCTGAGCCTAAGTCATGGGATGAATTTTTTTTTATCAGTGCTAAAAAAAAAGGAAAATTAGACAAAGTGACCGATGACAATCCCATTCACAAGCTTGTCTCGACTGCCCCTTGGAAATGTTGAATATGGATGGACTGACCTCCTGTACTTGTCTCGTCTTCGGGTGCAGAGCGGACTCATATCGAGCCATGGCTATCCCGTGGAGGAGCACCAAGTTCACACCGATGACAAGTTCATACTGACCCTGCAGCGCATTCCCTACGGCCGTGGCAACAAAACAAAAGGTGAGTCCAAATGTCTGAATATCTATTGGGGCTTATTGATGTTTGATTAAAAAGAAAAAAAGATCAAGGTTTTTTGCCAGAAGAATTGGAACGGGTCAGAGCATCAGTGTTTAAATGTGCAATGTTGTGTGATTGAAGTCAGCAGTTTGTCATATTTTGGTATCATATCTGACGTTTCGATCCTAGCATGACCTTTCTCAAAGGCAGAGAGATAAGGGAAAGATCCTTCTAGGATCGAAACGTCGGGCCGTCCTAATTTTTGATATTTGCATTTGGGTCATTTTATAGTCAACAGTTTTGCATATTACTCTATTTTTTGTGTCTCATTAAAAATTCCTTTTCTTTTGGGGAACAAAACAATCTCGTCTAACCTGTCATATTGAGCTGCTACTGGGTAACTTTCAAAATTGTTTTTTGAGTCCTTATACTGCCAGCTCAGCTACTTCGACCACGGTCCTGGTAAAAAAATTCCCAGGTGTGGACAGTGGTTACATTTGACCATTATTTCATTTTACCATCATCTCGGTAAAACCTTTACCCGAGAAAGTCCAGTGTGAACATGGCTTTTTATCTTACAAGTCCAGGGCTGGATTTCACAAAGCCTTATGATGCATCGTATTTCAGTTGTGACAGGCCGTATGGTTTTCTGTGCGTCACTCGCCGTCCCGCGATTGATCGTAAGTTACGACGAGTTTGGTGAAAATCGACCACTGGTCTCTGAATTGTGTTTTCATTTTCAAGTAGCTGTGTGACTGACTAAGTGCACCTTACTGATGTTGCCGTTGTTCATCTCTGTCTGTCTCAGGTCCACGGCCGGTGGCCTTACTTCAGCACGGCCTCCTGGCCTCAGCTTCCAACTGGATCACCAACCAGCCCAACCAGAGTCTAGGCTACCTCCTGGCCGACGCAGGCTACGACGTCTGGCTGGGAAACTCCAGGGGCAACACCTACAGCCGCCGGCACGAGACGCTCAAACCCGACCAGCGGGAGTTCTGGGAGTGGACGTACGTACGAAGAGAGGGGTTAGGGAAGGGAGGGGGGGTTGGTTTTCCCACGAATATTCACTAGCAGCCTTTTGGGTTGGACTCTCCACGGCTAGTATATCTACCAACTCTCTTCCTGTATTCCATCAGTGCATCTGATGAAGTTGCTTGTAGCTATGAAAGCAGCGGTGTAGCCATGAAAGTTTTCATGGGGGGGGGGGGGTAGGGGGTTACCACATTTCATGGAGGGGGGGCGACATCCATTTGGGCTGGTATAAGATAAATATACACTCAAAATCCCATTGGGGGGGGGGCCACAAACTTTCATGGGAGGCGGACACCCCCCCTACACCCCCTTCTGTAAGACCACAGTGACAATCAAGAAATTGATTTACTTTTGGGGTGCCAGTAGATATGCTGTTATTATTTCCGACATCCCATTAATTTTTTTCGGGGGGATTTTTTCCTGTATCACAGGTGGGACGAGATGGCTAAATATGACCTCCCAGCCTCAATCAACTACGTCCTGAACAAGACGGGCCAGAAGGAGCTGTTTTACATCGGCCATTCTCAAGGTACTTTCCACACTATGTCTACTCCATGACTGCCTAAACCTATGAGGTCGATGTTTTTCAAACAGGCACTCCAATACATTAACTTTCTGAAAATGCAAAAAAAAAAAACATTGATTTTTAATCGAATTGAGAAGATACTTTGACTTTAGGCGTTGTTTACTGGAAAAGTGTTTTGGTGGGATATTCCTCATGTCGCTGTGCCGGGTCACAATTCGTCAGTCTCATGCATGGGTGTGGGGTTGTTGTTTGTTCTGAAATTTTCGTAGGCACCATGATCGCCTTTGCCGAGTTCTCGCGCAATAAGGAGCTTGCCAAGAAGGTCAAGATGTTCTTCGCTCTGGGCCCCGTGGCCACAGTCGGCTACATGACCTCGCCAGTCTTCAGGATCCTCACCGACGACTTGCCCGATGAATTCCTGACGGTAAGTCCCGACTCAAACTCTCTCACCGAGCTTTGAAGAAGTGAGAAGGAGGGAAAGGGATTGGAAAAATATCCAAAGAGGCTAGCATAGCATTGTCCCTTTCGTTCTTCACCTTAACGCAAGCTCGATAGACGGAAGGCCTTACATAGGTGCATAGCATTGTCCCATTTTGTTCTTCACCTTAACGCAAGCTCGATAGATGGAAGGCCTGCATAGCATTGTCCCATTTTGTTTTTCACCTTAACGCAAGCTCGATAGATGGAAGGCCTTACATAGGTGCATAGCATTGTCCCTTTTGTTCTTCACCTTAACGCAAGCTCGATAGATGGCAGGCCTTACATAGGTGCATAGCATTGTCCCATTTTGTTCTTCACCTTAAAGCAAGCTCGATAGATGGAAGGCCTTACATAGGTGCATTGCATTTTCCCTTTTGTTCTTCACCTTAACGCAAGCTCGATAGATGGAAGGCCTGCATAGCATTGTCCCTTTCGTTCTTCACCTTAAAGCAAGCTCGATAGATGGAAGGCCTTACATAGGTGCATAGCATCATCCCTTTTGTTCTCCACCTCAACGCAAGCTCTATTTATCCAAGGCCTTATGTGGGAGAAGTATATATCATCTTTCCTTTGTCAAGGGCCTGGTGTTACCCGGCGTGACCTTTTAAAATCCTGCGAGGATCAAATCCTCAGGCCCGTGACATTTTATTTTTGAGGTCATTTGTGTTCATGGAGGTCAGTGAAGGAGTCTGTAACGTTTCTGTGCACCGGTTTTTCTTTGGGCGGTCTTCCTGTTCGGCGTTCAGGAAGTCCTGGTGGAGCTGGGGCTCTACGACTTCTTGCCGAGCAACGAGTTCTTCCGGCTGATAGCCGGCACTGTCTGCTGCCAGCCGGAGACGGTCTTCCTGTGTGAGGTGGTCCTGGACGGCTTCGGCGGCTACAGCCGCGAGCACATGAACGCCAGTCGGATCCCCGCCTACGTGACCAACTGCCCGGCGGGCACTTCTGTGTACAACATGGACCACTGGGCTCAGGTAACCAGACCGTCTGTGTCCATGTTGTGTTGAGTTTCATGAGCAGTGGTACGCAAGTCAAAAGCAATGGACGTCACATCGCAGGGCAGTTTGTAAACCTGCTTACACGAGTAAGACTTTTCCTGCTTAACAGATTTTCACTCTTCAGCGGCTCTATGAAATAGGGCGGTTAACTTACCCTTTTGAGCCGGGTAAGTTACCTGGGAGGAAAACTTCCTGGGCTGTCTGCACTGGATTTGAAATGGTCAAGTTACCCAGTTTACCATTTGTAGTGCGGACAAGGCTTAAGTCAGTAAGTAGTTAGCTCCATTTTCCAAATTACTTCATGAAGTTGTGGCACAGACTTACAGTTCTGCTTTTATTAACCAGCAGTCGGCCACACTTCACTCAGGAGAATTGATCATGATGCTAAGGATTGACTCTTTTTTTTCTTTTCTTTTCACAGATGGTGGAATCTAAAAAATGTTCCATGTACGATTACGGCATCGTGGGTAACTTGATGCACTACAACCAGGTAGGTATGGCCAAGTCCTAGGGATTATGAAGTTGGGTGGATTGGACAAAGCCTAACGATGTATCGTAACACAACTTGCGATGGATAACCCGTCATACGTCATTTGTGATAGGCCGTATGGTTTCTGTGCATCGCTCATCGTCTTGCGATTGATCGTAAGTTACGATGAGATTGATGAAATCGGCCTGTGTGTGTGTTCGTGTGTGGGCGCGAATCTAGTGCCTTGTGGAGACCTAGGAAAATTGGTTGAATAGGTCTCCACTTGGAAATTCTAAAGGTGTATAGGTCTCCACAAGGATTTCACGAAACCGGTATTTGGAAGTAACTCAAAAAGTGGAAATTTTTGATGTGTTAAAAACCACAAATTGAAGTGTTTTATATCAGGGATATTATGGTCCAAATTTCTACCCAGGAAAAATAATGTGGTTGAAACGGGAGCATTTTTAATACAGTTTCTCACTCGGTTGTGTAAGTGCTCAAGAACAAAATCATGTCTCCACAAGGATGCACAAATGTATGGGTGTGTGTGTGTGTGGGCAGGAATCTAGTACCTTGTGGAGACCTAATCCAATTGGTTGAATAGGTCTTCACAGGGAAATTGTAAAGATGTATAGGTCTCCACAAGGATTTCAAGTATTTGGAAATAACTCAAAAGGGGGGAAAGTTTGTGATGGGTAAAAATCCGTCTCAAGTGTTTTATATGAGGGACACACGGTCAAAATTTCTACCCAAGAAAGGGTTGGGGAGGCCTTCTCATTAATAATCAGCTACCTTTCCTGATACTGAAGTTTCCCTTCTGAATTTCTCCTTTCCTCGCCAGACGTCGCCTCCCGAGTATCACGTTGAGGATATGGAGACGCCCACGGCTCTGTTTTACGGCGGCCGGGACACGCTCGCCGACCCCAAGGACGTCAGCTTGCTCATCCCCAAGATCCAGAACCTCTTCTACAACAAGATGATCCCCACCTACACCCATCTCGACTTCATCTGGGCCGTAGACGCCGATAGTTACTGCTACAAGGATATCATTGGACTCATGATGAAGGGGCTGTAAGGAGGATAAAACGTGCCATTTAAAAAAAATAAAAATAAAAATAAAAAATTATCAACTGCCTGGGAAATGTTAATGAAATATGTTCTGAATCAGATTGTGTGGAAAAGAAAATTTGACTT
Organism: Luidia sarsii; assembly: GCA_949987565.1. Taxonomy (NCBI): domain Eukaryota; kingdom Metazoa; phylum Echinodermata; class Asteroidea; order Paxillosida; family Luidiidae; genus Luidia; species Luidia sarsii. Next base: position 12,229,553 of record OX465118.1, on the reverse strand, counting down.
GACCAGGATTTCAGCCCCAGCCGTTCCAACAGATGAAAGAAAGAGCTCAAGATAGTCGAGGATGGAGTGATTATCAGACATGCTGGAAAGTAGTGCACATGTATAGAGAAATGGAACAAATGGCAAAGATACCTTTTGACTGGACCAAGATTTGAAGCCAAGATCTCTGGTTTTGCGTACCGGCGCTCTTACCTTCTGGGCTATCTGAGCCCTCAGATGGTGGCCTTCCCAAATAGTCAACTAGTCTTTGACTGGACCAAGATTTGAAACCAAGACCTTGGGTTTAACCCTACCCCCCTCCCCGACCCTCTTGCTAGGACATGGCCTCAATCCTGCAAACTCATTTGTTGAATGAAGTCTGTGGAGGGATTGACCACAACCTCAATCCTGCAAAATTCTTCAATAGCCACTAATTAAGCACAGAGTGCATGCATCCCCAATCCTCCAAAATCATTTTGTAATTGTTGAATGAAGTCTGTGGAGGGGTGACCACAACCTCAATCCTGCAAAAACCTCCACCAATCCTGAGCTAATGGTTGGAGGGGGAGTTTAAAGGCATTCAGAGGCAGTGGGATGATTGTGAGGACAATGCAGGGCTGATTCATGCACGGCTGAACATAAGCATTGCAGGATATGGCATTCTAGCTGGTGACAATGCATCCCCCACAATCAATCAATGCAGTTTTGCCCTCTAGCCTTAATCCTCCATATTCCTAGAATAGGCAAGGATGAATGTGTAAAATTTTGGGATTTTAAAACCAAGACCACAGGGTTTCGTGTACCAGCTTGTTAATCACCTGAGCTACCCAGCCAATGAGGGGCAGCCTTTCCAAATGACACCTTTTCAGACGATGCCGAAAAAACTCACAAGGCTTGAGAAAATGTCTCATGCATGAGAAGTCTTTCAAAAAGGGCCGTCGTGTGAAAGGTTACCAATGCTTGAGAGTGACAGACGTCCCTGGTGAACCCTGGAGAGATCTTGTCGTAGGTCCAGACCTCCGCCAAATCTTCCGCTAGCGGAGGATTTTTCACGGGACCCTTGACAATCGATCGTGTGAAGGGAGGAACTGTTTGAAGGAACTATTGGAGGAACTATTGTATGGCGTTCCCATTCTGTGCACAAAATTCTTTCTCCAGCCTTGCAAGTTTTTTCAGCGTCGTCTGAAAAGGGCTATAGTCAACTGTCTTAGCTGGGGCTAGTAATCTTTAAATGTGTGCTGAAGCAGTGAGGATGAGTATTATAGGACGATGAACGTGGTTGGAGTTGAAGAGGTTTTTGGGGCAATCCCATCTGGTCATTCAGGGTCCTAACTGTTGAGATAGAGGGTAATGATCAAGCGCTATTGTCAGCCCGGGGTAATGTTTGAACCATGGTCACAATTTGGGGGGGAAGACTCTCTTTGGCAACTTTTTTTTCCACCGGCTAATTTGTGTCTCCGTGACTTATGTTGTTCATGCAAATTTTGTTTCAATTTTTGAATTGACTTTGTTTTATTTTGCATGAATATATTGAAGAAAAAAAAATTGACTGGACCAGGATTTGAACCCAAGACCTCTGGTTTCGTGTACCAGTGCTCTTCCCACCTGAGCTATCCAGCCCTCAGATTGTATGAATATATACTTACAAAGAGAATGAATGGATGTGTTGGATGGATGATAGAATTAATTGGTTGGGTGAGTGGAAGGATGGAAGGAAAGATGGATGAATGGATGACTGATTGATTGGTTGGATGAATGGTGAATGACAGATCCTCTTTCGTCCATAATTTTAGACACTTTTCTCCTACCGACGATTGTTGATAATTGATAATCACATAATGGATTATTTGTAAAACATGTAGTTATAAATGTCTAATGACGATTGGACTTTAAACTTTTATTGCAAAAACAGAAGATCCAGTGCTCTCTATAATTATACATAGCATAGAGAAAATAAGATATTATTTTCACTTAATGTATATTTGAAAATCAGGGAATTTATTGCAAAGATAAATGCATTTCCCTTTATATTTTAACCTCTTGTTTTCACAACCTGTTTATTTAAAGTCAGATATTGTACATGTATTGTTGAGTGGGACATTTCAGGTTTATGTTTTCTTATTCTCTGTATCGACGAGAAAGTAATCATGTAAATCATGTAAATCATGGATGGTTGATTGTGTTGAGTGAAACCGATCCAGCTGTGATGCACAAAATAATGTCTATGCAATATTAATGCCAATTTTGACACTCGTTGTTTTGATTTTTTGTCTGGACCAAAGAGTATTGTGGAGATCGGAATGGAAGATATAGGAGCCTTTGAGCACAGACGACACGATGCGATTTTTTATTCAGGGTTTACTTGTATTTTGGCCAAAAAAAAGAATATTTTTCTGGTCAACTGGGTGTGGAGATGTAATCCATGTAATTCTGTAAGGTAAATTATTTTCCATAATGACATTGTGCGTGGTCTGTGATATGCCTTATGGGGGTGCTATAGCTGATTTTTTTCCCTATATTTTTGGGGAAACTGGCAAAGGACTTGAACCCGAGACCTCTGGTTTTGTGTACCAGCACTCTTACCATCTGAGCTATCCACTAATCCAGGCATTAGATGGTGGTCTTCGAAAATAGTCAACTATAGTCTATAGTGGGGGCGCCAGGTAGAAGGATATAAATAACCATTAAGTGCTGTATATCTCCAGGGGTGGATTTCACAAAGCCTTACGATCCATCGTAACTCAACTTACGATGGACATCCCTAAGTTGTGATAGGCAGTATAGTTTCTGTGAATCGCTAATTGTATTGCGTATGATCGATTGCCTTCCTCCATGGTTACGACGAGTTTGGTGAAATCATGGAGGTAGTGAAATCGACCACAGGGATCACATCCCCGTTTTCATTCAGATACAAACAACTAATTGTTGTAAACCTGGTTACAGCAGCTCAGGGATCACACAAAGACGATGCTCCCTAGCTTTTCCATTTAAGTTTTGTTGGTATCAAAAAATTAGGAGGGCCTGACTTTTTGATCCTATTAATTGTAGATGAACCTTTCCCAAAACCAGTATTTTTAGGTTTTTAATTTTGTTTGACCATGGAGGAATAAGAAACTCATTCCTCCATGGTTTGACCATGGAGGAAGGAAAAAGACTGATACGTATGGAACTGTATCTCGCAATGTCAACATTGTCAGTGCCATGATTTGTTTTATACGTCATAATAAGATGAGATTGTTGGTACCGTCACAATTATGTTTCTAATAATAGTCTCATGATCATTTTCGTCCGTCACATTTTGTGATCTCAAATTGTCTGCAGACTTTTTCGCTTGGAAACCCAGAAAGTCGGGAACAATTCGTGAACAACCAATGGGGGTTTGCGTTGCGAGGTGACGTCACTAATTCCCTCATGAATATTGAAAGAATATTTTACATAAAAGAGCCGTGAAAAAAACTTGCAGCTGCCGGCCGGCACCGGGGTACGGTGGGTCCGGGTGAGTAGTCGGCCGCCGTGCCAGCTGACCGCTGAAAACGGTCGTGATCCGAAAACGAGTTCCTATAGGCTTAAACGAGTGCTTCGATTCCTTGCAGTGCTTGAAAAAAAATGAATAAAACTGCGATTAAAGCTTGTTGCTAAAGATGTCATTCACGCGAGAATCGATTTTGCGAAGCTCAGAAGTACTTTGAAATTTAGATTTTGACTACAGTAGATGTTGCGAACTATATAGGGCCTAGTCATGGAGCCTACTTATTTATAGGTCCATGCGATTGGGGCCTAGGCCTACTATACTGACTAAAATGACCCAAAAAAGCGAATTTAAAAAGTTAGGAGGGCCTGACGTTTCGATCCTATAGCAGGACCTTTGTGGTTCTCAAATCCTGCTATGGATCGAAATGTCAGGCCCTTCTAATGTTTTGGATATTCTTAAAATTTAGTGGGCCTGACGTTTCGATCCTACTAGCAGGACCTTTCTCAAAGGCCTTTGAGAAAGGTCCTGCTAGGATCGAAATTTTAAGATTTGCATTTTGGTAATTTTAGTCAGTAAGCAGTTTGCAACATTTTTTGTATATCGTTTTGGATTTTCGCTTCAATTTTGCATCACCAATGCTACCTTGCTCTATATATTATGTGCTAATAAAGTATTACAATACATTGGTAATCCATTCTCAATTCTGACATAGCCTAGGCCTAATCTGCCTTTTCCTTGAAGCATGACCATGGAGATGGAGGTATGACCATAGAGAAATTCCTTGCTCTATCTAGGGTGTGCTAGTATCCCTATCTATAGGATATGGCTATCCCACGCAGGTACATGTAAACATTACTTATGAAGTCAACACCTAAAGTATGTGTGATGTATTTACATGAATATGTGACCCGGCACAGCATAATAAGGAATAACCCCCACTTTCGAGATTTTGAGATTGTCTAATGATTTGAAAAAGTATACCATTAGATTTCGAATAATATCAAATTCATTTCCGTATGAACTTTGTTGTAAACAGTACAAGGGGACTTTGCTCGTTCATTTGGCACAGACACATACAATATAGCAGCACCAGTCTAACTCCTCGAAAGCGGCCATTCAAAAATGCAGGAGCTTTACATTTTCATGAAAACGGTACACAAACACTCCCCGAAATCCTCGTTTTTTCAACATTTAGAGACGAATTTCGGAAAAATCCTTTGGACATATATCCTCCAATATATTAACTTTTCGAAAATACAAAAAAAAAAATTGATTTATAATCGAATTGAGAAGATACTTTGACTTCAGGCGTTGTTTACTCGAAAAGTGTTTTGGTGGGATATATTCCTCATGTCGCTGTGCCGGGATACATATATTCGGTCTCCTTTTCAAGCTTTTGGGGTTTTGTTTCTTTTAGTAATGCAACACCAAATACAAAGGTAGCTTAAAAATATGAGTCTTTTCTCAATGAAAACTTAGGGCCCCTACATATCAGAGCAGTCATTTATTTTGAGAAACAATAACAAAAGATTGCAAAAATATAATTGTAGGTCTACATGTATAGGCCTATTGTTGAATGGGAAATTTAAGGTTTATTTTTTATTATTAACTGGTTTGCGGTGACACCATGTGTACGGTATCATCTCTTTTTAGACTGAGTGTGGCTCTGAAAAGAGCCGGTGACTTTCACCGGCTCTTTTCATAGCCACACTCAGTCTCAAAAGAGATGATACACATGGTATCACCGCAAACCAGTTAATAATAATTGTTTCCACATGCATGCAAACCTTCAAGTCTTTTCTAAGGTTTATTTTTCTTAATTATTCTCTCTGTTTCGACCAGAAAGTCATGTAGACCCATAGCTGAACATCACCACCCATGGATGGTTGATTGTGTTGGAGTGAAAAGGAAGATTGTTTTCAAAAGAAACCGATCCGGTCAGCTGTGATTCACAAAATAATGTCTATACAATATTTATGCCAATTTGACACTCATTGTTTTGCTTTTTTAATGGCCCAATTAGCTAGCTTAAAAATATGAGTATATTTTCTGCCGTCACTGAAAACTTACATTCAGAGCATGAGAAGCAGCTAGTAAAAATAATAACGCAATAATATCATGCATAAAACAATGAGAAAATTCAAGCAACACTTAAAATGATAGCCTTAAGATAACTAATTGAATATGTATCGAAAAGTGTGTGGGTTTTTAATTGAGAGGACTAGTATGTGTTCGTTCAATCATGGCAATTATATTGAAGGGTAGGGCTCTTTTTCCCCACTCCGAGTTCCCACAAAATAATCCACTTCCCTCGACGATAGTATCAGTGGTTTTACCCAGGCCTATTGTACTGAACGCACAGACGACCCAGTGGCTTGTTTTAATTTGTGAGGCACGGCCTTTGTGTCAATGAACGCGATTAAAACCATCTTTTGTCTGTTCAACCGCTTAGTCAAATCGGGAAGGGTAGAAAATGCCAACGAAAATAAAACACGACAATGAGCTCGCCCTGTATGCATCGCATGGCCGGCCGCGCAATTTACTGCTGCGTCCATAATACGCCCGAACAAAGCCGAAGATGCACGAATATTCATTAGCAATCGATGCCCGCCACCCCATTGGTCGGCCGTGATCACGTGGGCCGGTCATTTCTATTTTATAAGCGTCTGTTACATTTTGCGCGGGCACGCGTTGTGTACGGTACCATTCGTCGAAGAGAACAAGCACAGACAAAGATGGTGAGATAATTTTTGAAATCCCACAAATTCGGTATCAATTTGTAGGCATCGACCTATATTTTTTGCGACTGAGTGTACTTGAACATTTACTCTTTTCAGCTGTGATCCTATTTTGATGGTGTTCTCCTGAGATGGAAGTCAAATTGTTATTTTTTTTCGCCACAGGCTGGAGGCAAAGCAGGCAAAGATTCCGGAAAGGCGAAGGCGAAGGCTGTTTCGCGGTCGGCGAGAGCGGGTCTCCAGGTAACTGCGTAAAAAGCATAATTTTCCCCGCCTCAAACCCCTGCCTTTTGGTAAAATGTGTAGGAACTGATCGACGGCAGCGAATTTTTCTCGGAATAAACCCCTTATTTCTGCACTTTCTGTGACTGTATTGCAGTTCCCGGTGGGCCGTATTCACAGGCATCTGAAAAACCGGACCACAAGTCACGGTCGCGTCGGAGCAACCGCTGCCGTCTACTCTGCTGCAATTCTGGAATACCTGACCGCTGAGGTAAGCCCCAAATTCATCGTTTCTCGAGGTTTCCTGTCCGATCTACCCTCGTTTCCCCTGTGTTTAAACCGAAATGGTGTTGTGGTTACGTGAAAGAGTTTGAATCAAATTTGGCGCGCATATTTCATGCAGTATAAAATGCCTTATTACTTTTGACAAGTGGGGGTGTTTCTTCTCTCGAAAAATATGGTTTCCTATCATCAAATGCTCTTATTTCTGCTTTCTAGATCTGCTCTTGTCATTGACTGCTGTTTGGTGACAGAAAACGTTTCGAACCAACCTGTTTTTGTTCTTTTTTCTGTTTGGGCCATTTTTGTTGTTTACAAATTTTGGCGCGAATATTCGGAAGCCGGCGCCATGGTTTGGGCTCGGGGTCACTTTACTTCATTGTCCGCTCATTTGTTTAAAAAAAAATCTTGATTTTTTTTTTTTTAAAGATTCCCCCTACTTTTTTTGGCTTCATTGATTCAGCCCATGTAATGATTTATTTGTATTTTTTAGTCTTTTTTATTCTCTTGGCAACATTCACTTCACAGGCAAAAGCAGTTCAGCTTAGCACAGTGTTGAATCTGAATCATGGAGTTGAATGTGTGGCTTATTTTAATTTTTATTGACGTTCAATTTTCTTCCAATTGGTTTTTGTCTGCTAGTGCTACCCCTAACTTAAAATGAATTTCAATTGGTGACTATCCTGCTGGTTTTTGGTTGCAATTTTTAGCTAGCTTCAACTCAAGGACAGTTCTAATGTAACGTAGTTTTAATGTTGATAACCAGGCTGGCACTACCCATTGAAAATCTCATTTGCATTTTCTTTCGTCTAATTCCTTTCCTGTGGCCATGGTCTTTCGGTTTACCGGTCTTTCGAAAGGCAGAAGCACCTGCATTGAAAGGCCTTGACTATTTCATTCATAAATGAACGAATTTCCTGCACTCTTGCGAGTATCACGGAAGCCCTTTTTCAATTCCATAGGGACATTGTTGAGATCGGTTCCTTTGTGGTTGGATGTTTGGCCTCGAATTCTAACTTTGATTGTACCCCCCTTGTTTCCATCGTGATGCAGGTTTTAGAGTTGGCCGGTAATGCCAGCAAAGATCTGAAGGTGAAGCGTATCACGCCGCGTCACTTGCAGCTGGCGATTAGGGGGGACGAGGAGTTGGACTCGCTGATCAAGGCAACGATCGCTGGCGGTGGTACGTACACGCTTCACACGTCTTTTTTTCCTTTCTTTCCGATTGAATCAGCTTTCTGACGATTTCCTGACTTCAGATGTTGCGTACGCTTAACTTATGGCTATGCAACTTTTTTTGCCGCCTTTGAGAAAGGTCCTGCTAGGATCGAAACTTCAGGCCCACTAAATTTTAAGATTTACATTTTGGTAATTTTAGTCAGTAAGCAGTTTGCAACATTTTTGTATATCACCTTTTGCTAAATATTGCTGAAAATAGTCTCTGGTGCAAGACTTTTGCAATATTTTGTAAATTGCTGAACATACGCAGGAAATAATGATAAAAATAAACTCATGAAGATGCCTCCGTATGATTGTACACCAAAATAAATTGGCGAAAAAATAAATTCACAACCTGCCTACCCTATTTTGAAATGCCATTTAATCAAAATAGAACTTTTTTCGGGGGTGGTCATTATTTTGTATCCACGGTTTTCAGTGCAGTTTGCAAATTGACAGCTTTCAGATTCAAGCATTTCATCATGCGAAGATTAATTAGTATATTTACACCCTCGTTAAAAATTTACGTGAACAAAATCTGTCCACTGCTTTGCAGTTAAGTTTACAAAGTATACAGGGGATATTTTTGCCCGTGCATCTCAAATTGGGGATGTTGGAAATGGGTCCTGTTTCAAATGGGATTGATTGATTGATTGATTGACTAATAAATTGCTTTGTCTTTGTGATCCGTGCAGGTGTCATTCCTCACATCCACAAGAGTTTGATCGGCAAGAAGGGCTCACAGAAAGCTTCGTAGATCGCCTCAGCGCCAGTGCCATCTTTTAAACCTCTTCATCCGAACAGTTGAGCTGATCATTCTCCGGCCGAGGTTGTACTCGGACGACCAAAGAAAAAAAAAGCCCACTGGCAAAACCGTCTGCCCACGTGTTTTCTGTCAGTTGTTTTGGTTTTAAATTTCGGACTGTCTTTAGAAGTTACATTCTTCTCGGTCGGTCAAAAACCAGACTTTTTAAAACCACTTCATTTCGAATAGTTCTGTCACCTTTCTTCATTTTTTGATTTAGAAATAGGACTCGTGGACAAGGTGGCGTCTTTTTTTTTTTATTTAAATGTAAATGAGTTTGTGTGAAACTGTTGGGAAGGCAAGAACCAGGTGTTGGGGGGATGTCTCGGAGCCGCATGCGTTCTTCAGCATGACGTTTGTAAATAGCACACCAGAACCTCATTTAGAAGACGGTAGTTCTTCAGGGCGTTTTGTTTTTCTCGGGATAGGGCGTTTTTCTCATCAGTTGTCCTGTGAATGTTAGTTTGTATGGCAGTAATAATGAATTGATTTTTTTAATTTTTTGTCTTTATTTTTGGTTTTTGAGTCTGTAATGCAAAACTCTTCCCCAACACCCGTTCCGATCTGCTGTTCTCCTGAACCCACTGCTTCAACCAGTTGGTGGGGTTCTTTTGTTTTGTTTTTTCAGGATTCATGGGGGTTTTGTAGAGAATATTTCTGTACATTTTTAAATCGGCATGCAAATCCCAATATGTATAAATGATATGCCCATTAATAATTGCATACCTGCATTGGGTGCATATAACCATATTCAGCAAATCTAACCCCCACCCTTAAGAAGAAAATGTTTCAGACAAGTGAATGCATTCCTTTTTTTATAAAGCACCACTTACAGATTAGTGTGAAAGCAAGACAAACATTTGCCACATTTTAACCACAATTTTTCACCCCCAGATGCAGACAGATTTTTGCGTAACAGCAAATTTTAAAAGGATAACTTAGTGCTTGTCAACCATTGACTGAAGGATTTTGGTCTGGGATCACCAATTTTAATCAATAAGTTTTGTAATACTGTTCCTCTGGTCTTTTTTTTGTATTTGTTAAGTTAGTGTAGGTTGTGATATAAGAAGTTTTTTGAGTGGGAAATAAACAGATTTCTGGAGGTTCTCCATTTTATACATGAAAAACAGTCAAGATAGTGTTTCTTTTTCGTGTCTCTTCCTGAGATGTAAATGCATCATTATTGTTATTATTCGGCAATTTTTCACAAAAGAACGGACCATGAGTTGGAGACAAATACAACAAGGATTATATGCACAAAATGCCGGGGAAAAGTTAACCTAGTAACTGACCCTAGGGCCAGTGATAGAACATGTCCCCTGATAAAAAAATTATCTATAAACAGTACATGTACACGTGTACATGTACTGCACGTATTCAGTGTGCACTTAGGTATTAAAAAGAGCTCTATTATCAATAAGCAAGTCGAGAGAGGGCGCTGTCGCGCGGCTCTGTTAGAGCGAACTCTAGCTCTGTGTCCGAATTTATTGGCTGCGGCTAGAAGTAACATGCAGCCCTATGGGAACTGGCTGCAGCCGCTTGTTGACGACTTCCATAGACTCGTGCGTACTTTTAAGCTGTAACGGCAGGTCGCTAGGCTTGAGCTCAAGACTACGGACGTGCTTAGCCGCTAGTCGCTACGGATTTACTTTATTACACATAGTCCCATAGACGCGTGCGTCTTACCGAGCCGCAGCCACTAAATTCCCACCAGTTTACGTAATGGCAGACTTATGTAAACAAGAAAATATTGCGGGGTGTCGCACTAATTGCAACTTTCTAGGTTCAAGGGGAACATCATGGCGTCTGTTTTATGGAGAGCAAAGGGAGTATTTGCTCTTGCATATCGTTCCAGTGCATTTATACGGTCTCCAGTCCAGAGGGACTTATCGTCCCTAGCCCTTGGACCCCGACGATCCGGGTGGACCACTCATCAGTGGCTCCGATCGGCTTCGACTGGGATCCGATCGGCCTACACAACCATCGAGGAGGAACACCCAGAACCCCTTCCTGCCACCGTCAAAGGTTAGCCAGCCCATGGCCAGCCAAAGACCAATATTTGTGGACCGATAATTAGAGAGTTTTTTTTAAAGGGCTTTTGTAAGGGTCCAAGTTACTCTGACTATTTTTACTTAGTCTCAGGCAAGTCAAATCTTCTTTTCATCAAAAGTTTTCATCACACATCACACCATCTGTAAACAGCTTTTTTCCCCCTTTTTTTGATGATGACTAGTTCATTTTAATTTTTAATTTACTACAGACAGTACTTACTAGATACTAGTTTTACTAAGTATTACTATCATTACTATACTAGTATTATCTAGTAAGAAACAAAGACTTGTTCAGTAGTTGACTATCATATCAAATTATCAATTTGGGAGGGCCACCATCTAACCATCTAACTTCTAAGAGTAAGAGTAAGAGTAAGATCTTGATATAGCTCAGATGGTAAGACTAAGACTAAGAGCACTGGTACTAGTCCGAGTAACTTGGACCGACAAGTCACCCTTTTTTATCGAATTTTGAAATTTTGAGTTTCGGGTGACTGTAGGGTCACCCGAAACTCAAAATTTCAAAATTCAATAAAAAAAGGGTGACTTGTCGGTCCAAGTTGCTCGGACTAGAGCACTGGTATGCAAAACTATCTTAATTGGGTCCAAGTCCTGGTCCAGTCAAAGTTTTCTTTGCCATTTTATTTGGTTTGTTCACAAGTTCCCAGTCAGTTTTTCTTTGATTTAATTGTTTGACTTTTAATTATTTAGTGATACAAAAAATGTTGCAAACTGCTTACTGACTAAAATGACCAAAATGCAAATTTAATTATTTTACGTAAAACTGAGTTTTATTCATTTACACAGTTACAGTATTATGCAAAAATGTTGCAAACTGCTATATATGTTTATAGACTAAAATGACCAAAAAACGAATAACAAACATTAGGAGGGCCTGAAGTTTTGATCCTAGCAGGATCTTTGTCTGCCTTTGAGAAAGGTCCTGCTAGGATCGAAATGTCAGGCCCTCCTAAGTTTTAATAATAAAACTGAAAGTCAGTACAATAAAAAGGTTTTTGTTTTGCGTTTTATTTTTAGGAGAAATTCCGACCTGGCTGAGTGGTAGTTTGATCCGTAATGGGCCGGGGTTATTTGAGGTCGGCGAGGATTCCTACAACCACTTGTTTGATGGCCTGGCACTCCTCACCAAATTCAACTTTGCCGGGGGCAAGGTAGGTCTAGACCAATCAGACCCACTAGAGTGTTTTGACCACTTGAGGAAAATGATTTGAATAACATTCTCACCGGTGCAAAATCATAACGTCATCTCATAGTGTAGCAATCCCATAGTGTAGCAATCCGATAGTGTAGCAATCCCATAGTGTAGCAATTCCATAGTGTAGCAATCCCGTAGTGTAGCAATCCCGTAGTGTAGCAATCCCATAGTGTAGGAATCCCATAGTGTAGCAATCCCATATTGTAGGAATCCCATAGTGTAGCAATCCCATAGTGTAGCAATCCCATAGTGTAGCAACTAGCAATCCCATAGTGTAGCAATCCCATAGTGTAGCAATCCCATAGTGTAGCAATCCCATAGTGTAGCAATCCCATAGTGTAGCAACTAGCAATCCCATAGTGTAGCAATCCCATAGTGTAGCAATCCCATAGTGTAGCAATCCCATAGTGTAGCAACTAGCAATCCCATAGTGTAGCAATCCCATAGAGTAGCAATCCCATAGTGTAGGAATCCCATAGTGTAGCAATCCCATAGTGTAGCAACTAGCAATCCCATAGTGTAGCAATCCCATAGTGTAGCAACTAGCAATCCCATAGTGTAGCAATCCCATAGTGTAGCAATCCCATAGTGTAGCAATCCCATAGTGTAGCAATCCCATAGTGTAGCAATCCCATAGTGTAGCAATCCCATAGTGTAGCAATCCCATAGTGTAGCAATCCCATAGTGTAGCAATCCCATAGTGTAGCAATCCCGTAGTGTAGCAATCCCATTGTGTAGCAATCCCATAGTGTAGCAATCCCACAGTGTAGCAATCCCATAGTTGCTGATATCATGGAAATCAGATCATATAGAAGGGACGAATTTATTTTGCCCGATGTCTGTTACAAATTCCCAAATCTAAGTGCACAAAAGACTTTTGGCTAAAAAAGACCTTCGAGCAAGGCCCTGTTAGGATCAAAATATCACAACCTCAATTTTTGTTAAGAAAACGTTCAATGCACTATATTTATTTGGGTCCCCCACCTAAGAAGAAAGATAAGAAAACTTAAATACAACTGTAAAACAAATGACTTGTGCCCCTACCCCAGCAAAGACTAGTTGACTATTTGGGCAGGCCATTATCCAACGGCCGGATACATGTAGCTCAGATGATAAGAGCGCCGGTGAGCAAAACCAGCCCTTCAATGTTGGCCTTCCCTAATACTCAGCTAGTCTCTACCGGGTAGGGGCACCAGTCAGAAGTAATTCAACCATTAACAGCCGCATATATTCTCAGGGGTCACACCCCAAGCTTAAATATCGAAAACAAAAAGGCAGACTCTGCCTTTGAGAAAGGTCCTGCTAGGATCGAAACGTCAGGCCCACTAAATTTTAAGATTTGCATTTTGGTAATTTTAGTCAGTAAGCAGTTTGCAACATTTTTGTATATCACCTGAAAACAAATGTTGTTTTTTTCCCCTCTGGTTTAGGTCACCTATCAAAGTCGGTTCCTGCACAGTAACTCCTACCTGAAAGCAAAGGAGCAGAATCGCATCGTGGTGTCGGAGTTTGGCACCATGGCGCAGCCCGACCCTTGCCTGGGCCTCTTCGGCCGCCTCAAGTGGCGCTTCAGCTGGGAGCCCACGACGGACAACTGCAACGTGAACTGCGTCTTTATCGGGGACGAGTGCTACAGCATGACGGAGACCAACATCATCTGTCGCATCGACCCCGCCACCTTAGAGACGCTGGAAAAGGTGCGCACCTTGGACGGTATTTCAAATAATAATCTAAAAAATTTAGTGGGCCTGACAATTCGATCCTAGCAGGACCTTTCTCAAAGGCAGAGAAAGATCCTTTGACCACAAAATCACCCTTTTTTGGGGGGGGTCTGAGTTCAGCCACATGCAGGTTTGTCTGCCTTTGAGAAAGTTCCTGCTAGGATCGAAACGTCAGGCCCTCCTAATTGTTAATTAAAAAAATATATAATTTAGCAAAGAAAACTTTGACAGGACCGGGACTTGAACTGAGATCTCTGGATTAAGGTACCAGTAGTCTTCCATCTGAGCTATCCAGCCCTTAGATGGTGGCCTTCCCTAAAAGTCAGCTATAGTCTTTTGCCTAAATAACAGTCAAAGATTTCCACCCTGACATCGCCTGCAGGTTGACATCAGCAAGACACTTGCCATCCACACTGCCACCGCCCACCCCCACTCTGCCAATGATGGCACTGTCTACAACATGGGCAACCATTACTCCAAGCAGTGCCACTACAACATCATCAAAGTACCCCCGCCGGACCCAGGCAAGTTTATGGTGGTGATGATGGTGATGATGGTGGTGATGATGTTTGATGACAGTGGTGATGACGGTCGTAGTGATGGTGGTGATGAGGTTGGTGATCCTATTAACAGTGATCATGGTGGTCGTGGTGATGATGATGATGAAGGTGGTGATGAGTACAGTGATCATGGTGGTGGTAGTGATGATGGTGATGAGGTTGGTGATCCTATTAACAGTGATCATGGTGGTCGTGGTGATGATGATGATGAAGGTGGTGATAAGTACAGTGATCATGGTGGTGGTAGTGATGATGGTGATGAGGTTGGTGATACTATTAACAGTGATCCTGGTGACGGCAGTGATCATGGTGATGACGATGGTGATGGAATTGATGTCAGTTCCGCTGACAAGGACGGGCAGACGATAAATTGCAATGTTCTTCTCAACCAGCCTAACCTTTGACCTTTGACCCCCCTTCTCCCTTTAGGTGTCGCTGCCGACCCCATGAGCAAGGCATCTGTACTCTGCTCCATCCCGTCCTCCCAAAAGTTCCCCTCCTACTTCCACAGCTTTGGCATGACGGACAACTACCTCATATTCTTGGAGCAGCCACTGGTCCTGAACCTCCTGCGCTTACGCTTTGCAAGGCTCCTCAAATTAGGTACGGACCCCTTAAGGTGACATGAACAAATGAAGAGTTAAATCCCCTACACAACATTGGTAAGATCGAAAAACAGAAATGTTCACAGATTTACATGAAACTTATACAGTTTGAAGATGGTTATAGTAGAAATCTCGCACTGAAATATTTCTGTCTAAAATTTTGGGAGAAAAGAGTAAAAGAAATAGTTTACGTCTCACCAAGATCTACTATTTTTCAGAATAGTACGGCATTGAATGCTGCATTTTCGTGAAACAAATTAAGCGGTTTTCACAATTTTCTGGAGACTCGATTGACGGGTTGAGGTGAAATTTTTTACAGGTGTTCTATTTCATGCATATGTTGGATCAGACAATGTATGGATGCTATTCATTGATTTCGACCAATGTTGTGTAGGGGCTTTAATTTGCCCCCCAAAAAAGAGTTTATTTTGCCAACAAAATTAATATAGAAATCTAGGGAAAAGATACAGTATTTGAAACACCTAAACTTTAAATGCAAAATTCAGGTCAGTACCAGTTTTGTCTGAATTGCCTTTGAAATTAACTCCTCAAATAGTCCTCAAATGTAGGTACTGACCGCCAAAGGTGACATCAAACAAAATCCTCAATTTACATGTAGGTACGGATGCCCAAAGGTGACATCAAAAAAGATTCCTCAATTTTAGCTGGGGACCCCCCCCCCCAAAGGTGACATCAAACAACAAAATCTTAATTTTAGGTTGGGACCCCCAAAGGTGACATGACAATAAATTTTCAATTTAAGTACGAACCCCAAGCAGTGATATGAAAACAGTTCTTCAATTGAGGTACAGACCTCCAAAGATGCCATCCAAAAAAAAAACATTCCTCAATTGATGTACGGATCCCAAAGACGACAAAAAAAAAAATTCCATTTATGTACGGACGATTTTTGCCCCCCTCCCCCGACATTAGAGAACTTCATGGACGGAATAAAGTACGAGCCTGAGATGCCGGCCCGTTTCCACCTGATCGACCGCGCCACGGGCGAGCTGGTCGGCCAGAAGTACGTGGCCGACGCCTTCTTCTGCTTCCACCACGTCAACGCCTACGAGGAGGACGGCCAGGTGGTGGTGGACCTGTGCACCTACGAAGACGAGAGCATCCTGTACCGGGTCTCGCTCAGCCAGATGAGGGATGGAATGCCGGAGGGCGTGGACAGCCGCCCCAAGCGCTTCGTCCTCCCCCTGGACAAAGACAAGGTGAGCGTCTCTAACTCATTTTTTTTTTTTTCATGATACGTGTACAGTGATATACCAAAAAAATTGCAAACTGCCTACTGACTAAAATTACCAAAATGCAAGTCTTAAAATTTAGAGGGCCTGACGTTTCGATCCAATATTTACCAATAATTGCTGTAGACCTGGCTACAGCAGCTCGGGGAAATCTCATTTCAAGTCAAACGAACAAAGGAAAAACTGACTGGGAACTTTTGAACAAATTGAAAAATTGGCCAAGGGCAAATTGGTTGTTTGCATCTGAGGGAAAGCGGGGGTGTGATCCCTGGAGATATACGGCAGTCAATGGTTAAATGCTTCTGACTGGCGCCCCCACCCAAGCAAAGACTAGTTGACTATTTGGGAAGGTCACCATCTAAAGGGCTGGATAGCTCAGATGAAAGAGCACTGGTCCATTCATCCAGGGGTCTCGGGTTTAAGTCCAGGGTCCAGTCAAAGTTTTCTTCGCCATTTTGTAAAATGTTTAGAGATTTGATGGGAAGAGCGATGGTACGTCAAGCCAGAGGTCTCGGGTTCATCGCCCTATTTTTATATTTGGATTCAGCAGAAACCCGGCGTCAATCTGAATACCTTGGAATACTCGAAGGCCTCGGCGAAACTCCAGGAGGATGGCTCCATCCACTGCACTCCAGAGGTCATCTCAGACAAGAGTAAGTCACTTTCCTCCCCCCCCCCCTCGAGCTTCCCAGAGCAGGGGCTGATTTCGCTCAACCTTACGATGCACCGTGACTCACCCTGTCATAGAGATCCCATCGTCAGTTGATATGGGCCGTATGGTTTCTGTGCATCGCTCTTTGTCTTGCGATTGATCGTGAGTTACAATGGGGTTTGATGAAATCGACCACAGCATCTATTTCATCAAACTGATTGTAGCCTACGATCAATCGCAAAACGATGAGAGATGCACAGAAACCATACGACCATATCACTACTTATTTGGGTTATCCATCGTAATTTTAGTTACAATGCATCAAGGCTCTGTGAAATCCACCCCTGGTTATTTGGGTTTGTTTTTTTTCATTTATGAGACAAGTACCTCTTTGGTATTGAAATTAGTGAGCAGTTTGCACCATTTCAGCGATAGATAAGATTTGGAAGTTTGCGTGGCCACGGTGGAAGTACTAAGTGGAAAGTTTGCGGTGACTCCATGTAACACTTCTCTTGAATGGAGTGTGGCTCTGAATAGAGCCATTACGCAGCTAACAAGCTCTATCCTTGGCACCCACTCTCACACTGACACACACCACTGAACTTCTTCTCACCCCGGTGGTCACACTGGCGGGCAGTTCCTTCATGCTCCAGTGGCCGCACTGGGCGGGAAAGATTCTCCACGCCCCAGCGCTTTCATCAGGCATATAAACACTGATGAAAGTTGGAATCCAGCAGTCTCCTGAATGCGGGCAGAGTACACACTTCCTTGAAACATTGAGTTACCGGCTCTTTTCAGAGCCACACTCCTTCTCGAAAGAGAAGTGCTACATTGTGTCACCTCAAACCTTCCTGAGTTATCGGCTCTTTTCAGAGCCACACTCCTTCTCGAAAGAGAAGTGCTACATGGTGTCACCGCAAACCTTCCTGAGTTACTGGCTCTTTTCAGAGCCACACTCCTTCTCGAAAGAGAAGTGCTACATGGTGTCACCGCAAACCTTCCTGAGTTACATGGTGTCACCTCAAACCTTCCACTTATTTCAGCTTTCCACTTAATTTTTTTCTTCCAGTGTGCGAGCTTCCGACGATCAATTATGGCAAGTACAATGGGAAGCCCTACAAATACTTCTATGGGATAAACGGACCTGAGGTAAGATGTCTGCCCAAGAGTGAATATTTGAGTCCATGGCGGTATCGTCACGGGAGTGACAACAAAAAGGCTGTCTCCCTGTCATGTTGAGAAAGTCGTCTGAATAGGGTTGCACAAACTCTTCATATTCTGTGTCTAGACAAAATTGAAACTTGCAAATAGTGTGGTCAAGAGGTTAAAACGTCTGCACTAGAAAGCAGGAGTAGGGGTTCGAATCCCACCCGAGCTACTTGACATTTTTTCATCAGGCGTCGGGCAAAGCACTGCAACATTCAGTTATTTCGTCGAGCAGGGCAAACCCTCATTTATCTATCACAATTGCAATTATAAGTGAGATTTTAGCATTCACATGGAAAAAAAAATTGAGGTTTGAATCATAGTGCGAAAATTATAAAAAGTCACAAACTATGAATCACGCTTTTTCCTGTTAGTGTGAACACCTCTACAGTCGCTCACTCATGTCACCCATCTATCCACCCATTGAATTTATCCCCTCCCTCTATCTATCTATCGCCCTCCCTCTCTCTTTGACCTACACAACATTGGTCGAGGTCAAAGAATAGCATCCATACGTTGTCTGATCCGACATATGCATGAAACAGCACACCTGTGAAAAATTCAGCTCAATCCGCCAACCGAGTCTCAAGAAAAATCGTGAAAACCGCTTCATTTGTTTGGCAAAAATGCAGCATTCAACGCCGTACTGTTCTGAAAAATAATTTAGATCTCGGTGAGACAAACAATTTCTCTTACTCTTTTCTCCCAAAAAGCAACATTTTAGGCAGAAACATTTCAGTGCGAGGTTTCTACCCTAACCATCTTCAAACTGTATAAGTTTCATGTAAATCGGTGACCATTTCTGTTTTTCGATCTTACCAATGTTATGTAGGGGCTTGAAATGACCTCCCCTGCCGAACAAATGGTGTCAAACATACTTTTTTTAGATGGGTTTTTGACAGTTGGCTCGTTTGATCAATGGATGGGATCAATGGAAGTCCTCGGAACTTGTTTGTTACCATACTTTCAAGACAAAGTCTTCAGCACAGCATGGCCATCTCCCTTACGATAGTCATGAAGGTCTCAAGGAGGCCGTGGCCATGCCGTGATCCATTTTAAGTCCCGCAAATCTTGCTCTCGTCTCCTTGCCTGAATAATGGAGTAGCTCTTCAAAGCTCCAGATCCTTATCTTCTTCATTCCAGGAACACTGCGGAAATCTTGACTGTAAAATCTAAATCTTAAAATTTAGTGGGCCCGACGTTTCGATCCGAGCAGGACCTTTCTCTGCCTTTGAGAAAGGGCCTGCTAGGATTGAAACGTCAGGCCCACTAAATTTTAAGATTTGCATTTTGGTAATTTTAGTCAGTAAGCAGTTTGCAACATTTTTGTATATCACTAAAATCTCACAGTAAATTAGTGGCAGCACACGCCCCAGGTTTTTACTTTCATGAACTTAACTTACTAAAAAATTGTACATTGGAGGCTGGTTTGTTTGTTTGTTCAGTAAGTGCATTTTATGTCATTTATCGTTATTTTTGTTTTAACGTTATTTTATCATATCTGTTAATTTGTATGTACAGTGCATTTGAACATGCATAATGGAATTTGCGCTTTAAGAATGAATTTAATATTAATAATATTAATAATAAAATGTCCGTTGACAGCTTCTGAAGGTGGACACCAGGACAGGCCAGTCTAAGATGTGGGGGGCGGAGGGATGTCTGCCATCGGAGCCCATCTTCATTCCGTCCCCGGAGGCCACAAGGGAAGACGACGGTGAGTCCTTGGACACTAAGGAAGCCCTCGAAGGACATATGTAAAAAAAATAAAAAAATCAATCAACTCGGGATCTGATGGAAGGTTCAAAGATGATGTCAGAGGTTTTGATAAAACCTTCTGTCTGATCGCGAAGCTAGTAGGGAAAAATTTTGTAACAATCGTGACCAACTAATTCTTGTTGAATTTCACTTTTAAATAAAAATTCACAAACAAAATGGTAGGGATTTGGTAATATTTCCTCTTTTACATAGAAAAGGCCGATACAGCGAAGTGGTTCCGACAAGCGTAAGATAGAAGCTGACAAAAATTGTACCCGAAATGCAGCAAATCGGGCATTTTGTAATCATCTAATACGTACTCATTGTCTAGTTTCTGTTTTCTATTCCTTTAAACATGTATGAGTATCAAGAAAATACAGTATATTTATTTAGTTTTTGTCTTACTTTATTGTTAACATTTTAGGAGAGCCTGTGGACAGTGATTTAGTTGGCTTTCAGGCAATTCTTGAGGGGTTGTTTTCAGACGGTTTGGTTGAACCATGGTTGAACTGATGTTTCTGTTTCTACTGTGTTTGCTTTTGGATTTTGTGCTTGTGCCAGTTGACTACCTGAGAAATGATGAATGAAATTAAATGAAATGAAAAATCGTGATTATGGTGTGAGCTAACCCCCCTTCCTCCCAGTCTGGTAACACGCCTTCTTCTTCCTCCATTCGCCCACACTAGGGGTGGTGATCTGCGCCATAGTCAGCGTCCTCCAGGACAAGCCATCGTTCCTTCTGGTGCTGGATGCCAGCGACCTGACGGAGGTCGGCAGGGCAGAGGTCACAGCCACGGTTCCCATGGGAATACACGGTACCTATAGGGCCAACTAAGGGAAGGCAACGGTTTTTTTTCCCCAACTCTCTGAGAAAGTGTCGTCTTTGTTGTGCGTAGTTTTTACCATGAATTTTAGGGTATAGAGTAAAATTTCGTTGGTGGTGCAGTGGCCTGAGGTTGACAATATCATAGTTGATAAGATTAAGTGATACATGACGGGCGATTAACAGAAGTGCGCCCTCAAGAGTTTGCAACGCGTTGGCCAATCACAATGCGTGTCGACAGATTGTGTGCATTGTGATTGTGTATCGTGATTGTGCATTGGGTATCACCGGTATTGAACAAACTTTGCCACTTCCTGAAAACGCTGACGATTTGTAAGTTGCCGACACAAAGGGTGGATGTTATTTTGCATGTAAGCTTGCGTCCGAATTCATTGGCTACGGCTTGAAAGTACACACGAGTCTATGGAAGTCGTTAACAAGCGGCTGCAGCCAGCTCCCATAGGGTTGTGTGTTATTTCTAGCCGCAGCCAATACATTCGGACACAGACTGAGTAAGTATACGGACTCACAATCATCAGTCGTGATCGTTTGGATCTTGCAGCCAAAACACTGACCAAGCCATAATATTCATAAATATGCAAATATTTTCATAGATATGCAAATATTTTTTTTAAATACGCAAATGTTTTCTTAGATATGCGATAGTTTTCTGAAATATTAAAATGTATTCATAAATTCGCTTTTTTTTTCGTTAAAAAAGGGCAAAATTTTTCAAAAGTTGAAATAGAAGAAAACAAACAAACGTACAACTTGAAAGTGCAATCAAAGTCTAATTTCATTTGGATAATTACATTTATTACAATTTTTATTTTTCCGTGTTTGTTGTGTCAAACAAAGGCCACTATTCAGACGTTACGTGTACAAAATACTTATCATTGTGAAAATATATCGGCACTCTTTCCTATTTTTAAAATGGCAATCAGAATATTTTCCCGTTAAAGAATTTTCAAAAATGTTTCAAACGACTTCCTGACTAAAAAATCTACAAAAAAAAAATCTTACCAAAACAATGAGGTAGAAGACTTGAATTTCAATCAAAATAGGACCTTTCTCAGAAGTACCAGGGTCCCTCAATGTATTGGGGGCACTCATTAAGATTCGTCAGGAAAGAATCGCCAGATTTACTCACTTTGTTAGACCATGGAGCCATTTAATAGCCTCATGGTAAGACTAAAATGTATTTTTTTAAGGGGGGGGGTTCAAATCCGATATTTGAAAGTGAGGCGATGTTTTTGAAACTTTTCAGAGGCTTTTCTTCCGAGCTACTTAGTTTCAGTGCATTGCAGAATTAGAAACAGTTCAATAGTGATTAAATATTTTTATACTTTATAATCATAGTGGGTGAACAAGGTGAAAAACAGTAAAAAATAAAATGTATGGTGTATACTTTTAGCCCTATGATTTAAGGTGAGATTAAATGGAATTATTATGTGAAGTTTTAACTGCAATTCCATCAATTCAATATTTTTTATGCCAACGTTCCAGGTAATTGCGAATAAAGCAAGCAAGGAATAATGATGACCGTATTATTTTGTGCGATTATTCTACCGTGAAATCTAGCTTCGGTGTTGCAAGTTTTTGAAGGTTGCTCGTGGACACGAAATGAGGTGCAACGATTTGAATAGAATGCGTCTTCGTTCCATTCGACAAAGTCGAAATCACATTTTCCTTCTTAGTGTCCTACTTTAAAGGCCCTATACAACATTGGTAATGGTCAAACGATTACAACAGTTTGTGTTAAAGCATTAAACATTTTTTTTTTAATCCTGAGAAGGGTTTAGCCCAAACAATGGTAATTGGAGAAAGTATAAAAAGGCAAAAAAACCGTCACACCGTTCTGTAGTGTAAGAAATAGTTTATTACTCGCGAGTAATAAAGTATTTGTCGATGTTTCAGTGAAGATTCCACAACGGGAAGTACAACATCCCACACCGTAAGATTTCAATATGAGGATTTTATCATGACCATTTACAAACTGTAAATTAGAAGGAAATCTGTGGACGGGATTTGAAGGTTTGCATGGTGAGAATAGCAGGATAAATAGGTTTTGCGGTGACACCATGTAAGTTAAATCTGTGGACATCAATGTTTTCCGATCTTCCCAATGTTGTATTGGGCCATTAACATCACGCCAAGTAAAAATGAACAGAAAGTACACAGAATGACGGGTGTCGTAGATAACAAGGACAGGTTCACACAAAAAAATAACCCCCAGAACTGAAACAGACACCACGGCACACGGCACTTCAGAACGTAGATCATACACTCGCACATTCGTACGTGTACACATACCCATTCCTGTATCCTTTAGAGAGACATTGCATGCTTTGTTCTCGTCACTATACAACCGTCTGAGAACCGATGTTTTAAAAGTGTTCCAATTCAACCACATTCACTTTCCTGGGTAGAAATTTGGACTGTATGTCCCTTACATATAACACTTCAATTTGCGACGGATTCTTACCCATCAAATATTTCCCTTTTTTGTGTTATTTCCAAATACCAGTTTCGTGAAAATCTTGTGGAGACCTATACACCTTTACAATGGCCCTAGGTTGAGACCTATTCAACCTCTTGGACTAGGTCTCCACAAGGCACTAGATTTACGCCCCCAATTAAAAAAAAAGATCTGCTGACACTTTTCCCTGCAAGGTTTTTCCGTCTTCTATTCTTTATCCTGACTTCATGTCACACATCCAGTGCTGTGGTGATAGTGCCTTACTTTGCACCTTCGTTATGGAAGTCTTCCAACACACAGGTCTGCGCCAAGATTGTAATTAATCACTGACTCTTTTTTTTTTAAAGCATCCCTCAAAACACACATCTTCAGCCAGTCTTAATGCCTTAAATACTCCCTTTTTCTACATCTCAGCGCTCACAAAATCCTTCCTTAAAAGCTGCATAAATACTATCTTTGATTATTTTAATTATAATTATCATAATGCAAAATCCCAGTTTCGTAAGAAAAATCACTTGTCTTTTGTTTAAACAAAACATGTACGAGACTATTATACTAAAGCGCTATCCGTGCTGACGTTTCAAGCTTATATGACTAGATGAGTGAGTTCGAAGATAATATGTGACCCGGCACAGCGACATGAGGAATATCCCACCAAAACACTTTTCGAGTAAACAACGCCTAAAGTCAAAGTATTTTCTTTATTCGATGAAAAATATTTTTTTTGTTTTTTGTATTTTCGGAAAGTTAATGTATTGGAGGATATTATGTCCAAAGGATTTTTTTCCGAAATCCGTCTCTAAATGTTGAAAAAACATGGATTTCGGGGGGTGTTTGTGTACTGTTTTCATGAAAATATAAAGTTCCTGCCTTTTTGAATGGCCGCTTTTGAGGAGTTAGAATGGCACTGCTATATTGTGTGTGGTACTAAATGAACGAGCGAAGTCCCCTTGTACTATTTACAACAAAGTTCACACGGAAATAAATTTGATATCTTTTGAAAGCTAATGGTATACTCTTTCACATCATTAGAAAATCTCAAAATCTCAAAAGTGGGGGTTATTCCTCATTATGCTGTGCCGGGTCACATAATTATAGGTTGGGATTTCCCTTCAGGAGAGACGAGTTGGAATCAGATCACATCGGATTGGGGCAGGGCAATTGGTCGGAGGATGTCTGCTTGTTGTGTCGTGGATTTGCCGCATTCTTCAGTTCAGCACCAGGACCCTGCAGAATGAATCACCCAAATACACCAGTCATTCGATCAATCGGCAAAACCGATGTCAAACAAATCAGGGAAAAACATGAATTGGAACTCTTTTTTTTAGAAAACTACTTTTAAAATCAAACAAAGTTAAAACCGACTGGGTACTCAACAAATTGAAAAAAAATGGCAAACTTTGACTAGACCGGGACGTGACCCCAAGACCTGTGGATGAATGTACCAGTGCTCTTCCATCTAAACTATCCAGCCCTATTTTTAAAATCAAGTTAGGATGACCTTACGTTTCGATCCAGGAGGACCTTTCTCAAAGGCAGAATCCATTTTTTTAAATATATATATATATATATATTTTTTTTAATGGCAACTTTGACTTGAACCCGAGACATATGGTTTTGCGTACCATCGCTATTACAAAAACAGTCTGTCCGTTTTTCCATTTTTCTGGACTTTCTAATTCGAAAATCTGCATTCAGTTTTTGTGACCCCCGAGTTGCTGTAGCCAGGTTAACAATAATTGGTTGTGATCCCTGGAGATATACGATGGCTAATAATAATTTAATGCTTCTGACTGGCACTCCCACCCCGGCTAAGACTAGTTGACTATTTGGGCAGGCCACCATCTAAGGGCTGGATGGCTCAGATGGAAGAGCACTGGTACACAAAACCAGAGGACTCGGGTTCAAGTCCCGGTCCAGTCAAATATTTTCTTTGCCGTCTTTTTTCTTCAGAAATCATAAAATTTACAAAATTACACAAATCTGTAAACATTTTGCAAAATGGCGAAGAAAACTTTGACTGGACCCTAGACTTGAACCCGAGACCTCTGGATTAACGGACCAGTGCTCTTACATCTAAGCTATCCAGCCCTTAAATGGTGGCCTTCCCTAATAGTCAACTAGTCTTTGCCCTTCCCTTTGATCTCACCCTGCCAGCTTTACTCTTTGTCCTTTATTTCTCATCCGTGTCCTATTCACTCTCTTCCCCCTTCCTTCCTGTACATGTATCTGTTTTGTCCTTGTCACTCTGCCTTTCAGAACGGTCCTGCTAGGATCGAAACGTCAGGCCCACTAAATTTTGAGATTTGCATTTTGATAATTTTAGTCAGTAAGTAGTTTGCAACATTTTTGTATATCTCAGTTAAAATTGTCTGCAACTTTTATCCTCGATAAAAGCAAGTATGTACATGTAACAGCTGCCGATTTCAAGAAACTTCAAATTTCGTATATCACTTTAGCCTTTGACGAATCAGATAATTATTTTTGATCAAGGTCTGAGCCGGTGAATTCGGGCACACTATAAGTCGACGGTGAAAGACCCGCCGTCTTGCGAGGACCTACCGCCTGAACGTTGAAGACAGCGTTGCCGGTGTTGGGCGGCGCCGAGGCCGAAGAACGGCCGCAGCCCGTCAGCAAGACCTCCTGGAAGGCTCGCTTGTACTTGTCGTTGGTCAGGACGTAGATGGCCGGGTTGACGCAGGAGTTGATCAGCACCAGGGCCCAGGTGGCTATGTGCACCAATTCGTGCTCCAGGAGGTAGGAGGAGGCGCCGTACACCTGGATCTGGACGTAGCGGGTGATGGTGATGATGCTTCGCGGCAGGATGGTGGAGAAGTAGATCAGCGTGTTGACGGCCAGCATCCGAGTGATGGTGACCCGGGAGCGACGGATCCCCTTCACCCAGCCGGGCATCTCCTGGCCGCCCGGCTTGTGGCGGCGCTTGAAGCAGAGCCGGAGGCTGTGGATGATGCGGGCGTAGAGGTAGGCGTTGACCAGGACCAGGACTATGTAGGGCAGAGGCTTGAATAGGTCCTCGTAAAGCGGGGCACCGTTGACGGTGGACGGGCCGGTACGCCCCGTGCAGCCGGCCAGGGCGATAGCGCGAGCCACCATCTTCTCGTAGGGGAGCAGCATCCGACAGCCGGTGCCCTGCAGGATGCCCTGCCCGTTGGACAGCAGGGCGTAGGCCACGCCGAAGATCCAGGCCATGACGGAGAGCTTGATGTTGCGCGACTTCCCGTCCATGGAGCGGTGCACCAGGGGCTTGCAGATGGCGTAGAAGCGGTCCAGGGCCACCGCGGTCACCAGTGCGGTGCTGGTGTAGCTGGGAACGACCACCGCCACCTGGAAGACGCAGCCGAAGAGGCGACTGGGCACGGCGGACAGCAGCTTCATCACCAGGCCCGCCAGGGAGATGGCCAGCAGCATGTTGTCGGCCACAGCCAGATTGGCCAGGAAGATGTTAGTGAGGATCTTCATGGACTTGTGGCGGGCGATGACGAGCAGGAAAAGCGAGTTGCCCAGCAGGCCCAGGCAGGCCAGGACCAGATTGCCCCAGCGCTGGGCCCATTCGTCGACTCCGGACTTCCCCGAAGAAGCCTGCAGGGTCTTGAGCAGAGAGGGTAGGGACATGTTTCTCTCCTCCAAGCACTCCTCCCAATTCGTGCCGTCGCTATCATTGAAGTTATCCATTATTCACGGGCGTCTTTGTTAACTTACTTAGGCAAAGTTTTTCTGCTTCTTCTTCTTTTTCTTCTTCTTTTTCTTCTTCTTCTTCTTCTTCGTCTTCTTCGTCTTCTTCTTCTTCTTCTTCTTCCTCTTCTTCTTCTCCTTCTTCTTCTGCTTCTCCTTTTCTTCTTCTTCTTCTTTTTCTTCTTCTTCTTCTTCTTCTTCTCCTTCTTCTTCTTCTTCTTCTTCTTCTTCTTCTTCTTCTTCTTCTTCTTCTTCTTCTTCTTCTTCTTCTTCTTCTTCTTCTTCTTCTTCTTCCTCCTCTTCTTCTGCAACCAACGACCAGGAATGCGATGGCGATGTCCCCGTCGGTCTCCCCTTTATATTCCCTCGGATCTCGTGACGGATGAGGACCGCCTGTCCAATCACCGAGGTGCTATACCCCTTAATGAGGTCGGTGTGGGGGCTCAAGGCGGGAGGTCGACCGGCCGGCCTGACAGACGGTCCCCTAAGCCCGCCGAAGTCGACCGCGCAGGAACTCATTAGTCCGTTTCTCCGCCAGGGGAATAATTAATAAGGTAGAGATTCACTAATTACGAGCCTCTCATGGATGACTGGCGGGTTTGGGGTAATTTTGGTAGATTTTTTCGACCCTGATTTCATCCTATAGGTGTCTAATCACCCCTCAGTTGCATTTCGTGCGGTGGTATAATTCCCCGTAGGATTTCCAGAAGGTTCTTCAATACAGGAGTAGTGGCTCATTAGTCAAACTTCATCTATTCCATCAATTAAATCAGGTGAAATCGTGCACTTTCTCTCTAAAAAGGTTTCTACACCCAGAAGTTCACGCAAGCAGATTGCACGCAGTCAGTAAGCAGATTGCAACATTTATGTGTAAATTCCTCCATATCACATTTTGCTTATTAAGCAACTTTTTTGGTCTCATAGACGATGTTCTTTCAGCGAGAGCCGAAGACTTTGGGCTTCATTTTTAGCAGTGACTGGGCCAAAAATCGGGTCCGAGTTAAAACTCCTTTCCGTCACACCATTCAACTGATGCTGAGGTTAAGCCAGACACGCGTGATTTTTATTAGCTATCGTGGAGGTCTAATTTTGTGACGATTTTGTGACGTGACGGTAGTGTAACGATAATGCTGCCAGCCACCACAATTCGACTGCGTTAGTTTTTGCCACGGGGTGCAGCACACAAAATCCATCCAAGATGGCTCCGCCGAGCTGATTATCATAAAGTGTGTACCCACAACTTTTTTTTTTTAATAAGGGGCCTTTGGAGGCTAATTAACTGATACATTGTAGAACAAGTGAAGCTTAAGACAACCTGAGGGTTCACTCTTCAATTTGGTATGTAATTTGGACCATATCTGGCTTTAAATGTGGCCCTATTTGGCTGTGGAAGTGGAGGGGTCCATCCCAAAATCCTTGCAGAAATTCGGCTTGGACGGCTACACATTTTGGGGGTGTTTTTTCTTGGGGTAATTAGCAAAAAATCTAATCGGCTAAGAGCACCAATATTGAAAGGAATCTGAGAGATGAAGGTCCAAACTACAATTTTCAGTATAGCTACAAGAACTGAGAGACTTTTGGGCGTGGGATAATTGGCTTTGAAAGTGAGTGTTTTTGTACAGTGTTCAATGGGAGCTCGATTTAGTGTTCTGCACCCCACGGTCAGCGTAAAAGCGACTGGCGCCCTCTTGAGGTCTTTAAGAATTATTCCTCCTTTCTCTCACAATGAACCGGTTCCATGTGGGTCTATGAATCATGCAAAGCGTGAGTGCTGAAACTGTTCAGCTTTCATCTTCTTGCAACATCATGCACTTGCTTTCTCTGAATTACATTACATTCAAGCTTAGTTAGATTTTCGGTGGCACTTAAAGGCTATCGTAACTTTACCTGCGCGTGCGCTGTCTTACGTTTTGGTTGCGTTCGTGGAAGGTTGGCGCAGCGCGCGCGGCTAATTATCACGTACATGTACCGTGTGGGCGTTTCGCGTGCATTTTTCGTATTGGTACAGTAATTGCTTGAAAGGAATTGATAATGATTGTTTGTTGGGGAAAGTGTACGTTAGGCCTATCGCGCCATAGGACCATCTGGACATCGAGCAGCCGATGCCAATCATGACGTCATGGATACGCCGTTAGCCCGTAGGCGATTTTTTCCTCGTACCACATGTGACCCGGCACAGTGACATGAGGAATATCCCACCAAAACACTAAATTTCCAGTAAACAACGCCTGAAGTCAAAGTATCTCCTCAATTCTATTAAAAATCCTTTTTTTGATGTGTGTATTTTCGGAAGATTAATGTATTTGAGGATGTTATGTCCAAATGATTTTTCAAAAATCCGTCTCTAAATGTTGAAAAAACGAGGATTTCGGGGGAGGGTTTGTGTACTGTTTTCATGAAAATGTAAAGTTCCTGCCTTTTTGAATGGCCACTTTCGAGGAGTTAGAATGGTGCTGCTATATTGTGTCTGGTGCCAAATGAACGAGCGAAGTCCCTTTGTACTATTTACACCAAAGTTCAAACGGAAATAAATTTGATATCATTCGAAAGCTAATGGTATACTCTTTCACATAATTAGACAATCTCAAAATCTCAAAAGTGGGGGTTATTCCACATTATGCTGTGCCGGGTCACATATGTGACCCGGCACAATGACATGAAGAATATCCCACCAAAACACTTTTTGAGTAAACACCGCCTGAAGTTAAAGTATAGACCAATTCGATTACAAATCAATTTTTTTTTTGTATTTTCGGAAATTTTAAGTATTAGAGGATATTATATTTTGATATCATTTCAAAGGTAATGGTATACTCTTTCACGTCATTAGAACATCTCAAAATCTCAAAAGTGGGGGTTATTCCTCATTATGCTGTGCCGGGTCACATAATTCGCTATAAGCCTAAGTTTCTTAATATCTATACATAATTATTGTATGCGTCGAACTGAAAGCGAGGCCTTTGAGCGCTAGATTTCCAAGATTAATTGTTGTTCCCCGCTGGCTTTTTATATCTTTTCTTGAAATATTCTTCAACAAAACCGAACGTTATCTTAGGAGCAACGGTAAGGTCCCTTGAATTTACCGCCATCTTGGAAATATAGCGCCCATAGCCTCGTTTTGGGCTCAATGCGTAACATTTGCATGAATAGTAAGAAAGACCTTATGAGCCCATACAATGTGCACGGGTTTTTAGTTTTACCTTGGAGACTGTTTTCGGTTCAGTTAATTTTTACAAAACCGTGAATGTTAAATCATTTTTTTTTCTTTTTCTTTTTTCACATGAAAACATTTGAGAAAGGTCCTGCTAGGATCGAAACGTCAGGCCCACTAAATTTTAAGATTTGCATTTTGGTAATTTTAGTCAGTAAGCAGTTTGCAACATTTTTGTATATCGCTTTTTTCACATGAGTTAAAAATGCAAATAATTATGTTTTGTGTCAGAAATTTAAGGCATTTGTCGACCAAATCTTCACTAAACAAAAAACGCCTTGTAGGATTGTACTCGTCCTCGTGATATGTGACCCGGCACCACGTCATGAGGAATATCCCACCAGAACACTTTTTGAGTAAACAACGCCCGAAGTTAAAGTATCTTCCCAATTCGATTACAAATCAATTTTCTTTCTTTTTTATTTTCGGACATTTTAAGTATTAGAGGATATTATATTTTGAATCATTCGAAAGCTAATGGTATACTCTTTCACATAATTAGACAATCTCAAAATCTCAAAAGTGGGGGTTATTCCACATTATGCTGTGCCGGGTCACATATGTGACCCGGCACAATGACATGAAGAATATCCCACCAAAACACTTTTTGAGTAAACACCGCCTGAAGTTAAAGTATAGACCAATTCGATTACAAATCAATTTTTTTTTTGTATTTTCGGAAATTTTAAGTATTAGAGGATATTATAGTTTGATATCATTTGAAAGCTAATGGTATACTCTTTCACATCATTAGAAAACCTCAAAATCTCAAAAGTGGGGTTGTTCCTCATTATGCTGTGCCGGGTCACATTTGTTGCAATGGTTGGCCAGTGCTATAGTCAGGCTATGAGTCGGAGCTCGCAGATTATAGGGCTGGGTCCTGTGCCTCAATTAATGCAGGGAGAGATTGGTCATAGCGTGTCATATCCTCTCCGTCACCAGCCGGGGGATCGCACCCGGGCGGACCGACGGTAGATCCCCCAGTGCTCTGCTGCGGTGGTGCGGTGCCTATACACAGCTAGCCCGGGAGAGAGAGAGGGAGAGAGTGCAACACGCACCCAGACCGCTAAAGCTGTCATTGCCCAAATCCTCCCACCACACACTCACACCCGGCACTCGACGGCAGAGAGAGACTAACAAACCGCAACGAGCTCACCAGGGTATCCAACCTTCAGACTGCACACACCCCCTCCCCTAGCTACCCCACCACCACCACCACCATCACCACTACCACCACCACCATGCACTACCACCCCGGTAACTCCTTAAAAGCTCACTGAATGGATCACGGCGGAGTATTCTCGTGAACCGAAAGTCGTCTTCTTTGTCTCTCCAGCGTCGGTCCAGACCACTGCCCCCCCCCGAACCGGTGGAAATTCTCTTCACCTCGCCCCGTCAGAAGAACCACGGCAATTACTACACACGAGGATTCCGTGAAACTCCCTCTTTGTGCAGTAATAATACTCTCCTGAATTTTCTTCGTCTTTCGAGTGGCGCGGCCTCTTACTGGCTGTTTGTTTTGTCTCTCTCTCTCTTCTTCCCTACCGACACCGCTGGGCGGCCAGTATGTCCTCTGCTCGCTCGCCGGTGCTAGGTGCTGTCGCTGAACCTCCTCGGCCCGTCGGCGACCCTGACTCAGTCCCGCCTGTCCGCTCCTCGCCTGCTGGGAGCTACAGTCATGCTGCTTGAGGCGGTGAGTAGTAACGTCTCCTCTTCTTTTTTCTCCCAGGGCTCAAGACCCTCCCTCCATGCCAAAACCAATGTGTAAGCTCTCGTGGCACAGCATATACCCAACCCCCTATTCTGTGGTCAGCCTCTCTGTCTCTCTCTGTCTCTCTGTCTCTCTGTCTCTCTGTCTCTGTCTCTGTCTCTCTGTCTCTCTGTCTCTCTGTCTCTCTGTCTCTGTCTCTGTCTCTCTGTCTCTCTGTCTCCCTGTCTCTCTGTCTGCCTGTCTGTCTCTCTGTCTCTCCGTCTCTCCGTCTCTCTGTCTCTCTGTCTCTGTGTCTCTCTGTCTCTCTCTACCGTCTATGTCTGACTATCTGTCTCTGTCTGTCTGTCTCAGTGTCTCTCTGTCTGTCTCTCCGTCTTTCTGTCTCTCTCTACCTCTGTCTGTTTGTCTCTGTCTGTCTGTCTGTTTGTGTGTGTCTCCCTCCCTCCCCCTCCCCTCTATCACCCCCATCTCTCTCAGTCTCTTCCCCTCTCCCTCCTCTCTGATATCCCGTCACCCTCTCTCTCCATCCTCCCCTCTCTCTCTCCACCTCTCTCTCTCTCCAGGCTCCCTCTCTCTCTCCACCTCTCTCCTCCCTTTCTTCCTCTCCCCTCTCACTCACTCTCCCTCCCCCCTTCTCTCCCTCTCTCTCTCGCTCCCTTCCTCTCTCTCTTTTCTGCTGGCCTGGAATCGATAACTGGGATCTCCAGAACTGCCACGTTTCACTCTCGTTTCACTGTCTGCCGAGTTCCAGTGAAGTTCTTGTAAGCGTTCTTGTTCGGGCCGCAAGACAGAATTGCCTCTACAAAAAAAAGTTCTCGCAGGAAATGAACTGTTAATTTATTCCCTAAGAGCGGAATTTCCCATGCTGTGTCATTTGTCGTCCTCTATAATTTGTATCGGCAACCACCTTAATTAGCAGGAGAGATTCTGTCCAAATGAGCTTTTCCACCTAATAGTTCAACTGTACTAAGGAGGTCACATACTGTGGCAATGTTCTAACATAGAATTTAAGCTGAATCAAATTGGCAAAGAAAACTTTGACTGGACCGGGTCTTGAACCCGAGACCTCTGGATTGACGTACCAGTGCTCTTCCCATCTGAGCTATCCAGCCCTTAGATGGTGGCCTTCCCAAGTAGTCAACTATTCGTTGCTAATTGTTTAATGTGTTCAAAAGCTCCCAGTAATTGTTTTCCTTGGTTTGTTCGACAGAATTTAACCTGAATATTTTTTTTCATCTAAACGGATTACAGTAGAGTAGTTCGTGCTCATTTTTTGGCAAAACGGAAATTTATTTCACATTCCTATGAATTTCAATATATGGACGTTCCTGTTAAGGAAAAAAACTCATTTAATTTCACAAACATTTCGGACTTGTTGTACAGCAGTGCAGCAAAAGCATCCTGGTTATTTTGTTGGTCAATGCATATTGGGAAACAATTTCCTACTCTGGCGTAACTCCGTGTTGCACATCGTGGCAGAAAGTCCGGTCAAAACAGGCTGCTAAATTACCTCATGTTTTAAAATTGGCCGCATCCTTCCGCCAAAAGAGAGGGGGGGAAAACACCAAACTCCCCGAGAATGTTGGAGACTTTTCTGTCTCTTTTTCTTGGCCTCGCGAGCTTGTGGGTGTGTTTTGAAGGGGGGGGGAGGAGGAAGATGAGTTTAGTCTCCTGTAAACTGCTGGTGCGTTGAACTGCCGCCGTATATTTCCACGGTAATACTGGGATTGGCATGAACAGGTGAAAAGGTGATGATTCATCATCTTGAACTCCCCCCCCCCTCCCTATTCTCCTTCAACATAGGGCCACTGACAGAAGTGGGACTCGCGAAGGCCGGAGACCTTCTTGAAGAATCCGATCCCAGTTTTATCGGCAGATTTTTGCGAGCACATTTTTGTTTTGTCTGTTATATCTGGCAACTGGATTTCCAACCAACCCCTTGACAAATCCCTGCGATATCCCTTCAGCATTTCAGAGAGGAGAGTTTAATTTCAGACTGGGGGGACTTCTTTAGATCTCATTTGTGTCCCCTAGCCTCGAATCCTACTTCTTCCAGCGGAGATAATCTGACCCTTGATGTATATCAGGGTGAGCCCCAATAGCTTCTTAATCCGACGCTGTCACAGTACAGTACGTACTGCAGTGGTTTGACGTGGTTTGATAGTATAAGGTCTCTGATTATTTTGTCTATAGATATCATACCTATATATCTCTGTCTGTCTGCCTGGCTGTCTGCCTGGCTGTCTGTCTGTCTGTCTACTAGCTGTCTGTTGGTTGGTTGGTTGGTTTTGTAGAGGGGTTTACGGATTGGAAGAAATATACAAACCTTTGGCTTTGGCCCCTGAAAAGGGTAGGTTTGCATTTCCATCGCAAAGAGCAATTTCCGCCGAGATCCAAAATGACTTAACCAAACTCTACATTGTCTGATGATGTGCGTTACGGCGTCATTCCCAACATCCATTTGCCCAGTCTCCTTGAGTTTCTGAAAAGGGGAGGGAAATATTTCATTTTCACTACGAGGGGGAAACTGCACAAGAGATGTGTGAGGATACAAGACCAAGGCCAAGGGGTAGACCTTGGAGGACACTGCCTCAGTGTCTGTCTGTAACCCTTCTCCAAATCAAGGCTCGGGCCGCTGCGGATGCACTCACGAGGGCGTGTAATGTAATGTCCTGTCGGTCGCAGAACCCGTGGACATCCTGCCCGTCAACATCCTGCCCGTGGACATCCTGCCCATAATATTGCCTCACCATTCTGTGAAAGTTGCGCCAACCAGTAGACGGGTCGTGTGCGCGGGGAAACAAGGCCAGGGGCGGATTTCACGAAGACTTCCGGTGCATCGTAACTCGACTTACGGTGGATGACGGATCGTATGTTCTGTCAGGCCGTATGGTTTCTGTGAATCGCTCGCCGTCTTGCGATTGGTCGTTTGATGAAATCGGTCACAGTCCGTTTACGAAATGAAGGCTAAGGCTCGGGCTTAGGCTTGGGTCATTTCTCTTACCCGTTGTAATGTCACAGGCATCTAGAAACAAGCGTCTGGCCCCCAGTTTCTTGTTGAAGGCTATGTATCTATATCAATCCAGCGAGCCTTCAAATTCGGCGGCAAGCCACAGCCAGGATTTTCAGCTTTTGTCAGAGGGAGACGAAGCTCGAGCCAGAGCCTGATCCGTGGATTCGTAAATGACCACAGTTGGTGTATAGGGGCCTATTTGTACAACTCATTGGAGTAAGTTCTCGCGAGGTGTCGGGCAATACTTGCTGTGAGAATGGCTCAAGGACAGTTCTCGTCTAGCCTGGGATACCAACTCGTCCCGAGGTTGTGATTTCTGGGTCAGCTGTGGGCCGTTCAGTTTACTACGACAATGCATTCCTCCAGGTATTGTCCAGGACAGTTATGTGGATGGATTTCAGGCTGTTTTGCCGGTGGAATTCTGTGGAGGACCTTAAATTGGTAGTTTTGTTTGGTGTCACTGGAGAAATTGATCGGAGAGCTGGAGGTACTGTTTCTATATAGGTGATGACGAATCTCTAAGAAAAACGGTTAATTGAGAACAAAAAAATTGTAAATTTGTTGCTAACTAACTGCTTGCCAACCCATGGTTAAGACGTCTGCACTAGAAAGCAGGAGTCTCGGGTTCCGATCCCGTCCGAGCTGTCTGATTCTTTTCATCAGTCATCGGGCAAAGCACTGGACATTCAGTGCTTATTAAATCGAGCAGGGCAACAAACCTCATTGAATTGCTGACCAACTACAACCAATCGGCCCTTAAGACAATCAGCGATGCACTGGAACTATGGAAAAAGGATGTCCCGTGCTAGCATAGGGGATGCGCTATTTTAGAGACTCACATTACCACAGGGCACGGCATGATAAGGTAGGGTGGCCAGTTCCTTACTTCCTTTCCTCGCCGCCTTTCAATCTTCCCTCAGCTCTAGATAGAGCTAGGTACCCATTCACTGCTGGTTGGACACTAACATTCTTCCAGCTTCATTGGCCGAGCGGGATTCGAACCAGCAACCTTCGGGCAAAGCACTGGGGCACTCAGTGCTTATTTTCGTCGAGCTGGGCAAACCCTCATTGAATTACATTCTCCTCGACACAAACACCATGTTATATCTATATGAACCTTCTGCAAAATGCAGACGAACGCTCTAGCCGTTGGACCACAGTGTCTCTCCCCCCAAACTTTGTCACCTATTGAAGCTATAATATGACCGATTACCCGCTGAAAGCTGAGAGACGATGAGCTGTGAGGCTTCGTGCAATCGATCCCAGGCCGGTTGTGAATTTCCTTAGGCCTCTTGTCAAAAAGATCATCGGTTGAATATCAGATGATTTGACCCGTCCGATATCGTTTCAATCGGATAGCCATCGTGTATTTTTCACCCCAATACAATCCAGTACAGTCCAGTACAATCGGCTTTCTACCGGAGGAAATTTTATCGGTCGGATGAATTCAACCGGCACCCAACCGATGATCTTTTTGACAAGAGGCCTTACACAATACAATGACTGAGGGAAAAAAGGCGTTTAGATTATACCCGGATTTAATCGTCGAGAGACATCACAACTCTCTCTTAAATGATGCGTGTTCAATGGTCCCTCCCTTTTTTCTTTTTTTCTTGCCTTTTTTTTTTGTCTCTCGGATGCAGTCGACATTCATGTCTGGGGTCCCAGTCGGGCCTAGTTGGAGTGACTCAGTGTCATGGGCTGGGAGTGGATTCAACGAAAGCGAGGAGTAACGGGGTCATGAGCGTGACTCGTGCTTGGCTCATGTAATGGGGGCGAACATAGTGTAGGGCTCCACTTGAACTGCTTAGGGGCTCCGTGACTGAAGATCTGTGGGGTTTGGGAGGGAAATGAAGGAAGGGGGAGAGGGAGAGAGAGAGGGAAGGAGTGAGGAAGAGAGAAGAGAGAGAGGGAAGGAGGGAGAGAGGTGGAGAGAAAGGGCGAAAGAGAGAGCTGGGGAGAGAGAGAGAGAGTTAGAGGGAGGGAGGGAGGGAGGGAGAGAGAGGGGAAGGAGAAAGGGCGAGAGAGGGAGGTGGATGAAGGGAGAGAGAGGAGGAGAGAGAGAGAGATAGAGAGAGAGAGAGAGAGAGAGAGGGGGGAGAGGGGGAGGGAGAGGGGTGGGAGGGGGAGAGAGAGGGAAGAGAGAGGGGTGGGAGAGAGGGCGAGAGAGAGGGGGAGAGAGCTGGATGGAGAGAGAGTAAGAGAGAGAGGGAAGGAGTGAGGAAGAGAGAGGAGAGAGAGGGAAGGAGTGAGGAAGAGAGAGGAGTGAGAGGGAAGGAGGGAGAGAGGTTGAGAGAGAGAGGGCGAAAGAGAGAGCTGGGGAGAGAGAGAGTTAGAGGGAGGGAGGGAGGGAGAGAGAGGGGAAGGAGAAAGGGCGAGAGAGGGAGCTGGATGGAGGGAGAGAGAGGAGAAGGGAGGGAGACTGAGAGACCTTAGGAAGGGAAAGAGATAGACCCAGGTTATATTGAGTGGAGGGAATGTTACAGACCCTTGCGCTCCTTCTGGATCATGGGCGGATGACTATCGGGAGGTTGACCGTGGCTTTGGGCGTGATGCTGAGCATGCCCCCAGACACTCATTCACTCACGCACGCACTCAACCTTTACCTTAGCAATTTCCCAAGCAATCCAGCCTCTTGTGTGCTCGAGTTGGACACTCGGTCTCCCCTGCTTTCTCTTGCACCTGTTCCCTTCCAATTTCCTCCGAAATCTCAGGACAGCCACTCGGGACCCCCCCCCCCCCTCACATCTCTCCATCTCTCTCTCTCTCTCTCTCTCTCTCTCTCTCTCTCTCTCTCTCTCTCTCTCTCTCTCTCTCTCTCTCTCTCTCTCTCTCTCTCTCTCTCTCTCTCCCTCCCTCCCCTCTCTCTCTCCCTCTCTCTCTCCCCCTCTCACTTTCACTCTCTTTCTCTCTTTCCACATCTCTCCCCCTTGCTCTCACTCTGTCTCTCTCCGCTCTCTCCCCATCTCTCTTCCCTCTCGCTCTCTCCACCTCTCTCTGTCTCTCTCTCCCCCTCTCTCTTACCTCCTCTCGCTGTCTCTCCACCTCTCTCTGTCTCCTTCTCCCCCTCTCTCTCTCCCTCATCCCGTCGTATCTCTCTCCTTCTATCCTCCACCCAGACACCTCTTCACTCACCCAGACAGATACCAATCTCAAAAGTGGCGGCAGCGATTAAGAAAAAGGAAAATCTCCTCCAAAAAAGCAAGACAAGGTTTTAGAGATAACCCTTGCAGACAGGCCGGATGGCACCATGATCGATCAAGTGCAGAAAAATAAAATGGTACCACTAAGTCAGCAGTCTTAATGGAAACAGTGTAAACGGGTTTCACACTGAAGCGAGGCACTGTCATCATGTTTAATCTCGTGCGAAAAAAAGTTCAGTTTTTCCTTTCGCGTGTTTGACTTGAATTGAAAAAAAGCTGCATCCACTTTGTGTGATCCCCGAGCTGCCCAGCAATTACTGGTTGAATTGCTTCTGACTGGCGCCCCCACCCCGGCAAAGACTAGTTGACTATTTGGGGAGGCCACCATCTAAGGGCTTGATAGCTAAGATGGAAGAGCACTGGTACGTGTATCCGGAGGTCTAGGGTTCAAGTCCCGGTCCAGTCACTGAATGACGTATTAAGTGACCAAGAAACTGACCTCCGTCCTCCTCGATCGTGTATACCCTCCTCAGATCACAGCCCCCACCCTCCCTCTCGCCCTCCCTCCCTCCCTCCCACCCTCCCTCACTCCGTCCTCATACTAGCTCCATTCTTGGAGCATGCATGGAGGAAGTGGCTCCTAAGGACGAGACAAAATATCCTGGCGTCGCTGGCTCCCGGTCCAGTCAAAATTTTCTTTGCCAATTTTTTTAAAGGAATACAAATAATGTTGGGAACTGCCTACTGACGCGAATAACCAATATCTCCACCACCGAGAAGCACCTAGTATACGTTCCCTTCTTCCTCAGGATAGAATCACTCTGCCTTTGAGAAAGATCCTGCTAGGATCCAAATCCCCGACTCTCTATTTTGTTTAAAGGTCCTATACAACATTGGTAAAGGTCAACAGATTGCCACAATTTGTGTGTTAAACCATTAAACGTTCCAAAAAAGGAATCCTGCGAAGGTTTTAGCTCAAATGGTAACCTGAGAAAGTATAAAAAGGCAAAAAACCGTCACGGTTTTCGCACCGTTCTGTAGTGTAAGAAATAGTTTGTGACTCGCGAGTCATAAACTATTTATCGATGTTTGGGTGAAGATTTCTCGAGAAGAACAGCATCCCAGACCGTAAGATTTGAACGTGAGGATTCTATCATGACCATCTACAAACTGTGTAAATTAGAAGGAAATCTGTGGACATTGATGTTTTCCGATCTTCCCAATGTTGTATTGTGCCTTTAAAGTTGACGAGGCCATGGTCAAGGGGAGTTTCAAGAACTGGTCTTGATAAAGCTGGAGTTAAATCCGATTGAGTTATGTCCTCATTCAGGCATGCGATAAGAAACAAATAATGATCCGGCAGGCTGGTCGCTGACTCAAAAAAAAACCGACTCGGAATTTCCCGATCGCACAAGTCAAAGGTTCAGAATGTTTGGGGCTGAGCAAATTTGGAACGGGGCAAAAAGGGGGAAAAAAAAGGGGGGGGGGATAATGACTCGTACTCCCGTGAGTTGAACGTCTGCGACCGGCGTGTCTGGCTGCGTGCCGTGTGATCATCATCTGCTGATGGGCAGTCATCGAGAACGAAGTACGGTGGTTTTAAAGGGACATGATGGGAACAAAATATATAGCAAACAAAGTTTTGTTGTTCTCTCATCAAAAAAATGGGTGTTCCCATAACAACATTTCGTTGTTCTCCTACAAAATTGTGTTTTTACCCCATCAAAAATATGGTTGTTCCCTCATCAAAATGTTGCTGTTCCCTCAACAAAAGTGGTTGTTCCCTCAACAAAAGTGGTTGTTCCCTCAACAAAATTGGTTGTTCCCTCAACAAAATTTCGTTGTTCCCTCAACAAAATTGGTTGTTCCCTCAACAAAAGTGGTTGTTCCCTCAACAAAATTGTGTTTTTCCCTCAACAAAATTGGTTGTTCCCTCAACAAAATTGGTTGTTCCCTCAACAAAATTGGTTGTTCCCTCAACAAAATTGTGTTGTTCCCTCAACAAAATTGGTTGTTCCCTCAACAAAAGTGGTTGTTCCCTCAACAAAATTGGTTGTTCCCTCAACAAAAGTGGTTGTTCCCTCAACAAAAGTGGTTGTTCCCTCAACAAAATTGGTTGTCCCCTCAACAAAAGTGGTTGTTCCCTCAACAAAAGTGGTTGTTCCCTCAACAAAAGTGGTTGTTCCCTCAACAAAATTGGTTGTTCCCTCAACAAAATTTCGTTGTTCCCTCAACAAAATTGGTTGTTCCCTCAACAAAAGTGGTTGTTCCCTCAACAAAATTGTGTTTTTCCCTCAACAAAATTGGTTGTTCCCTCAACAAAATTGGTTGTTCCCTCAACAAAATTGGTTGTTCCCTCAACAAAATTGTGTTGTTCCCTCAACAAAATTGGTTGTTCCCTCAACAAAAGTGGTTGTTCCCTCAACAAAATTGGTTGTTCCCTCAACAAAAGTGGTTGTTCCCTCAACAAAAGTGGTTGTTCCCTCAACAAAATTGGTTGTCCCCTCAACAAAAGTGGTTGTTCCCTCAACAAAATGTTGTTGTTCCCTCAACAAAATTGGTTGTTCCCTCATCAAAATGTTGCTGTTCCCTCAAGAAAAGTGATTGTTCCCTCAACAAAATTGGTTGTTCCCTCAACAAAATTGGTTGTTCCCTCAACAAAATTGTGTTGTTCCCTCAACAAAAGTGGTTGTTCCCTCAACAAAATTGTGTTGTTCCCTCAACAAAATTGGTTGTTCCCTCAACAAAATTGGTTGTTCCCTCAACAAAATTGTGTTGTTCCCTCAACAAAAGTGGTTGTTCCCTCAACAAAATTGGTTGTTCCCTCAACAAAAGTGGTTGTTCCCTCAACAAAATTGTGTTGTTCCCTCAACAAAATTGGTTGTTCCCTCAACAAAATTGGTTGTTCCCTCAACAAAATTGTGTTGTTCCCTCAACAAAATTGTGTTGTTCCCTCAACAAAATTGGTTGTTCCCTCAACAAAATTTCGTTGTTCCCTCAACAAAATGTTGTTTTTCCCTCAACAAAATTGGTTGTTCCCTCAACAAAATTGGTTGTTCCCTCAACAAAATTGTGTTGTTCCCTCAACAAAATTTCGTTGTTCCCTCATCAAAATGTTGCTGTTCCCTCAACAAAAGTGGTTGTTCCTTCAACAAAATTGGTTGTTCCCTCAACAAAAGTGGTTGTTCCCTCAACAAAATTGTGTTGTTCCCTCAACAAAAGTGGTTGTTCCCTCAACAAAAGTGGTTGTTCCCTCAACAAAATTGTGTTTTTCCCTCAACAAAAGTGGTTGTTCCCTCAACAAAAGTGGTTGTTCCCTCAACAAAATTTGGTTGTTCCCTCAACAAAAGTGGTTGTTCCCTCAACAAAAGTGGTTGTTCCCTCAACAAAATTTGGTTGTTCCCTCAACAAAATTGGTTGTTCCCTCAACAAAAGTGGTTGTTCCCTCAACAAAATTGTGTTGTTCCCTCAACAAAAGTGGTTGTTCCCTCAACAAAAGTGGTTGTTCCCTCAACAAAATTTGGTTGTTCCCTCAACAAAATTGGTTGTTCCCTCAACAAAAGTGGTTGTTCCCTCAACAAAAGTGGTTGTTCCCACAACAAAATTGTGTTTTTCCCTCAACAAAATTTCGTTGTTCCCTCATCAAAATGTTGCTGTTCCCTCAAGAAAAGTGGTTGTTCCTTCAACAAAAATGTGTTGTTCCCTCAACAAAAGTGGTTGTTCCCTCAACAAAATTGGTTGTTCCCTCAACAAAATTGTGTTGTTCCCTCAACAAAATGTTGCTGTTCCCTCAACAAAAGTGATTGTTTCCTCAACAAAATTGGTTGTTCCCTCAACAAAATGTTCTTGTTCCCCCAACAAAATTTAGCAAACAATTTTGTTGATGAGGGAACAACAAAATTTCGTTGTCTTCCCTCATCAAAAATATGGTTGTTCCCTCAATAAAATATTGTTCCCTCAACAAAATCGTTGTTCCCTTAATAAATATTTTTCCTATATATATGTCCCTTTCAAACCACCGTACCGAAGGAGCCCATGGAACGAAAAAACTTTAACAGAGCCTAGTACGCAGTGAAAGGTATGAGCAGAACAGGGCTGTACAGGAAACCAATGTATGGGACATTTTGAGACGGTTCACCGGCGTATATACGGACCCGGCCTCGCTCTAACCTTCTTTTCTTTTTGGGGTGCTGGGAGTCTTTTCAAAGTCGCCTTCCTCCCTTCTCTCAATGTTTAGTCACGGGGGGGGGGTCTGTTCCCTGGAGAATTTACACTCATTGCCGGTTGCAGCGGCGTAATCGGACTGAAGTTCGGTTTCACTAAAAATAGCGAACCCCCTCCATCCCCACTTTGCCATTAAATCTTCCCTCGAACGACTGCGCTTTCGTGGACCTGCTTTTATTGAGGGCCAACGTCTTTCTTTTTGAAACAGACTAAAAATAGGGTTGCAAACCTTTTTTTCCTACAAATTGAGCGAAGCCCGTCGGTTGAAAGGGCTGAGAGTTGAGAGTGAGGG
Source organism: Luidia sarsii (assembly GCA_949987565.1). Lineage (NCBI taxonomy): Eukaryota > Metazoa > Echinodermata > Asteroidea > Paxillosida > Luidiidae > Luidia > Luidia sarsii. The sequence goes on along the minus strand of OX465118.1, from coordinate 12,187,229 downwards.
CCTGGTGGTTCGGCTCCAGCAAGACTTGTCTCAAAGGAATGGGCTGAGGAGGGTCCTTGATAAAGGTTCCTGGTAGGATGGGAACATTGGTCCCTCTTAAAGGCACCTGTACAACATCGGGAAGATTGGAAAACATCGATGTCCACAGATTTCCTTCTGATTTTACACAGTTTGTATAGATGGTCGTGATAGAAACCTCATGGTGAATTCTTACGGTCTGGGATGCTGTACTTTTCGAGAAACCATCACTCAAACACTGACAAGATTATAGGCCTAGTAGAAAATAGAAATAGAATATCCACCTCGTTGAGGCTAAAGAGCTTTCACTGGGCAATGCCGTATCTGTTTACCATTTCCGTACGGCTAGGGCTATTGTCTCCGCATCGCCGTGTATTTCCAATAGGGGGAAGACCTAGAGCTAGCTCTAAACAGACCTAGCCCGTTTGGGACACGGCCTAAGATCTCCTATGGTAATATCGAGACAATTGTTGGGCTTCGCTGGAATCACTGGTACCCTTCATGACTACGGGCGTTGCCAGGGTTTCTGAATCTTGTCAGTCTTCTTCTTCTCCATCTCTCCTCGTCTCTCGCTCCCTTTCGATCAGTGGTCTCTCTCTGAAGCCCCACGCATGGGACTTGGGGTACAGCAAACAAGATCCATCCAAGATGGCTCCGCACGAACTGATTATCATAACGTGTGGAGCCACAACTCTTTTTTTTTTCTAATGAGGGGTCTTTGGAGGCTAATTAAGTGATACATTGTAGAATCGCTGAAGCTGAAGACAACCTGGGGTTCACTCTTCAATTTGGTATGTAATTTGGACCATATCTGGCATTAAACGTGGCCCTATTTCGCTGTGGAAGTGGAGGGGTCCATCCCCAAAACCTTGCAGAAATTCGACTCGGGTGGCTATACACATTTTGGGGGTGTTTTTTTTCTGGGGGTAATTTGCAAAAAAAAATCTAATCGGCTAAGGGCACTAAAATCGAAAAGAATCTGAGAGGCGAATGTCCAAACTACAATTTTTAGTAAAGCTACAAGAACTGAGAGACTTTTGGGTGTGGGATAATTGGCTTTGAATGTAAGTGTTTTTGTACAGTGTTCTACAGGAGCTCGATTTTAGTGTTCGGTGCCTTCCCTAGGTGTTGATGTGGGACGGTTGGCGCCAACACTTTTTCATGGGAAGGGGACAAGTTTTGCTCCAGTTTTATCAAAAGGGCAGATCTCAACCTGACAGTTGGTCGGTTGGTCGGTTGGTCGGTTTGGAAATTGAGGAAACGGGCAACAGCGTGTGAAGTGAAGAGGTTCCAATTCTCTCAAGTGCTTGATACAATGCAGATGTAGCCTTTGCACGGCCTGTAAAAAAAACATTTCGGTATCGTTTTTCCCACCTCTGTAAGCCGAGTTTCCGTCAGAATGTCTTCGTCTTGACTTGGTTGAGAGATTCGTCAGTTGACCCTTTGACATCTGCCTTTCCCTCTGACCCCCCCCCCTCCTCTTCTCCCTCTCTCCGTGTTTCTGAGCCTATAGTACCGGTCATAAGGCTCAGGGATATTTATTGTTTCAGTGTTTCGGCAGAACTTTTACCTCAGGTGAACTTTATCTTTTTCAACCTCCTCTTTCTCTCCGCTTTTGAAAACTTAGAAAGAGGGAATATATAACGGGAATGATGAAGTCAGACAATTAATGTTCAAAAAAGGAAAGCTGGTAGACAGACAAGGGCGAGATAAAATGGAAGGGCAAGTAGTAGGGAAGGGGTCACATTTGGAGGAAAACTGGTAGACAAACCAGGGTGAGATCAAAGGGAAGGGCGGGCAGTAAGGAAGGGATTAAAGGAGGAAAGCTGGTAGACAGACCAGGGTGAGATCAAAGGGAAGGCCAAGCGATTAGGAAGGGATTAGGAACAAAGGTGGAAAGCTGGTGGACAGACCAGGGTGAGATCAAAGGGAAGGGCAAGCAGTAGGGAATGGATCAAAGGAGGAAAGCTGATAGACAGACCAGGGAGAGATCAAAGGGAAGGGCAAGCAGTAGGGAATGGATCAAAGGAGGAAAGCTGATAGACAAACAGACCAGGGAGAGATCAAAGGGAAGGGCAAGCAGTAGGGAATGGATCAAAGGAGGAAAGCTGGTAGACAGAACAGGATGAGATCAAAGGGAAGGGAGGGGATCAAAAGAAGGGAAGACCAAAGGAGACGCCGCAAATAAACAGAAGTAAAAGTGATTGATACAGAAGAAGAATTACAACTAAATCTCTTCAGAATTCAATCAAGCATGGAAAAGGGAAACTAATTAGGAAATGTGACAAAACTGCCACCTGAGGGCTGGATAGCTCAGATGGTGAGAGTACTGGTACGAGAGCCAGATGTCACAGGTTCCGGACCAGTCAAACTTTCTTCGCTGTTTTTCTATTTTTTACCCCTATGATTCATGACCAATACAATTGAAAATCACCAAAAAAAAAAAAGGTTGTCCACGGAGTGGTACGGAGCGACACTAATGAATATGCATTGAACAATCTGCCAATCGTTTGTGGTCATTCAAATCCCTGGATTCCTCAGGAGTACCCGTGTCAACAATTTGTTCCACCCCCATCTCAGTCACCCCCATTACTCCCTCCTATAACCCCACCAGGGGCCCATTGCATAGAGCCGCTTACAAGAGCCAAAATCTGCGTATATAAGCACAACAAGTCATGATTCATGGGATCACCTTTGCCCAAGCCAACTTCACTGTTCTTCCACGCTAAGTGAAACCATGGAGGAGTCTTCGTATTCCTCCATTGTGAGACAGAGTGGAATATGAACTGGAAGGTTTGCGGTGACCATGTAACGCTTCACTTTCGAGAAGGAGTGTGGCTGCTCTGAAAAGAGCAGGAATTTACTAGAGCCACACTCCTTCTCGAAAGAGATGTGTTACAATCATAGAGCTCTGTAAATAAACTGGATTGCGCACTCATCGCGTGACGCGTGCCGACATGGGGACTGCGACGCCATTACCAAAGAGGTGCAAATGCACTGATCTCTATGGGGCAAACTTATCCCAATTTGTTAACAAAAGAAAGTAGGACATTAAAATTCGCCAATCCCTTGAGGTATTGATGGCCTTTCCTTTCATTCCTAAAAACCATTTCTATAACATTTTAGTTTCCTCATTCACAACCTTTCGGCTATACCTTTCCCCATTCATGTTACGCTACTGACATCCGGGCACTTTGAGCTGAAGTTGCCCTCTTTAGTAATGGCGGATGCGCGTCCATGTCGGCACACGTTCACTCTGGTTACAACTTACATGGTGTCACCGCAAACCTACTTAGTATTTCCACCATGCAAACCTTCAAGTCTTATCTAGTGGAATACAAGTCAAAAGCAATCGACATCTCATCGCGATGCGGTTTGTATAATCCCGTTTAAAACGCAAGGAAGATTTTTTCCCGCTTAGTATTTTTTTCACGTTTAAGTGGCTCGATAAAATTGGGCCCATGCTTATGACAGGGCAGATGCAATCCCCATGCTACCTTCCCAAGCCTCTTCCTCCTCCTCGTCTAGAGCTAGCAAGCCGCAAGATTTCTCTCTCCAGAGGGCCAGGGGTATGGGGGGGGTAGGTCGATTCACAATGCGGGTGTTAGGAACTGCTTTTCCGCGGTGGCGCTGCGGGTTTTGGGTTGCTGTGTTTTGGTGTTTTTTTTTATTTTCGAGGCAAAGGCTTCGCCCTTGGATCGGGAGAAACTCAGCGCTAATGAACGTTGACATATATATGTGAAAGGCCACGTTGCCAGCTCATAACTCACTGGAAATGATTGCCGGAGTTGTCAAGGGAGTTTGAGGGGGGGGGTGGTAGCAACGCTCAGCGATGATTCAGAAGAAACCTTATGGGAAGACCGCCATCTAAGGGTTGGATAGCTCACAGTCATGTCTGAAAGCGCTGATGACCACTTACGCAAAACCAGAGGTCTCGGGTTCAAGTCCCGGTCGAGTCAAAGTTTCATTTGCATTTTTTTTCAAAATAGTTAAAAATGTCCCAGTCAGTTTTTCCTTTATTTGTTTGAAGAAAAAACTTTGAGTTTAAGATGCGGTAAGCTGCTCACTGGCCAAAATTACACAAGTCTCTAAACCTTTTGCAAAATACATGGCGAAGAAAACTTTGACTGGACCCTGGACTTGAACCCGTGACCTCTGGATTTGCCTACCAGCGCTCTTATCATCTGAGGCAACTATATAGTCTTTGCCTGGGTGGGGCGCCAGTCAGAAGCAATTCGACCATTAACTGCGGCTGTATATCTCCAGGGATCACAACCCCATTGTTTCATTCAGATGCAAGCAACCATTTTGTTGTAAACCTGGCTACAGCAGTTTGGGATCACCCAGAATGGGATCACACTATATAGTGTATTCTATCCAAGGACGAGTCTGGTTTCGGGTGCTCTGAATTGGTGTCACTCGTGTGGCCAGTGAGGGATTCGAACCCTAAACCATCGACAGCAGCGCAGTGACTTTCCTTATATATACACGTAGGCAAACCCCCACCCATATAGGCCTAGATCACCATTGATACTGGCTGCCAAAGTTGGGGATGACTCTCAAGTTTCTGACAACTATCTCTGTCCCTGGCTCATTATGTAGGAACTGACTCAGAACTTGCCCCGAACAATCTGAAACCTTTCAGGAAAAGATTCATTCAAGTAAATATCACAAACAAAAAAACTGTTGCAAACTGCTCACTGACTAAAATGACCTGCAATACATAAATCTGAAAAATTAGACGACCTTACGTTTCGATCATAGCAGGACCTTTCTCAAAGGCAAAGTGACGAGGGCATACACAGACAGTCATGGGAAGGAAAGCCCTGACACACATGGCAGAGGAAGGACAAAAGGGAAGGGAGTGGGATGCGGATGTACACCGGAAGGGAGGGGAGATCAAAGGGAAAACAAACAAAAGGGTGGGGAGGATCAAAGGGAAAAGAAACAAAAGGATGGGGAGAAAAGATTCTTTGTGCAATCTGAGTGGCGCGCTGATTTAAAAAAAAAGATATGAGCAGTAATGAATGAATATGTCTTTTGGGGAGGGGGAGTGATTGAAAATTATTGAACTCTAGGGAGTGGGCATCCTTTTGGGACAGCTCAGACTTGCCTGTCATTTTGTGGTTTCTGTTACTTGCTTTACTCTGACCTCAGTCGGGTGGGTCGCCGCACCTCTCTCCGAACCCAGACCCTTTGTGCTCAGGGGGTCTGGTGACACCTCTGGACGCTCGGGCCGTCTTGTGGTCAAGCGATCGCTGAGATTTGCCGTCTGATGAATGGCAGTTCTTTCGCTTTGTACCGTTTGAACCGGGACTTGCAGGTCGTCGCGCGTGCGCAGATCTATGCTCGAATTCCCGCTTCTAGATTCCTTCACATCGATAACCATGGCTAGAAGACCACTCTATTCAAGCTGGTATGCTCTGAAACGTTGAGTTATCGCTCATGTTCTGCGCTTAAATTTTTTCAAAGTTTTCATGAGTGAATTTTGTCTACTCTCATATCTCTTCTTACACAGTGACAAGATAGATTGAAGCTAGTTTCACGCTGACCAATCCCCCCCTTCCAAACTCACCACCCTGACCTCATCACTCTCGTCGTCAGCGTCGGTTGGACCCCCCCCCCCAAGTAGAAACTCCCCTCGGACGGTACTTCAGCCATGATGGATCTGAGGCGGTTCCAGCGGCACGACACCACCTTCAACGGCTGGCTGCTGAGCCGCTCGGGAGGCACCCATGGCCTGGGTCTGGCCCAGCTCTTCTCCCGCAACTGGCAGCGAAGCTGGTGCATCTTGGCCAACGGACAGCTGCACTACTTCAAGCACCAGGGCAGCGCGTCGCTGCAGGGCTGCCGCCTCGTTTCCCGGGCCAGCAACCCGGGCGACAACGAGCCGCCGGGATACGTCCTGGAGATTCACCGAGGTAGGTCCCAAAAGTCCCTCCTTATTAAAGCCCCTGCTCAACATTGGTCGAGGTCAAAGAATAGCATCCATACGTTGTCTGATCCAACATATGCATGAAATAGCACACCTAAAATATAGTGGGCCTGACGTTTCGATCCTAGCAGGACCTTTCTCTGCCTTTGAGAAAGGTCCTGCTAGGATCGAAACGTCAGGCCCACTATATTTTAGATTTCGCAGTGGCTGTTGTTACGGCAGTCGTCCGTGTGGTTCCCTGACTTCGCAGTATTTGTCAGGATGTTTAGCTCTTGGAACCAGACTATCAGCTAATACTAATAGACTGGTTCAACCAGCCTGCAATGCTGACGAAATACAATCAAGTCAGGGAACCACACGGACGACTGCCGTAACAACAGCCACTGCGTTTAGATTTACATTTTGGTAATTTTAGTCAGTAAGCAGTTTGCAACATTTTTGTATATCACCAAATAGCACACCTGTGAAAATTTCAGCTCACTCCGCCAACCGAGTCTCGAGAAAATCGTGAAAACCGCTTCATATTTTGTTTCGCGAAAATTCAACGCCGTACTGTTCCGAAAAATAGTTTACATCTCGGTGAGACGTAAATGATTTATTTTACTCTTTTCTCCCAAAATACAACATTTTAGGCAAAAATATTTCAGTGCGAGGTTTCTACTCATAACCATCTTCAAACTGTAAATCTGGGAAATTTTATGTTTTTCGATCTTACCAATGTTGTGTAGGGGCTTTAACCACCCATTTCCTATTTCATATAAAATTTCGAAGGTTCGAATGGAGGGAATAGCAGTTTAGTTGTTGCTAAATCAAATGCATGTAGCTGTTGCAACATCAGGGGTCGATTTCACCAAACTCGTCATAACTTACGATCAATCGCAAGACGATTTCACGAAACAATAGTATTTGGAAAAGGTGGAATTTGCTCAAGGGTAAAAATCACTCGCAAATCGAAGTGTTTTATATAAGGGACATACGGTCCAAATTTCTAACCAGGAAAGTGAATGTGGTTGAATTGGCAGCATTTTTAAAACATTGTTTCTCACTCGGTTGTGTCAGAGCACGAGTACAAAGCCATGTCTCCACAAGGATACAGATTCAGGTTTATGTGCGAAGAAGACACGTGATGTGCGTCAAGGTTTACACAGAACACCAACTGCGCAGCTAGCTGTCAAGCTGCATGTAGTTTTTATTTACCGCGTGTTCGATGATCGCACGAGTGATAATCAAAGTGCATTAGGCCGCAGAAACAACGCTGCGGCTTTGCGGTCTGACTCCGGTAAGAAGGGGGATCGATGAGAGGATGGAGATTTTGGTTCTGCCCGCGGTCGTCCTGTCTAGCACGTGTCGTTTCCTCGAGAATTCCCCGCGATTATTTTTGGGTTTTTTTCTTTTTAATCGACGTGTTCTTGCAAGGCTCTGGCTAGCTGGGCACGTTCGTCGGTTTTCCCCCAAAGGACTGCTCATTATGAAAGACATTCCTGCGTTAAATTGCTGGTTGAATTGCTTCTGACTGGCGCCCCCATCCCGGCAAAGACTAGTTGACTATTTGGGAAGGCCACCATCTAAGGGCTGGGTAGCTCAGATGGAAGAGCGCTGGTATACGTTAATCCAGAGGTCTCGGGTTCAAGTCCCGGTCCAGTCACTGACTGACGTAAGTGACCAAGAAACTGACCTCCGTCCTCCTAGATCGTGTATACTGTTATGATACTTGACTAGCGGAGGACGACTCAAGAACGCAAGCCAAAAGAACTTCTATAGTGCTTCAACATAATTTAATACAACTAATAAAACATAATTACAAAGTCTAACTCCCAGCAGCGGTGACGCTCCAAGGACAGGCCGACGGCTACTCGCTTGTGTTGGGCGTGTCTTAGTCTTATATAGCCCAGGATCTATGTTATATTACTACGCCGGAACAGTCCTTTAAAGTAGTCCCTTAACAATACCCTCCTCAGATCACAGCCCCCACCCTCCCTCTCGCCCTCCCTCCCTCCCTCCCTCTCTCCTCCCACCCTCCCTCTATCTCTCTCGCCCTCCCTCCCTCCCTCCCTCCCACCCTCCCTCACTCCGTCCTCATACTAGCTCCATTCTTGGAGCATGCATGGAGGAAGTGGCTCCTAAGGACGAGACAAAATATCCTGGCGTCGCTGGCTCCCTGTCAGCTGTCATATCCGTCGCTGGCTTGCCGCCGAATACCAGGTCACACGACACTGCGGTTATTCGTATATAAGCTGTGCGTGGGATTCGGGCTCAACGGTAAAAAGTCCGAAAATCCAGAAGAAAAAAAACCTAAAAAAACAAAAAACAAATCTGCAACATACTGATAAGGACAGATTGGATTAACGGAAAGACTTCGGTCAACTGCATGGTCAAGTGACAGGCTATTTTTTTTTTGGCAATTAACTGTGGCATTGGCAACACAGTTGGGTGAACAAAATGAAGAAATTGCCATTTTGATGCTACGTAAAACGGAAGAATCTATTCGTGGACAAAGTCGATCTCTTTTGAACTTGGCTGAACTGTTAAGACCGTGATGTTTAATAATAGTAATAATAATTGGATTGTGTAGAACGCCATTCCATCTACATTATGGCGCTAATCAACACAAGGTAATTAGAAACATACATGTAGACATATCAAAGGGAAACAGGATACAAGTAGGTTTCAATGTGCTTTTTAAAGGACGAAATGGTGTCCAGTGGTCTGATATTGGTGGCTAAAGTTTTCCAATTACATCTCAGCCAGAGCCGTCAGGCTAAGGGTCGAAACATCAGGTCCTGTGAACGTTTTAGATTTGTATCTTCATAGTCAGTGTATGAGGTTTGTCTTGCTCTCATCTTGGCCAAAATTAGTGACTGTGACAGCGCAGTTCACAGTGTCACCGAATCGTTGAATGAATTGAAATGAATGCCATTTACATGCGCGCCCCTTTCATCACCAGACTCGCCCTGGAGACACTAACCAATCTCAATTTCCGACAAAGGAAAGGTCAGAAGTCAGACCGATCTGCGTATCGAGGGAGGGAGGAAACAGATTAACAATCGAAGCCACATCTTAAAGCAATCGGACCGGGCTTCGCAGTAAATTTTGTTTTGAACTCCTCAACTTGTCATTTTGGCACCTTGGCAAAAGCATTAGGCCTATTGAAAGGCTGTGACATTAGTCACCACCACCACTACCCCCACCACCAACAACAACAGCAGCAGCAGCAGCAACAACAACAACAACATTAGCAGCAGCAGCAACAACAACAACAACAACATTAGCAGCAACAACAACAACAACAACATAGCAGCAGCAGCAGCAACAACATCAACAACAACAACATAAGCAGCATTAGCAACAGCAACAAAAACAACAACAGCAACATCAACAGCAGTAGCAGCAGCAACACCAACATCAACAGAAGCACCAGCAACAGCAGCAAAAACAACAACAACGACAGTAACAACAGTAACAAGAGCAGCAACAACATTATAGTAACATTAGCGATAACAACACAATACAACAGCAGCAGCAACGCAAGTAACCACCACCCCCTCCACCACCACCACCACAACAACAACAACAACACCAACAATAACATCAACAGATGTGTTAGCAGGAAAAACTGCAGCAGCAATATCAACTGCAGCAGCAGCACTAACAGCAGAAGCAGTCAGTGGAGCAGTCAGTGGCAACTGCAACAACAGCCGCGACTAAAGACAACAATAATTTATACAGCAACACTAACAGCATCCACCAGAACAGAGTCATCATCTTGGCAAGACTTATTCCCTTTCCTTTGTCACGAATCAGTCCACACCTCCTTTGCACTTCGGGCAAATTTCCCAGCCGTGCCAGAGTGTTTCGTAACAACGCTGTATGAATTATGTCGGTCACGATGTCTATCTTATAACGAGCAGGAAATTGGGCCAATTGATTTTGGGAAAGGAGAAGCTAAGAGAGATGCAGCGCCTCGTCAAGTCTGAGAGAGGTTCTGTTGGTTGGGGGGGGGGGGGGGGTAAGGTTCGTTAGCAGACATATCACCTTCTCTGTCGAGGGGATTGGCAAACAATCAACAGAATCAACATTACTCTGCCTTTGAGAAAGGTCCTGCTAGGATCGACACGTCAGGCCCACTAAATTTTAAGATTTACATTTTGGTAATTTTAGTCAGTAAGCAGTTTGCAACATTTTTGTATATCACCTTTAGAATCAACATTAATGAGAAAAACTGTTTAAAACTCATGGGGCCTCACCCTAGGAATGCATGGGTAGTTCAAGTGGTATAGAGTACTGGCGCATTAACGACCAAGGGGGCCTGGGGTTCAAATCCCCAGTCCAGACAAATCTTCTTTTGCACGTCAAACAGTTTCCTTTCTACTTTGATTTAGTCAACAGAACGGTACGTTGCAAATCATAAATGTTGGGGATTTT
>OX465118.1:12003807-12176654 GCA_949987565.1 Luidia sarsii | reverse complement strand
CTCTCTCTCTCTCTCTCTCTCCCCCCCCCCCCCTCTCTCTCTCTCTCTTTCTCTCTCTCTCTCTCTCTCTCTCTTCTCTTGTTCATCACCTTTGTGACTAAACAGCTGGGCTGCACTTGGGGGAACAATCTTGTAGAATTATGGGAGAAACCTCAGTCAAATCTTGTAGGCTTAAGGTCCTAGGGTCGTCACGGTTATGAAGGGATAAGGGACAGAGGTATGAGGGTCATCCTTTAATCTTAGGAATGGGGAGGGAGGGAAGGAGAGAGAGAGAGAGAGAGAGAGGGGGGGAGAGGAGAAGGAGAGGGTTGGGAGTCTCACCATCAGTTCGCACCTGTTATCCCCTCTGCGCGCTGACCACAGACCCTGAGTCAAGCCCCCCTTCTCCCCTCCTCTCCCTCCCCCTCACCTCTCCCTCCCTAGTCCCTGGGCTTTCAGACTCTCTCACTTTTCCCACATACTCATGCGGTTAGCATTGACTCATTGGCCGACACTGGATGGCCCGGGGTTGGAGTTGTTGGGGGGGGGGGGTGATCGCGCCTTAGTCGCCCGCGTTGTTGCAAGGGACTTGTCCCCGTGGCTGTCACCAAAAGCCACCCATTCTCACCTCTGCGTAGACGACCAAACAATTGAATCACTCGTTTTTTTCTCTTCTGTGTCGGCCCAACTGTTCTGTAGCACATCGTTGTATGTTTCATACAGTGATGATGTGCCCAGATGCCTATCCAGTCGATCTATTGGTGATATTGGGGGTGATGACCTTGAACCTGCTTCCATCCTAGGAGGACCTTTCTTGAAGACAGAGTCATTCTTCATCCCTCCCTGTCCTTCCTCATTTGATCCCCTTCCGTTTTGCTTGCCCTTCCCTTTGATCTCACTCTGGGTTGTCTACCAGCTTCCCTCCTTCGATCCCTTCCTGGCTCCCTGCCCTCCCCTTTGATCTCACCTGGTCTGTCTACAAGCTTTCCCCTTCGATCCCTTCCTGGCTCCCTGCCTTTCCCTTTGATCTAACCCTGGTTTGTCTACCAGCTCTCTTCCTTTGATCCCTTCCCTACTCCCTGCCCTCCCCTTTCATATCACCCCTGGTTTGTCTACCAGCTCTCTTCCTTTGATCCCTTCCCTACTGCCTGCCCTTCCCTTTGATGTCACCCTAGTCTGTCTACCAGATTCCCTCCTTTGATCCCCGTCCCTACTCCCTGCCCTTCCCTTTGATCTCACCCTGGTCTGTCTAACAGCTTCCTCCTTTGATCTCCGTCCCTACTCCCTGCCCTTCCCTTTGATCTCACCCTAGTCTGTCTAACAGCATCCCTTTCCTACTCCCTGCCCTTCTCTTTGATCTCACCCTGGTCTGTCACATCATTTCTCCCCTTTCCCATCATTCTGCCCTTCGGAAAGGTCCTGCTGGGATCGAAACGTCAGGCCCTGTAAGCTTTTTCTCAGTTTTCTGACGGAGGTAATTCCATTTTTGAAATGCGGAAATCTCACTCAGTGTTGGAGGGTCTGTCTTGTCACCGCCCGAGGGATGCTCACCTCCTACGCCTTCTTCTTTACTGAGGAGATTCGATGTTGCTGTTTTTGTTCGGTGGCGTTCAAGGTAGCCTCTCGTCGGAGCCAGCAATTTCTGGTGATAGACACCAGATGGGAAAGGTGAGAGGGATGAAAAGCAGGAGAAAAAAAAATCTTCTTCTCTTGATCATTTACCTGCTTGCTGACTGCTCCGAGGGGAAAAAGGTGTCAATATCGACAGCGAAACAGGAAATGGGCTAAGAGATGATTCCGCGCCGATTAACTTGCAGAAGCTTTCCCGGACGGGCTCAGGGGGGGAGGGGCAAGGGCTCTGGTCCCAGCCCAGAGAGTCTCGGGCAGCTGGGGTAGGGGGGTGGGGACTGATGAGGGAGTAGAGGAGGACCAAGGTTGATGAATAAGACACACTCAGCGAGGCGCTGACTGATGGAAGACAGTTGTCCCTTAACCCCACCCCATCCCCCTAAATAAAGAAAGAACCGCATTGTGACAACTTTTGTGCAAGTCGCTCGCCGGCATTGCACCAAACCCCATCTACACCACCCACTCACGATAGTGCACCACCAACCAATTACTCAGTAACCCCAACAGTTGACCCCCCCAAATCCTTGGATCCTTTCCCTACTCACCCTGCCATTTCCCTTTTCATCTCACCCTGGTCTGTCTACCAGCTTTCCTCTGTTCATCCCTTCCCTACTGCTTGCCCTTCCCTTTGATCTCACACTGGTCTGTCTACCAGCTTCCCTCCTTCGATCCCTTCCCTACTCACTGCCCTTCCCTTTGATCTCAACCGGTCTGTCTACCGGCTTCCCTCCTTTGATCCCTTCCCTACTCACTACCCTTCCCTTTGATCTCTCTACCAGCTTCCCTCCTTTGATCCCTTCCCTACTGCTTGCCCTTCCCTTTGATCTCACCCTCGTCTGTCTATTAGCTTCCCTCCTTCGATCCCTTCCCTACTCACTGCCCTTCCCTTTGATCTCTCTATACCAGCTTCCCTCCTTCGATCCCTTCCCTACTCACTACCCTTCCCTTTGATCTCACCCTCGTCGGTCTGTCTACCAGCTTCCCTCCTTCGATCCCTTCCCTACTCACTGCCTTTCCCTTTGATCTCTCTACCAGCTTCCCTCCTTTGATCCCTTCCCTACTGCTTGCCCTTCCCTTTGATCTCACCCTGGTATGTCTACCAGCTTCCCTCCTTCGATCCCTTCCCTACTCCCTGCCCTTCCCTTTGATCTCACCCTGGTCTGTCTAACAGCTTCCCTCCTTCGATCCCTTCCCTACTCACTGCCCTTCCCTTTGATCTCTCTATACCAGCTTCCCTCCTTTGATCCCTTCCCTACTGCTTACCTTTCCCTTTGATCTCACCCTGGTCTGTCTACCACCTTCCCTCCTTTGATCCCTTCCCTACTCACTGCCTTTCCCTTTGATCTCTCTACCAGCTTCCCTCCTTTGATCCCTTCCCTACTGCTTGCCCTTCCCTTTGATCTCACCCTGGTATGTCTACTAGCTTCCCTCCTTCGATCCCTTCCCTACTCCCTGCCCTTCCCTTTGATCTCACCCTGGTCTGTCTAACAGCTTCCCTCCTTTGATCCCTTCCCTAATCACTGCCCCTCCCTTTGATCTCTCTACCACCTTCCCTCCTTTGATCCCTTCCCTACTGCTTGCCTTTCCCTTTGATCTCACCCTGGTCTGTCTACCACGTTCCCTCCTTTGATCCCTTCCCTACTGCTTGCCCTTCCCTTTGATCTCACCCTGGTCTGTCTACCAGCTTCCCTCCTTCGATCCCTTCCCTACTCCCTGCCCCTTCCATTTGATCTCAGCCTGGTCTGTCTACCAGCTTCCTACTCCCTGCCCTTCCCTTTGATCTCACCCTGGTCTGCCTGGTGTCTACCAGCTTCCCTCCTTGAATACCGTGCCTACTCCCTGCCCTTCACTTTGATCTCACCCTGGTCTGTCTACCAGCTTCCCTCCTTTGATCCCTTCCCTACTGCTTGCCCTTCCCTTTGATCTCACCCTGGTCTGTCTACCAGCTTTCTACTCCCTGCCCTTCACTTTGATCTCACCCTGGTCTGGCTATCATTTTTTGAGGGTTTGGATGTAGATTCGTCAGTTTGTGATGACTGGTTGCCGTGGAGAGTGTTACACACTCCCTCCTCCCCTCTTTCTCAGACTTCAGTCCCTCCTCTGACAATTGCAGCCGACCACAAAGTCTGACTCAGCCGCTCTTGTCTTGTCTCGGTGTTCGGTGGATGGGTGCGCGGGACGTAGTCACCCATACCATGGGAGTGGTGTCTTCGTGTTTCCTTCTTCTGATCAAAACACACCCAACAGTCAACACCCCCATCCCACCACACCCCCAAGGGACGCTGACACCTCCTCGTGTCCAGACATCTGTCACTGTGTCCGGAGACCGTTTGTGGACATTGGGCAGGACGTGTCTGAAACAAGACAGTCATCACAATTTGTTTTTCTTCAAAAGTTAGAGGGCCTGATATGACGTTTCGATCCTAGCAGGACCTTTCTCAAAGGCAAAGTGACAGGTCGGACATACATGTACAGACAGTCAGTGGAAGGAAAGCCCTGACACACACACGACAGAGGAAGGACAAAAGGGAAGGGAGTGGGATGCAGATGTACACACGACGGGAGGGGAGATCAAAGGGAAAATAAACAAAAGGGTGGGGAGGATCAAAGGGACAGGAGCAAGGTGGAAGATCAAAGGGGAAAGGGACGGGGAAGGTCAAAGAAAGCAGGGATTAATGAAGTGAGGATTGGTTCATTTTATTCACGAAGAGGCAAAGTTACTCCCACGTGATAAGTGAACTCCGACTCTTCGTGAAAACTCTTCCAAAGTCCCCCAGAAAATCTGACGTTTCAGTTGTTATCGACCGCTTCGTTAATCACTCTGCCTGACTCATACACAGGAAAATCCAGAGAAGTCAGATCTCAAGGGAACAGGCCCATAATTGGTGTTCAGAGTTTTGAGTCCAGAGAAGTTGTATCATTGTGGTGTTACTACTGAATGGAATGAAATCCTTGTTTGACTTAACAGGAGTTTTGAGTTATCAGAGTTTGACTTATCGAGATTTCACTGCATCTGAAATCATTTTGATTTACTCTTGTGACTTTGGCTAATACAAAATGAAGGTTTGAAAGAAATTTGTCACAAATAGTGATGTGCCTTGCATGAAAAAAAAAATTCAACCTCCAACTCTTAAGTTGTAGTTCCCGTCAGTTAACTCCAAATTATTGCCATTTTAGTTTGATGCGTCAAATTTGTCATTTTTTCATTGTTGAGAAATCGATCCATAAGATATTGAAATGTGTGATGCATTAGAAAATTCCCTTGATCCCGAAACCTGTAGCTTTTGGCCCTTGAAGACTAATCTTTCATGATTACATCTGAGTTTGATTCCTGAAATTTATTTTATAGATGAAATTTATTTTATAGATGAAATTTATTTTATAGATGAAATTTATTTTATAGATGAAATTTATTTTATAGATGAAATTTATTTTATAGATGAAATTTATTTTATAGATGAAATTTATTTTATAGATGAAATTTATTTTATAGATGAAATTTATTTTATAGATGAAATTTATTTTATAGATGAAATTTATTTTATAGATGAAATTTATTTTATAGATGAAATTGTGAATTTTATAGTGAAAATTAACTGACAATCCTGACCTACCACCATTCTTATTATTGGTTGGTATGTGTCACTTTTGAATTGACCTTTGAGTTTCGTGCCGAGGACAGGAAAACAGTGAAGGGAGCTCTGGGGGGAGGTAGAGCGATCGCACCGGAAACCAGTGGGCCTCTGTTCCAACCCTCCCCAATCCATTCACATTTCCTATACGCTCATGAATCAAACGTCCATTGGAGCCTAAGCCACACCAGTCAGCCTTTGAATGGTGATATCTTTCAATGGCTTGCAGATGCCAACAGCTGAATCATCGATCATTAATTCGAGGGTCTCTCCCCCCTCTCTCTCTCTCTTCCCCCCCCCCCCTCTCTCTCTCTCTTTTCTACCCCTCTTTCTCTCTCTTTATTTCTCTTTCTCACCCTCACTCTCGTCTCTCTTTCTCTACCCGCCTCTTTCTCTCACCCCCTCTCACTCTCCCTCCCCCCCTCTCTCTCTCTCCCTCTCGCTCCCTCTTCCTCCCCTTTCTCTGACCCTCCTCTGTTTCTCTTTCCCTCCCCCTCTCTCTGTCTCTCCTCTTTCTTTCTCTAACCCTCCCCTCCCTCTCTCCATCACCCCTCTCGCTCCCTCTTCCTCCCCTTTCTCTGACCCTCCTCTGTTTCTCTTTCCCTCCCCCTCTCTCTGTCTCTCATCTTTCTCTCTCTAACCCTCCCCTCCCTCTCTCCCCTCCCACCTCTCTCCCCCCCTTCCTCTATCTCTATATCCCTCCTCTTTCTCTCTCTCCCTCTCCCTCCTCTCTCACCCCCTCTCTCTCCTATTGTTCTTCTCTGACAGAAAGGAAATCAGCGTTCTGTAAGAGGAGCCAGGAACGACAGGGCACAGAACGTGAGTATCTGATCCCATTTTGGGGAAAAGGTCTGGGAAGAGTATCTGTTACTAACGGAGTATTGGGTCAAGAACAATATACTTTCACTGATGACTGTACACTCTTAAACCGACGGAGCTGGCTCTTTATTCAAACGGCAGCACAACAAAGTGTGGTTAACTCGCTATTCTCCATCAGTTAGACTAGCATATAGTACGGCTGTCTTTACACATTGTCAAGGCATGATACAATTCTTCTCAAGTGCAAGTCTCATTTTAAAGAGAGAGAAAAAAACTCTCCACGCATTTATGAAAACTTCTATTAGCCAGTCTACATTCTGGGGCACATTGTGAACTCGTTTCTCTCAGACTGCACGGGGCATTCTCAGGAGGGTATGGGCCTAGTCTGATGACTAAGGCCTCATGTTGTGCCCCGAGAAAAACGGGTGCGTGGCGTTAACGCATGTAGCGTGTGTTTTGTTGTTGGGGCAGGGGGGAAATCAACAGTGGCTGCCCTCCGAACGATCTCGCCAACTTCCTGGTAAAAAAAAAAAAAAAAAAAAAATTGGCAGCGCTCCTCGCAGAGCGTTCCCTGAAGACACGCGTGTCACTGACTCGCTGCAAGTCTTCCTGTTTGTTTTCTTTCACCGACCTACTTGTCTGTCTGTCTGTCTGTCTGTCCGTTTGTCTATCTGTGCCTTCGGAGCGGTGGCGGGTTTTGTTGACAGAAGTAGCCACGAGCGTGAGATCATTTCAGGAAGCAGGTGCTGCTCTCGGAAGGAAATGCAAAATAAAACCAGAAGACGTCAATTTAGTGTTTTTCATACTTTCCGGTTTGAGAATTATAGTCAAGGAATCTTTTCTGCAGCTTATTATGAGCCACTATTGACTTAGAGTTAGAGGAACATTTTCACATTTGTAACATTTTCACATTTTATTTGAAATATCCATTCATTGGTGTGTATCAAATTTAATTTTAAAGAATTACTGGTTATGGTGTACGTGAAGTGCGGTAATTTGCCGTCCAAAAATGTATTAATTTTTCACCTTTTTGAATATCGCGGCAACTCCAAATGAGGGCGCTGTTCATGACGTAAATAAAGGCACCTCTCGGTAGTCGGGTCCCGCACATGACGTCTAGGTGCGTAGGCGTCAAAGCACGGCGGCTCGATCGTGGGGTGGTCGCCACAGCCAGGGCCGGAAACTCACTTGAAAAGCTCGACTTTTGGCCGTGCAGATCCTCCGAATTTTCCGCTCAACTGGAAACAGATGAAAGCTTATACTCCATGCTTGGAAGTTTTGCTACATCCAGCAGCCACACACCTTGTAAATGGGGATATTTCTCACCGATAACGTATTTCATAATGTTTACTTTTAGGAAACTCGTCTCTGCCTTGATTTACGTCATACCCCCCGCAAAGTTTTATGTTAATGAAGCTTCCCTTCCTGAGGCGGATTCGTTGAAAAAAACATGTTTACAACTAATTATCCCCGATTTATTGCAGTAAATAAACACAACCACACATATAATGTTGTTCAGAACATCACACTTTATTTGGAGAAAAAAAAATCGAAACCATGGTTATTGGGGCTTGTTCCAAATGACATTCCACAACATGCCTCATCAACCAACGGTTAACCTGTGTGATTTTAGTGACAAGATGATCAACTTTTGCTTTACTAATGAGTACACATTCAAACTTGCTACATCAGGGTTTTATTAATTAATTAATTTATTCCCACAGGTTTTTCAATCATACAATCTCAATATTCATGGTTGAGGGCCATTTAAAAAATTAATAGTTAATGTTAATTTAACTAGTGTGGAAGCTTGTTGAGGTTTGTTTAAAGGCGGGTTATATTCACCCGGCAAAAGCATTCTTCATGCAAACACTATTCTTCCGGTCCCTTAGTCTGATTGGCCAATTGTCATTACATCATGTTTATGCATATTCATGTGTGCTCTATATGCTCTGGCATTGGCCAATCAGAGTAGGGAGTGTTCATGAATATGCATAACATCAGTAGGAACGACTTGCAGGAAGGATGCCGTTACCGGGTGAAATTACATTTCTTATGGGAGGATATTCACCCGGCAAGGCCAGTTATTGTTAGACTTACCAAATAAAATGACACCAAGACAGTAATTATGTTTTGTGCCAAAATGCCACAGCATGAATTTATTTTGATTCAGCCAGAAACAATTTCTACCGGATACCAATACTTTGTATTCAGGGCAAACTGGCAAATAACAAAAAGAAAATCAAGTGGGGCACACCAGACCCCTTGGACACACCAGACCCAATTGAAATTTGGGCACACCAGACCCATAGGAAAGTTGGGCACACCAGACCCATAGGAAAGTTGGGCACACCAGACCCATAGGAAAGTTGGGCACACCAGACCCATAGGAAAGTTGGGCACACCAGACCCATAGAATAGTTGGACACACCAGACCCATAGGAAAGTTGGGCACACCAGACCCGTAGGAAAGTTGGGCACACCAGACCCATAGGAAAGTTGGGCACACCAGACCCATAGGAAAGTTGGGCACACCAGACCCATAGGCAAGTTGGGCACACCCGACCCATAGGAAATGGCTACCTTCAAGATGGAATGACTATGACTTTTGATTGACGAGTGACGCAGTCTGGTTCCCTGTCTCCCAGCAGCCAAGAGGAGTGGTCAGCATGGCTCCCACGCCAAGCCCTTCCTGGTGTGCGCCTCCACGCTGATGGAACTGGAGCACTGGGAGAGAGAGATCCGTCGCATCAGAGGAGGTAAGGGCGGCTTCCTCGACGTCACACACTGGCAAGATTCTACTTTAATTCCCTCATTTTAAAAGTCTGGGGGAAAAAAAACCTAAACCCCAATTAAACCACCAATTGTAATGTAGACAGCTTCCATGGTCTAGCACAACCACTTCCCGAAAAAAATTGACTCACGGTTTTCCCGAAAGTCATGATTTTGTGGCGAGTATGTAGGAATGATGAAGTCACTGAGGTGCATGTTCTGTAACAGTGCCTGCTGTCACTGCTGACTGTCATCCAATTGACAAATAAACATCAGAATATCATGATTTGGGGGAAAACGGCAAGTCCATATTTTTAGGCAAGTGGTTGTGCCAGACAGTGTCTATTCTCTTCATATTAATAGTTGGTCTATTGTGGATTTGGGGGTTTTCCCACGGTTTTTACGGTGAGGGTATTAAACAGAAATCTTTCCCTTTACTCAAAAGAAGGGACAAAAGTTTTGATCCTAGCAGGACCTCTACCAAAGCCTCCTGACATAATCTGAAAGGGTCCCCGTGAAGAATCTAGAATCTTTGGCAGGGGCCCGCAGAATCGTTCCCTGGTCATACCTTTCAAGGCTGGCCCAGGTAATTGGAGATGGTGACATGGATGCTGTGGTTGGTTGCCATGGGTGACATCAAACAAAGGAACTTGTGCAGTCACCGGTCCCCGGCAAGGGCACCATCCGAGCCTGATGATGTCATAGCCAAAGGGTCCGTGATGCGATGACGACATCAAAGCCACAGATCAACTCCTCATAATGTCAACTGACCCCCCCTCCTCTCCTTCCAAGTATCTGCTGGATCGCAGTCACCCCTGGAAACAAGTTCATGGTCTCCTCTCTAGTCTCTACCCAACCCCCATCCCCTTCCCCAAAGTCCTGAGGGAGTGGAATAATTAAAACCCAATACATGACTCGCTCCCCTGAGCCAATTCCCACCCCCCTGCCTCCCTGCCTCCCTGCCTCCCTGCCTCCCTGCCTCCCTGCCTCCCTGCCTCCCTGCCTCCCTGCCTCCCTGCCCCCCTGCCTCCCTGCCTCCCTGCCTCCCTGCCTCCCTGCCTCCCTGCCCCCCTGCCCCCCTGCCTCCCTTCCTCCCTGCCTCCCTGCCCCCCTGCCCCCTGCCTCCCTGCCTCCCTGCCTCCCTTCCTCCCTGCCTCCCTGCCTCCCTGCCTCCCTGCCTCCCTGCCTCCCTGCCCCCCTGCCCCCCTGCCTCCCTGCCTCCCTGCCTCCCTGCCTCCCTTCCTCCCTGCCTCCCTGCCTCCCTGCCTCCCTGCCTCCCAGCCTTAGTGCCTTGTTACCTCCCTGCTGCCTTCCCTCAATGCCTCCCTCCCTGCCTCCCTCCCTGCCTCCCTCCCTGCCTCCCTCCCCGCCTCCCTTCCTCCCTGTCTCACTGTCTCCCCACCTCACTGCCTCCCTCCATCCCTCACTGCCTCCCTCCCTGCCTCCCTCCCTGCCTCCCTCCCTGCCTCCCTCCCTGCCTCCCTCCCTGCCTCCCTCCCTGCCTCCCTCCCCGCCTCCCTTCCTCCCTGTCTCACTGTCTCCCCACCTCACTGCCTCACTGCCTCACTGCCTCCCTCCATCCCTCACTGCCTCCCTCCCTGCCTCCCTCCCTGCCTCCCTCCCTGCCTCCCTCCCTGCCTCCCTCCCTGCCTCCCTCCCTGCCTCCCTCCCTGCCTCCCTCCCTGCCTCCCTCCCTGCCTCCCTCCCTGCCTCCCTCCCTGCCTCCCTCCCCGCCTCCCTTCCTCCCTGTCTCACTGCCTCCCCACCTCACTGCCTCACTGCCTCCCTCCATCCCTCACTGCCTCCCTGCCTGCCTCCCTCCCTCCCTGTCTCACTGCCTCCCTGTCTCACTGCCTCACTGCCTCACTGCCTCACTGCCTCACTGCCTCACTGCCTCCCTCCATCCCTGCCTCCCTTCCCCCAGCCTTATTGCCTCCTTACCTCCCTGCCACCCTCCCTCTCTCCCCTCCCCTCTTTCCTTCCCTCCCTCCTTCCCTCCCCCTGCCTGCCTGCCTGCCTCACTGCCTCACTACCTCCTTCCATCCCTGCCTCCCTTCCCCCAGCCTTATTGCCTCCTTACCTCCCTGCCACCCTCCCTCTCTCCCCTCCCCTCTTTCCTTCCCTCCCTCCTTCCCTCCCCCTGCCTGCCTGCCTGCCTCACTGCCTTGCTATGTACTGCCTGCCTCCCTACCTCATTGCCTTGCTACCTCCCTGCTGCCCTCCCTCTCTCCCCCTCCTTCCCTGCCTGCCTCCCTTCTCTCTAACCCCCCCCCCCCTCATGGAAGTCAGACTCTGACTCTTGACCTAGTTGAGAAAACGGACCTGACCATACCGGTGAACGAATTACATGCAAAACGAAAACAAACCACAAAGTGAAATGTCAAGCAATGCCGCCGTCAACATTGCCGGTGACTCAGAACAGGGAAGCCGAGTAGTTCTTGTGGGCAGTGACTGCACTTTCCTCGTCTTCTTCCTGCAGGGCTAGTCTAGATGCTCCCAGGACATTCTTAATTGCTAATTGACACATAACAATAGGAATCAAGTGGTTAAGATGTCTGCTCTAGAAAGTCGTGGGTTCGAATCCTGCCTGAACTGCCTGACATTTTTTCATCAGGCATCGGGCAAAGCACTGGGCATTCAGAGTTTATCACGTGCAGCAGGGCAAACCCTCATTGAATGACATTCTCCCCGCAAACATCATGTCATATCTAATTTGTAAGACCCAAAACTGGAATGCCAAGCTCTAACATTACACTACCCTCCACACAGAAGGCCGAAATGACAATGAAACTACCTTGGAGATTCCTAATCCCCAAGTGAGACCAGGATCTGAAATGTCAAGCTCTAATTCATTACACTGCCCTCCACACAGAAGGCAGAAATGACAACGAAACAGCCTGGGAGATTCTCGATCCCCAAGTGAGACCAAGAACTGAAATGCAAAGCTCTATTTCATTACACTACCCTCCCACACAGAAGGCCGAAATGACAATGAAACAGATTTGGAGATTCTCAATCCCCAAGTGACACCCAGAACTGGAATGGCAAGCTCTAATTCATTACACTACCCTCCCACACAGAAGGCCTAAATGACAACGAAATAGCCTGAGAGATTCTCAATCCCCAAGTGAGACCCAGAACTGGAATGCGAAGCTCTAATTCATTACACTACCCTCACCCACAGAAGGCCAAAATGACAACGAAACAGCCTGGGAGATTCACGATCCCCAAGTGAGACCAAGAACTGAAATGCAAAGCTCTATTTCATTACACTACCCTCACCCACAGAAGGCCAAAATGACAACGAAACAGATTTGGAGATTCCTAATCCCCAAGTGACACCCAGAACTGGAATGCGAAGCTCTAATTCATTACACTACCCTCCCCCACAGAAGGCCAAAATGACAAAAAAACAGCCTGGGAGATTCTCAATCCCCAAGTATGACCAAGAACTGGAATGTCAAGCTCTATTTCATTACACTACCCTCCACATAGAAGGCCGAAATGACAATGAAACTACCTTGGAGATTCCTAATCCCCAAGAGAGACTTAGAACTTGAATGGCAAGCTCTAATTCATTACACTACCCTCCACACAGAAGGCCAAAAGGACATTGAAATAGCCACTTAGCCAGGGAGATTCCTGGTCCCCAAGAGAAACCCAGAACTGCAGCACAAAGTTGTGGGAGCAGAGTTTCATCCTCTTTTTGCCGCTATTTTGCCTCTCCAGGCGTCTTCGGTCAGAGCCTGGAAGACACCATCATCAACGAGAGTGACACGTGCACCAAGGTCATCCCCTCGGTGGTGGAGATGTGCGTCAACTACATCCGGATTAAGGGCATCCGGGAAGAAGGCATCTTCAGGTACTTGGGCCCTTTTTTTCCCAAAACCCCGGCTTAGGCTTGGGCTCCGGCTTCGTCTCTGTTATCCCCAAAGCCGAAAACACAGGGTGGAGTTCTTTGCTGAAGTTGGAGCTTCGAAAAAAAATTCCAAAATGCAAAGGCTAGTTTGCCAAAGGCAAACAAAGGCAAAGCCAACAGGGCACCAGAGAATGAAGCAATCCACAAGGCCTAGTCACAGAAGCTTAGAAACAACTATAGGCTGTTTTCGAAATGAAGACTTAGGCTCGTGCTCGGGCTTAGTCTCCGTCTGACAAAACCTGAAAATCCAGGTTATGGTTTGTTTCCGAATTTGTTTAGGTTTAGTGGTTGGCTTGATAGGTACAGGGTTTTTCCCCGAGAAACTGGGGACAAACGCTTGTTTCTAGACACCAGTATCATTATAACGGGTAAGAGAAATATGACCGAAGCCTAAGCCCGAGCCTAAGCCTTTATTTCATAACGGCCTTAATTATACCCAGCACGGTTTGAGGCAGAAATCTCATTGGTAACACAGAAAATGCATTGCACTACATGCTTAAGCAGGATGCCAGTTGTGTAGCGTTTGTGAACAAATGGCAAATGAAAAAACTTTGACTGGGCCGGGATTTGAACCAGAGACCTCTGGTTTTGCGTACCAGCACTCTTACCATCTGAGCTATCCAGCTCTTACATGATCAACTGGAGGTCTGGAATTCAAATCCTGGTCCAGTCAAAGTTTTCTTTGCCATTTTTTGTTTCAATTTGTTCTAAAAGTTCCCAGTCGATTTTGCATTTATTTTGTTTGAAATAGAAAAAATATTAACAAAATGGCAAAGGATTTGAACCAGAGACCTCTGGTTTTGCGTAGCAGCGTTCTTCCCGTCTGAGCTTTAATTTTTTCCTTAATTTGTTTGAAATAATGATAATGATCATAAAATTTAGTGGGCCTGACGTTTCGATCCTAGCAGGACCTTTCTCTCTGCTAGAGATCGCAGAGAGGTCGAAAGGTCCTGCTAGAAAGGTTCGCTAGAAAGGTCCTGCTAGGATCGAAACATCAGGCCCACTAAATTTTACATTTTGGTAATTTTAGTCAGTAAGTAGTTTGCAACATTTTTGTATATCACGAATGATAATGATGGTAGTCATCTGCGGTTCTCTCTCTCTCCCAGGTTGAACGGGCGGAGCAGCGTCGTTCAGGAACTCCAGGACGCCTTCGACCAGGGAGAGAGGCCGGGCTTTGAGGAGATCGGCGCCGGGGTGCACACCATCGCCTCGCTCCTCAAGCGCTACTTCCAGCTCCTGCCGGAGCCCATCATCCCCTGGCGCCACTGCAAGTACTTCATCCCGGTCATGCAGCAGCTGCAGGAAAGCGAGAGCGAGGGCCGCTACCGCATGATCCTGCAGCTGGCCCTCCTGCCTCGCATCAACTACAACCTCCTCAAGTACCTGTGCCAGTTCCTGCACGAGGTCCACCGGCAGGAGGGCTTCAACAAGATGAGCCTGGGCAACCTGGCCAACATCTTTGCCCCGCACATCCTGCGGCCCAAGCATGCCCAGGGCGCCTACCTCCTGGGCAGCACCGCCCTCAGCCTGCGGCTGGTCCACTACCTGATCCAGAACCAGGACAAGCTCTTCCCGCCCACCGCCGACATCCAGATGGACTACGAGGTGGTGGAGAGCCCCTCGCCCATCTCCAGCTTCGACTCCTCGGGCAGCCTGTACGAGCGCACCAGCTCCTGCGAGTACGAGGTGGAGATCATACCGCCGGCGCCCGCCCAGGTGCCGGTGCCGCTGCCGGCGGACGACTCTGTTGCCACCGCGGACGCGTCTTCGCCGGAGCGCTGCCCGAACCGCCTGCAGAAGTCGGAGAGCTGCAGCTACGAGCTGGAGCTCTTCGGCGAGGACTTTGCGGCGCCGTCCGACGTCAACAGCATCTACGAGAACCTGGACCTGTCCAACGGGCCCTCGCTCATCGAGTCGCTGAAGAACCGCATCTCGGAGATGCCCAACAAGCCGCTGACCCAGAGCGAGCAGAAGGCTAAGCGCTACGGCGTCTCCTACCGGGACCCGGCCTCCATCGCCACGGTCACCAACGGTCACCGCCGGCACTCCAGCGGCAGCCCCAGCACCAAGGGGGGCGGGGACGCCAACGGCACCGTCCTGCGCGGCAAGAAGCACAAGTTCCAGAACGGCGACGTCCACAGCCAGATCCAGTCCACCTACCAGAACGTCAAGACCCTGGCCGTCTCCTTCAAGGAGCAGCAGGCGGATGCCGCAGCGGCCGCAGCGGCTGCCAACAGCGCCACCAGCGTCTACCAGAACCCCAACCCGCTCCACCACGCCCTGATACGCGACCTGAAGGCTGCCACCACCAGCGAGGATGACTACCTGCAGCCTACCTTCCACAAGCAGCCCGTCCCGGTCTCCGCCACCACCACCACCACTGCCACCACCCAGCTTCCCCGGACCAACGGGGAAGCCCTCAAGCCGCCCAAGCCGGCCGTCAGGACCATGAACGGCGACGCTCAGAAGTCGCCTCGGCTTCACAAGGAGGACCAAGAGCCTCTGCTCTCCTCCGTCGCCATCACTGTCTCCGGCGTTGGCAAGGAACTCAACGGGGGCGCCACTGCGGCCAAGGGCGCGAAGCCCGTGCCCAGTGGGGACACCACCTCACCCTCCCAGGGCCTCAGGATGAGGCTGAGGCAGAAGGAGGAGGATTTCTCCCGGCAGCAGAGGACACTGGATAAGGTCAAGAGGGAGCGCGAGTCGCTCCGAGTCAAACTCTGTGCCGAGGTAAAACTTTGAAGGTTTGCATGGTGGAAGTATCAAGTGGAAGTATCAAGTTGAAGGTTTGCGGTGACACCATGTAACGCATCTCGTTTGAGGAAGAGTGTGTGGCTCACTTTAAGGAGTGGGTGTGGCTCAATCTAAGAGTTACCAGCTCTTTTCAGAGCCACACACTCCTCCTCAAAAGAGGATGTGACACCATGTAACACATCCTCTTTTGAGGAGGAGTGTGTGGCTCACTTTAAGGAGTGGGTGTGGCTCAATCTAAGAGTTACCAGCTCTTTTCAGAGCTACACACTCCTTCTCAAAAGAGATGATCAAACCTGGAGACCCGATAACTGTTGTTCAGATCTTTCAAGGACAACAAATAGGGGGGGACTTGACAGAATGACAAGGACCAAACCAAATTGGGAAGGGAGAGCAATGTCATGGATGACAGATGAAGAACAAAGGGAATAGATAGTAGCTACCGTAGGGTGAGCTCACAGGGAAGGGCAGGGGTTTGGGTAGGGATTGCTGTAGGTAGTGGAAGGGGGTAAACATCAAATGGAGAGCGTTTTCTCCTGGATGTTGAGGTCATTGTCTTGAATTATACGAAGACGTTTCATCCACATTTTCTCCCAGCTCAAAGGGACATCATCGTTACGATGACCAAGTGAGTCTATGCCCAGTACACTAATAAACAAAGCCAATTGAAAAATTGGCAAAGAAAACCTTGACTGGACCGGGACTTGAACCTCGGACAAAGCAAAATACTTTCACAACTGTGGAAGCTCAAACTTAATACCTTTTCCCCTTTTTTCTCCCCTCCTGGAGAAAAATTAGTGATTGGCTGATGGATGTCTCTCCGCTCTTTTCCCGATGCAGGAGGCAGCTCGAAATATGGCGGAGGAAAGGAACCGGAAACTACAACACGAGGTTGACACCCTGAAGAGACGTCTTGGACTCATCAGATAAGGGCAAAAAGGAAACCGCTCACAACAAAATCTTCTACTTAAAGCCCCTACACAACATTGGTCGAGGTCAATGAATAGCATCCATACGTTGTCTGATCCAACAAATGCATGAAATAGCACACCTGTGAAAATTTCAGCTAAATCCGCCAACCGAGTCTCAAGAAAATCGTGAAAACCGCATCATTTGTTTTGCGATAATGCAGCATTCAACGCCATACTGTTCCGGAAAAATAGTTTAGATCTCGGCGAGACGTAAACTATTTCTTTACTCATTTCTCCCAAAATACAACATTTTAGGCAGAAATATTTTAGTGAGAGGTTTCTACTATAACCATCTTCAAACTGTATAAGTTTCATGTAAATCTGTGAATATTTCTGTTTTTTGATCTTAGCAATGTTGTGTAGGGGCTTTAATACAGTATTTTTACTTTTGAGTTGACTTTTATATGAAACAAAATGAAAATGTTGTTTCAAACAACTTTTCTAAGACTTTTTGGGAGCTTTGAATCAACCATCCAGTTGATCAAAATAAGAGTATTTTGTACAGTCCCTATATTCTGGTATTTTATAGCCAAAGACATTCTAAAGATATGTAAGATATTTAAATCTAATACTTAAGCCCCCTTCCACTGAAATAAGAAGGTTTTTTGTCTTGATAGTTTGGTTAAACGAAGGGTGAAATAATTATAAACAAGCTCAACACTTCATTTCAGTCAGAGAGTGAGCGGTGCATTGTGGGATCTGAAAAAAATCCGCTCGGTAAAAAAAAAAATGCGATTATTTCAAAAGATTACACTAATAGTAGAGTCCAAATCTTGATTCAAATCCCACTAATAATCAAGATTATTGTGTACGCACACCCCCCAAAAAAGTGGATTTTGAATCACAATTTGATTTATAATCAAAATAATCGCAATTGTTTTGGGGTGTAGCTGTCCTCCATCCCATGAACAGGCATTCTTTCAGAGGAATAGCAAACCATTTCTCTTCAACCTCTGTGAGCAAATAAAAAGCTTCCGTTATCTTAGCGGGAAGGTTTGCGGTGACACCAAGTAAATAGCACTTCTCTTTCGAGAAGGAGTGTGGCTCTGAAAAGTGCCGGTAATTAGTGGCTCTTTTCAGAGCCACACTCCTTCTTGAAGGAGAAGTGCTACATGGTGTCACCGCAATCATTCCTTTTTAGTATTTCCACCGTGCAAACCTTGCAGTCTTATCTTCCAATATCTTCTTTGTTGACCTGCAGTACCTAAGATGACTTTGGCCTTCCCGTTTGGATGGATTGGCATTGAAAAAAGGAAAACATTCATTCTGCCTTTTTGAGAAAGGTCCTGCTAGGATCCAAACTGCAGCCCCTCCAAAGGTTGTGAATAATAAAGTTTGGGCGAGGTCAGACGGACTGAATATCCAGCTTTAAATTTGACGCTAAATACCATACGCACTCAGATGTTAGTGTAATCAGGGCCAGAAGGTGAATTATACTACCGGCAGCACTGCCTTTGAACATGACAGGAAAGCCATCGTTAGCTCAATTACCGCCGAGGGCATGCAGTGACAGGGAGAGGGGAGGAGGGGAGGGGAGTGGTTGAAGGAGGACAGGTATATAAAAAAAAGGAGAAGGGCACCGCATCGCATCCAATAAACATTGTTTAACCGCCAAAGCCATTGTCTGCCTTGGACTCCGACCCCAAAGCACTCATTGCAGCCTATTAGAACCCACAATCAAATCCCAAAACCCCGTTCATCAAATGCCATCACCTTTTTCCTGGGAGCTCTCTGACGCGGATAGACAGCAACTACCCAAATGAAAGCCCGAAGGTCCTTAAAAATCCCTCGACGGAAAGTTCAACCTACGAAAGGTTTCAAGGATTCAACCGACAAAGCGCAGCACTTTTGAAAGTTAAAAAAATGAAGTTAAAGTTAAAATGAGGTCAAAAATACCCCATGGGAAAATAAGAAAATGCTATCTTCAAAACCCGAACGGCAATAATTTCTGTGGAAACGTGGAAAAAAGTGATTATTCTCCTATAAGATCTCTCAATCTTGGTATCAGTTTGAACATCTTTGAACACAGATATATCGATAAACAAAAAAGTACCAAGAGTTTTGTAAAATTCAAATCTCTTAAAGGTCATTTCCCTATTTTGTATTCTTCCTTTGACCTCTGATTCAACTTTTTTTTTAATGCAGGCTATACTCACCTGTGATTTGATAAACGCAAGGCCTGGATAGTTTGTAAGCCCCCTTAGATATTGCCACAGGCTGGGTTAGCTATGGGGTTGGAGAACAGGGGGTGGCTATTTGTGGTTGAAATCTGCCGTCTCATTTAGCTTAGGGGCAAGATTAACCTGGGTATGATGAACACCCAGACACACCCCGTTCACTCCTTGTGTGATAACACAATTTGCTGGCTGTTTCTGTCCCTCTCTGTCCTTGTCTGTCCCTCTTTCAGTCAGTCTCTCTGCCTCTCTGTTTCTCTATCTCTCTGCATCCGTCCCCCCATCTCTCTGCCTCTCCGCCTCTCCGCCTCTCTGCCTCTTCGCCTCTCTGCCTCTCTGTCTCTGCCTATCTGTCTACTCTGTTTGTCAGTCTGTCTGTCTGTCACTCATCTGTCTCTCTGCCTCTCCGCCTCTCTGCCTCTCCGCCTTTCTGTCTCTCTGCATCTCTGCCATCTCTGCCTCTTTGCCTCTTTGCCTCTCTATGCCTATCTGTCTTCTCTGTTTGTCTGTCTGTCTGTCTCTCATCTGTCTCTCTACCTCCCTGCCTCTCTGCCTCTCTGCCTCTCTGCCTCTCTGCCTCTCTGCCCCTCTTCCTCTCTGCCTCTCCGCCTCTCTGCCTCTGCCTCTCTGCCTCTCTGCCTCTCTGTCTCTGCATATCTGTCTTCTCTGTTTGTTTGTCTGTCTGTCTCTCATCTGTCCCTCTGCCTCTCTGCCTCTCTGCCTCTTTGCCTCTTTTCCCCTCTGCCCCTCTGTCTCTGTCTGTCACTCTTCATTGTCACACAAGCAGGGAGTTAACACAGGGGTCAGTCTCCTCCCAACCCCCTCCCAACCCCAAAACCCCACACGTACACCGCGTTCCCCAATTACAGTCAATGGAATATCTGGGTCAGCCCCGGAACCAGTCAGAATCACATTAATGGGACCGCTGCCTGTAGTTGGTTAGTGTGCGTAGGCGTGGATAGCGAGTTGTGTAAAACTTTCAAAGAAACGCGTCCTGTGCGAACGCGTTGGCACGGCGACAAAATGGGCGGGGCAAACAGCGCAGAAATGGAGGAAGCTAGGGAGTGAATCCTGTTCTCACAGTTGTTTGGATTTCAGAGGGCCTAAAGTTTCAATCCTAGCAGGACTTTGGTTGAAACATGATTGGATTTTGCGAGAATACAATTCAGTTTATCTATCTATGTATAGGCCTATGTCAGATGGGCAATAAGCAAATCTTTCTTTGAATTATCCAATCATTAGTCAGTAAGATACTCTCTGATCATTGCCAATAGTCGCAACTGCACTGGGTTTCTTCCTTGGGTTTGTTTCCTATTGATTAAGTGGACACATTATATGGGGGCTTCTCTGTCTGCCGCTCTGTCTGTCTGTGTCTCTCTGCCTCTCTGCCTCTGTCTGTCTGTCTGTCTGTGTCTCTCTGCCTCTCTGCCTCTGTCTGTCTGTCTGTGTCTCTCTGCCTCTCTGCCTCTCTGCCTCTCTGCCTCTCTATCTGCCTCTTTGCCACTCTGCCTCTGCCTCTCTGTCTCTCTTCCTCTGTCTGTCTGTCTGTGTCTCTCTACCTCTCTGCCTCTCTATCTCTCTGTGTGCCTCTCTGCCTCTCTGCCTCTCTGCCTCTCTGCCTCTCTGCCTCTCTGCCTCTCTGCCTCTCTGCCTCTCTGCCTATCTGCCTCTCTGCCTCTCTGCCTCTCTGCCTCTCTGCCTCTCTGCCTCTCTGCCTCTCTGCCTCTCTGCCTCTCTGCCTCTCTGCCTCTCTGCCTCTCTGCCTCTCTGCCTATCTGCCTCTCTGCCTCTCTGCCTCTCTAGTCTCTACCCCTCTGCCTCTCTGCCTCTCTCCCTCTCTGCCTCTCTCCCTCTCTGCCTCTCTGCCTCTCTAGTCTCTACCCCTCTGCCTCTCTGCCTCATGAGGCTTTCTTAGAGTCAGAGACATTCAGGTGAACAATAGCCATTGTGCTGAAGCCTGTGAATGCCTAACTAACCCACCCCCAGCAAATTGGGACTATCCTGCCACCGCAGATAAGACCAGCACACCTCTAATAACATCCACCAGATTGAAGACTCATCCTTAATTGTTCAATAGGACACCAATGTATTTTCAAATGATTTACTCTTACTTAGCATGCCGCGATCTCTCTGACAAAAACCAGTCCCCCCTCCTCCTCCCCCTCCTCCTTCCTTCAATTCTCATTCCCCCTCCCTCCCCTCCGCTATCTACATCAGAGAGAAAGGGGATACAGGCAATGACTCAGTAGATTTCTGCGGACAAGACTGATCGTCTGCTCTCAGTCCGATTACGGTCAGTGACTGTACTTTGGTCAGGTCGTCCCTAAGACACATACCTGTCAGAATTCTCTTGAAGCGATACAAGATGTACGCTGAATATCCTACCTGCATCTTTCCTAAGCTCCTCGCTTAAATTTAAGAGGAATAAAATTTGGCACTGATCTTAAAAACTTCATTTGTAGGGAGTGAACGAGTAACGAGACAAGGTTCTGCCCCTCAGGCTAATGTGTTGGGATGCCTAATTTCAGTGCTCGGTGGTCAAGTGGTTAAGATGTCTGCACTAGAAAGTGGGAGTCGAGGGTACGAATCCCGCCCGAGCTGCCTGATTTTTTTTTTATCAGGCAACGGGCAAAGCGCTGATGAGCATTTAGTGTTTATCACGTCGAGCAGGGCAAACCTTCACTGAATTATTACAACGTCTTCTCACCTTAGGCCTTATTACAAAACACTGTCACCTGTGAAATGTTTCCACCTTTTGGTCTATTACGGAGGGAAATATTTGCAAGTCATTGTATCCAAAGATACCAAGCACGATCAGTCATCCAAACCATTCAGCAGACAGAATGCGTCAACTTTCTCCGCCGATTCAATTGGGGCCTGACATTTTCAGTTCCGTTTCCATTTCCATCAAACTTCCCCTCCACGTCTTTCCTTTCCTGCTCCTCCTCAATATTTGTTGGGTCTGGTTTTCCTGTTTTGTTTTGTTTATTCCCCGCAATGACTCCGCCATTGCTTCGTCACGCTCCATAGCGCGGTAGACGCAGGTAGTCTTTTTAGCGAAGACTTAAAGAAGTGAGAAACACAAGCTGCACATTGTATCCATGCCCACTCCACAAAACAGGATGGAAACTCATTCTTAGTCATACCTTCTGGGGGGGGGGATGATTCTTTGTTTCTTTTCTTTTCAGTCTATCGGAGGGTCAGGGGCGAGTCGAAGGGAGAGTCGTTTTAGTCAGACGTGATTAGAATGTTGCCAGTGAGAGATGGGACATGTGACTAGTGCCCCGGATCAGGGCAGATACATGTAGATGGCAGGGTGCATGTGTGTGTTTTGAGGGGAGGGAGGAGGGGGGGGGGACGACGGGTGGTTGATCGAGGTGGGAGTTGCAGGCTAGGGAAGCCCCACTGTATTAGAGTGAGTCATGGATCATGTGTGTAGGCCTAGGCTAACTGTCTGAACCACCACACTGTCCGACGAGGGGTGGAGGGAGTACAATAGGGTCAGGGGAAGTATTCAAGATCTGGGTCCCGCATTTTCATAGAGCTGCTTAAGGACCAAAAAGTGCGTAAGCGCAAAAAGTCATAAGCCATAGGAACCCCTTGCCAACCCAAACTTCACTTTTGTTTCATGCTAAGTAAAGAAGAGTGGAATACAAGTCAAAAGCAGTGGACGCCAAATCGCAGGGCAGTTTGTAATCCTGTTTACACGAGGAAGACTTTTCCTGCTTAGCAAATGTTCACTTTCAAGCGGCTCTGTGAAATTGGGCCCAAAACAGACATGACTCACATGATCACCTGGCCAACCCAAACTTCACACAATGTAGTTTGGAATAAAGGCTTATACCTTGGCTTCAGACTAGTCACCCCCTCTCAGTTTTGCTAGCCTAGGCTGGCAGTCTACCACCAATATGAACGGAGGCTTATGCCTTGGTCTTAGACTAGTCACCCCTCACAGTTCTATTTGTCACCCTTGGCTGGCAATCTACCACCAATAGGAAAAAAAGGCCCACCCCTTGCTTCATACTAGTCACCCCCTCCCAGTTCTATTTGTCAGCCTTGGCTGGCAGTCTACTACCAATAGGGATGGAGGAGTTATGCCTTGCTTCAGACTAGTCACCTCTCCCAGTTCTTTTTGTCAGCTTCAGCTCAGAAGTCCACCACTAACAGGGATGAATCTTAACGCCTTGCTTCAAATTGGCTATACCTCTCAATTTCCTTCCAGCCTATAACGAACAGTCATCTGGGGTCAGTGTGACAAGGTCATTCCTATTCCCACTACCAGCCTTGTCTTGGAGTGACCCCTTAACTTGGCAATTAAAAACTTCCACTAAAAAAATTGGCCCTTAGGTTCGTGTGTCCTCGGTCAAGGAAATAATTATGTGAGTGACTAGGGATGCTTCCACTGCCCCCCCCCAAAAAAAAGTGATTAATTTTTTGGATCGCGATTTGAACCCCTGAAGGCATGCTGGCTCTTCTCTTAAGAGGAAATTGAGGAACTGATTGATGACCTATTGACTATTGACGTGTACATTGCTTTCTTGTTATCCTCCTCAATTGTTTTTTTTGGGGGGATAGTAATACCACTGCCTTTGCATCGCTTCGATCACAAAGCTTTGGTCATGATATGCCTTTGTGATGAAGAGATTATTTACTGAAATCATATACAATGCTGTTACAGTATTTATTTATTGATGGTGCTGAAGAGTGATACATTGCCGTCGCTGTGTTTTGTTTTTCTGGCCGGCTTCTCGGGAGAATCGTCTCTTTCCCGGCAATGACGATGACGGTGATGACTTTTCGTGTATCTCTGTCAACTCTCTCTCTCTCTCTCTCTCTCTTTCAACTCCCTCCTGTCCTCTTGGTTGACTTACAAGTCATCCGTTCAAATCGCATTACAGGGGGCCAGGAAATCCGCTAACCTTTCCCAGGCTGTCTCGGGGGGAGGGGGAGGGGGAAGGGGGGAGGGGGAAGGGGGAGGGGTGAGGGGACATCCCAGCCATCCATCCGAAGAGGAGGATGGTGAGGACGGATCATTGGATGGGTCATTTGCAGCGGATGGATTAGAGTAGCCTGGTCAATGCCTCCCTCCCACATGCTCCTCATACAGTCTTAGGTTTAGGGAGGAACCCAAAGGCTATTAGTGGGCATTTTAGAGGGTCAGTAGGTGGATACAAAGAGGGATGGGTATATGGCTGTCAATCGGTTGGTCTTCGCTGAGCCGCTCCAAACTTAATCAGGGTCCAATTACACAGCATCTGTTTGAGTCGGTGGATTTCTCGCTAAGAACGGCAACAAGTTGCTCTCACTTAGAGCATTTAAAACCATGTTATGCTATATCTTTGAAAAAACTGAGCTTTTTATAATAAGCTCCTCCACCACTGAGTCCAAGGCATTCTCCTGATGACGGCCAGAGCATACTGGCCGGAACATTGAGTTATCACTCAGGTTCTTTTCAGAACCACATGTACACCTCTTCTTTATATATTGTGTCACCCAAACCCATTGTTTCACCCACCATGTAAAGCCTTAAGTCTTATTTGAAGAAAAAACAACCTGTATGTCACCAGCAACTGTAATGCGACAAAGCTAAACAGGTCATGAACTTCTAGAACATAACAAGCTGATATTGGACCAAGCGCCCTCTATCGGCCAAATGAGTACAGTATCCAAAGAAATTGGGGCTTTAAATAAATTCAATAAAATTTTCAATAACAAAAACGAAAATAAAGGCTTACACGTTAACAATCATCAAGGTTATTGCTAAACCCACCAAGCCACTCACTGAACTGACAATCATTAAACAAAACAAAAAATTGAGTGTGGAAAAAAAGAGCACGGGCTGCTTAATTATGCAAATATTGTCTCAATTTTGGGAGTATTTGGGTAATACGGGCGATTCACAATGCGGTAATAGTGCGCCCTCAAGAGTTTGCAATGCGTTGGCCAATCACAATACATGGCCGAATATGTTGACCTTTTCAAGATGTGAATAGTGTTTGACAGATTCAGCACATTTTGATTGGCCAATGCATTGCCAACTCTTGAGGGCGCACTTTTGTGAATCACCCACTATTATTCAGTAATTTTGGAGCCCACAGCTCCACTAATTATAAAGTGTATTTAATTAAGATTAAATACCAATTTCACTATAAATAGCTTATTTAATGTTGCCATGGCAGTGAATAGTAAACACGAAGTACCTGCTTATGTGTGTATTAATTGCTTGTGTAAATGATCATGTAAAATATAATGATCATGTAAAATGTAATGATCATGTAAAATGTAATGATCATGTAAAATGTAAAATCTCATTATTTTTGCTCTTTTTTGCCTTGTTTGTGTATTATATTTATTAGAGTACGTTGCAACAGTGTGATTCTGTATATTTGTACAGATAATACTTTGAAAAATGTATTTCAGGAAATAAAAACTCACAAAATTGTGCAAAGTTATGTGTGTTGGGTGTGTTTTGTAAAGTCATATACCTGCTGGATGCAAAGGGGTATTAAGGGATTCTATGCCATTACCCGTAAAGGACTACTGCATTACCGGTATAATTATGACTGGCCGGCACAAAAATGGGTATTGATGGGTAAAGATGAGTAATGTACATTGAAATAGTTATATTATCAGCTTCAATTTTGTGCGTTTGAAGCTGATAATGCAACTAATTATCATTCTATATTTTTAGGGTAATATACAAAAATGTTGCAAACTGCTTACTGACTAAAATTACCAAAATGTAAGGCCCACTAAATTTTAAGGTACAACATTTTTGTTAAAATGGCTCTTAATGCCATTTATCTGGACGAGCCAGTCACATATAGCCCCAAATGGACAATATGGGTATAGGCCTAGTAGATTTAAAATACGAAAAATTCATCCAAATAATAAATGCCTGCCTAAAATAGTCAATAAATGCATTAATTTCCAATGGAAAACCAAATTGATCCTGCTAAGACTGATACATAATATTTGGTATAATTATAGGGATCATAGTATAACTTCCCTGGAATGGAATTTGGCCGCTACCAGTATTTATCTCATGATGAACACTACATACAGATAATATTCTCTGGAATTTGACAAATTTAATTGTGTACAAGAATGGCATCTAATTTAAAAATGTCAGTCTTATGCGGAATAGATATATTTCATTGTATATATTGTGCATTTGTGTACAATAGTTCACCATAGCAACACATTGCACCTCACTGGGCTTATCATGTAGTTGTAACAGCGCCCTCACTTGGCAGATTTTTTATATCCCAAAGGTGGATCATTTACCTCTCAAAATCATTGGTTTGCTCCAAACCTATAGCAAGATACATCAAATATGTCTTCATACTGCTTAGGCTATTGGGTTGTATTTTTATCTTATGTAGCAACACCATTAACAAATTGGACATTACTCTGAATGTACACTATCCTTGTTTGCGACATTTCTAGCTGTCACGTTAATTGTGTCGTAGACAGGACATTACACACACTAATTATCTATTAATAGTACTATAGCACTGGTACTGGTACTTGTACCAGTACCAGTACTATTACTAGTACTTGTACTAGTACTAGGAAGTACCGTAGTAGGCCTACTGTATCAGTATCAGTATCACAAACTTAGTTTGTATTGTCTTTTGGCTGGTTGGAGTCATGGGAAGCTCATAGAGCATGATGGGATACGATTCAAGATGGCCGTTGTTGCTATGTTAACTGCACATTAGGGCCACTGATCTTAGTGTAGAGATCAGAGGTTACTAGGAGTAGCCTGGTTGCTATTTTGCGATTGGTGCGTGTGCTGCGTTCAGTTGTTCGGTTGTTTTACTATCTCCATACTATAACCCTGTGCCCTAACCCTAACCCTTGCAATTTACATACACCATACAACTTGACCCCAACCCTTGCAATTTACATACACCATACAACCTGACCCTAACCCTTGCAATTTACATACACCATACAACCTGACCCTAACCCTTGCATACACTATTGGAGACAGTAAAACACCAACAACCAAATGCAAAGCATGTCCCTAAAGATTTGCATTTGGGTCATTTAAGTCAATGACATAAAATTTGTGTATTACTAAAAAAATAAATAAGAAAGGGAAACTGCCAAGGATTTTTGGAGGAATTTATGAAAATAGGAATTTTGACTGGACTGGGACTTGAACCAAGGACCTCTGGTTTGATGCGCCAAAAAAACAAAAACACCCGGATGTACGGAAATGAATGGAAAGTTAGAGGTTTGATGGGAAGATCTCGGCGTTTGGAGCTCGAACATGCCAGAGGCAAAAGCTATCAGTTGATGGAAGGAGGAGACGGAAGGAGGCAGGGTAGGAGGGAGGAAGACAGGAGATAGGGACGTGAGGATGACCCCAAGCACCTAGCCAGGTGTTGGTGTCAGCCTGTCGACTGTTTCTGGCTCCAGCGGTGCTTGCTGCATTCACAGTCAGCTTCCCCGCCCCCCTCTCAGTCTGACTCAAGAGCCTGTACATCGCACAGCCCCCTCTTATGACAACTCCAGAGCAAGGCCAGGGTAGGCATGTCAACGAACAGATTACTAAATCGGATAGACAGGATGCCAAGTCATATCATTTGCATTCCTTTAAAAAGAAAAAATAAGAGGAATGGGGACATTACCACAAAGGTCAGCTTTGGTATATCCCCCCCCCCCCACAAAAAAAAAAGTGGGCAAAACCTCCAGCTTCTTGTACCCTTCCTTCCTCCCCGTTCCCACAAAAACCTCAGGTGTCTCCTTACTCCCTGTTCTCCAGATCGGCTCTTCCAGGACCTTCGTGCTGGCTTGGATGCTCTCGCCCACTCCCCCCTCCTTCTGAAACGCCCCCCGCCCCCTTGTCCGGGGGATGAGCGCACCACCGCAGGACTGTGACGAAGGACCGTATAAATAGACAACCCGAGGCACAGGGCCCTTGGGTTGGTTGTCACGATCCCTCGCCGCGAGTGGTTCTGCGGTTTCTTGGTCCCCTTTCCTCCGCGACGGGCACCGACCGCAGTTAACAAGTCCCAGGCACGCAGCGGAAGACAAAGATGCGTAATACGGGCCGCTTCTCGGGTTCTGGAGATTTTTTTTTTTTTATGAAAGGGTTTTTACAAAATCTGCAAAATTTGACATGTAGGATGTTCTGATGAAGGCTTAGGATCGGGCTTAGTTTTCGGTCATATTTATCTCAAAAAGATCATCGGTTGGGTATCAGATGATTTGACCCGTCCGATGTCGTTTCCACCGGAGAGCCATCGTGAATTTTTCACCCCAGAGTCCAGTACAATCGGCTTTCTATCGGGGGAAATTTTATCGGTCGGGTGAATTCAACCAGCACTCAACCGATGATCTTTTTGACAAAGAGACCTTACTCATTGACAATGTCACTGGCATCTAGAAACAAGAGTTTGGCCCCAGTTTCTTGGTGAATACTCGGTATTTATCAAGCCGACAATCATTCAATTTCAACAAAATTGGCAAAGAAATCTTTGACTGGACCAGGACTTGAACCTGAGACCTCTAGACTAACATACCAGTGCTCTCACCATCTCTTCTGACTGGTGCCCCCACACCGGCAAAGACTAGTTGACTATTTGGGAGGCCACCATCTAAGGGCTGGATAGCTCAAATGGAAGAGCACTGGATGTTAGTCCAGCGGTCTCAGGTTCAAGTCCCAGTCCAGCCAAAGTTTTCTTTGCCAATTTTGCAAATTGTTCAAAAGTTCCCAGTCAGTTTTTCCTTGGTTTGTTTGAATTATTCAATTTCGGTGACAAACCACGACCTGGATTTTTTAGGTTTTGTCAGATGGAGACGAAGCCTGAGCCAGAGCCTAATCCATGGATTTGTAACGGGCCATGGTTGACCTGCGATCAGTTTCACCAGATTCATCGTATTTTGATGATGCATCATGGGAGGACAGACAGAGAGCAATAATGACTATAAGACCGGTTTGCAGCTGTGATAAGTGATGGGTTTGGTGGGTCATGTATGGCTTGCCGACATTGACCCCCCGACTATCAGAACACCCCGAGGCCTTGACGGTTTGGGCAAGACGCTCCGTGCTGTCACTGTGTCATGTAGTTTGTGAGTGAGGGATGACAGGCTAGCTAGCACCAGGGCCATGTGCTGGGTTACTGAGTAGAGAGAGAGAGGGAGAGGGAGAGAGAGAGAGAGAGAGAGAGAGAGAGAGAGAGAGAGAGAGAGAGAGAGAGAGAGAGAGAGAGAGAGAGAGAGAGAGAGAGAGAGAGAGAGAGAGAGAGAGAGAGAGGGGGAGAGAGAGAGAGAGACACACACACACAGAGACAGAGAGAAGGGGGAGTGGAGGGAGAGACAGAGTGAGAGAGAGGAGGATATAGAGATTGGAGGAAGTGGAGAGAGAGGGATAGAAAGATAGGAGAGAGAGGGGAGGGAGAGAGAGGAGAGAGTGAGCAAGAGAGAGGGAGTATAGAGATTGGAGAGAGGTGGAGAGAGGGATAGAAAGATAGGAGAGAGAGGGGGAGGGAGAGAGAGAGAGAGGAGAGAGTGAGCAAGAGAGAGGGAGTATAGAGATTGGAGAGAGGTGGAGAGAGGGATAGAAAGATAGGAGAGAGAGGGGGAGGGAGAGACAGAGAGAGGAGAGAGTGAGCAAGAGAGAGGGAGTATAGAGATTGGAGAGAGGTGGAGAGAGAGGTATAAAAAAGACAGGAGAGAGAGGGGGAGGAAGAGAGAGGAGAGTGAGTGAGAGAGGGGGGTATAGAGATTGGTGAGAGGTGGAGAGAGAGGGATAGAAAGAGAGGGAGGGAGGGAGAAAGAGAGAGAGGGAGAGAGACAGACAGAGATGGTTACATTACTCTTTAGTCTCTAGGTCACTCTAGGCCAGTGTTTTTGCTGTGAGTCACTGCCTGTGGTTTGTTGTGATTTCAGGTCCCGTGGAGGAGAGAGTTGAGCTATTTGGCAATGATCCATCCACCACAGATGTGCGAACTGCGAACTAAAGAAAAAAGTTCCTTAGTAAGTATGGTAAATAGACCTTCTGCGGTTCAACTACATTACAGTGTGGGGAAGGTGAATTGATGTTTTTGTGATTAGGGGATAAGATTAAGTGTTTGGGACACTTAAAACAAACCAATCTAGACCGTGACTAAACCATGACCAAATCCATCTTCACCACAGTTTAACCAAAACCAAACCGTGTGATCAATCTTAACAAAGGCTTGACTAAAATCAAGCCATGGAATCCATCTTAACCATGGTCTAACCAAAACCAAACCATGTGATCAATACGGCTTAGCCAAAACCAAACCGTGTGATCAATCTTAACAAAGGCTTGACTAAAATCAAGCCATGGAATCCATCTTAACCATGGTCTAACCAAAACCAAACCATGTGATCAATACGGCTTAGCCAAAACCAAACTGTGTGATCAATCTTAACAAAGGCTTGACTAAAATCAAGCCATGGAATCCATCTTAACCATCAACTTTACCAAAGCCAATCTATTTAGCAAAACTATGGAAGTAATCTAGGCTTTGCAATCCTGATCAACGATTGACCTTGGTCCTCTAGCTCCCTCAAGGCTTTGCAACTAATGACAGCTTGTGGTACCAGACTACTGGCAAGTCCACTTGATGGAGCCTCGGCCCAGGCTAGGCCTTCGACTCCAGCGACCAAAAACATCTTTTTGAAATGAGCCAAGGAAACTTGACTTGACAAGGACTTGAACCCAAGACCTCTGGGGTAACATTCCAGCACTGTCATGCTAAGTCCCGGGTCTCTGGTTCAGGTCCTGGCTCAGTCCAATTCTCCCGGCTATTTCCACAAATTTATTGAACTTTCCCTTCTCCCCCTCCCTCCCCTTTCTGTCACTCACTCTCTCCATCTCTCTCTCACTCACTCACTCCCTTCCTCTCTCTCCCTCCTCTCTCTTTCACTCACTCTCTCCATCTCTCTCTCTCACTCACTCACTCTCTTCCTCTCTCTCACACACTCACTCTCTTCCTCTCTCACTCACTCACTCCCTTCCTCTCTCTCCCTCCTCTCTCTTTTACTCACTCTCTCCATCTCTCTCTCTCACTCACTCACTCTCTTCATCTCTCTCACTCACTCTCTTCCTCTCTCTCTCACTCACTCTCTCTCTTCCTCTCTCTCTCACTCACTCTCTTCCTCTCTCTCTCACTCACTCTCTTCCTCTCTCTCTCTCACTCACTCTCTTCCTCTCTCTCACTCACTCACTCTCTTCCCCTCGCTCTCTCATTCTCTCCCCCCCCCCTCCATCTCTCTCCCCCTCTCTAGTTCTCCCCCTCTCTCTCCCTCTCTCCCTCCCTCTCTCTGCTCAGTCACCCAACACATTTGCCGTGCATAGGTGCTAGCTAGCTTGTCATCCATCACTCACATCTCTCCTCCATCTCTCTCTCCCCCTTTCCCCCCTCTTGTAAAAAGTGATATTTTTTTACCAAAAAAGAGTAATGATTCCTCCAAAATAGGATTGGTTGGCAGCTATGAATATCCCATCTGCAATGCCACATCAGATCCATTTTCCATCCCAACACACATTTGAACCATTAAACATCCCCAAAAAGCAATCCTGCCAAGGTTTTAGCTCAAATGGTGATCCGAGAAAGTATAAAAAGGTAAAAAAAAAATGTCACAGTTTTTGCACCATTCTGTAGTGTAAGAAATAGTTTATTACTCGCGAGTAATACACTATTTGTCGATGTTTGAGTGAGGATTTCTAGGGAAATACAGCATCCCAGACCGTAAGATTTCAACATGAGGATTATATCATGACCATCTACAAACTGTGTAAATTAGAAGGAAATCTGTGGACATCGATGTTTTCTGATCTTCCCAATGTTGTATTGGGCCTTTAACACAGCTGCCAACCTATCTTACAGGAAATTAGGAATACTTCTGCTAAAAAAGAGGAATCACAGAGCAAACTACATAGGAATACATGTGTATTTCCAAAACAAAAACCGGGATGTTGTCAAGAGCTTGTAAAGTGGTCATTTTTACCCCCCCCAAAAAAAAAAAAAAAAAAAAAATTAAAATAAAAAAATAAAAAATAAAAAAATTCCTCCAAAAATAATAGGAATGGTTGGCTACTATGTAACATTGCAATTCAAGGTTTTGCCCTGCTGGACGTGATAAACGCTGAATGCTCAGTGCTTTGCCCGATGCCTGATGAAATTAATTCAAACCAGAGACTCCTGCCCTCAAGTACAGACGTCTCAATCACTGGACCACCGAGCTGGTCGAGGTTGTGCGGTGGATTCAAAAGAGTGTATAGTGGCGGGTACCGCGTTCCTTGTAACATTGCACTCCACTTCATAGTAGCTGCCTGTAACACCGTATTTCAATGTAAGCATCACCAAAGGGGAAAAGAAAGATACAGAGGCAGAAATACAGACACAGGGACAAGCATTCACTGTTCACAAGATAGATTTATTGGAGAACCTACTCTGTGTGCTCAGTAAGATGCTTTCACGAGAAAAGAAAAACCTTGTCTTGTATTCTTCGGGGGGAAGGGGGGGGGAGGAGGAAAGAGGGGGGAACGGGAATGGATCAAGTACCATACCAACACCCATGCTCAACTCAAAGTACTAGAAAGAACAGGTTTGAGAGGTAACCTGCTTAATGGTATAGCCAGCAGATGAACGCTACTCAAACAAAAGTACTACATCGATGAAGTTGGAGCTTGAATGCAGTACTAATATAGTACTTTTAGTTAAGGAGGTTTTTTTGTGTATGTTTTATTTCGTATTTTCAAACCAGCTTATACAAGAAATTCATTAATACATGGAAACGGTCTTTTTAAATTTTTTTGTTTTTTTGTTTTTCTTTTTTTATATATCCAACATTCACAAGGACAAGTACTGTATTACATACATACAACACTTCCGGTCACAGCTTTTTTTTGTATATATAAACATAGCCTGGTAAGATCCACTTTTACAATTGTATGGTTCACATACAGTTCTATTCAAAACAGACCCCTGCAAAATCAGGCTAGGCAGATAGCCTGGGGCCCAGGCGAGACATGCTACATTTAGTGCATGCATTAAAAAAAAGAATTAAGCGGCTATGGTTTTTGTGCTGGGATAGCCTGAAACCCACACCAACTGGACCACCATATGCTAGCATGCTATATCAAAGCTCCTTGTGGAAACCGAAGGGCTCTTTTTGGATCCAAGTGGAACAAACCAGGCTAGGTGACGTTCACCGCGTGGATAATGCCTCAGTGAGGGGGGGTTATGCCATGTAGCATACAAATATCGCCCCTCCTAATGCCCTGA
The DNA here is from genome assembly GCA_949987565.1 of Luidia sarsii. Taxonomy (NCBI): domain Eukaryota; kingdom Metazoa; phylum Echinodermata; class Asteroidea; order Paxillosida; family Luidiidae; genus Luidia; species Luidia sarsii. The sequence goes on along the minus strand of OX465118.1, from coordinate 12,143,729 downwards.
TTCCCCCCTCCAATCAGGAATGGTATCCCCCGACCCATTCTGAGGGAACAAAGACTACCACGGATACACATTAAGCACATTAAGGCCATTGATCACAAACCGACGAGTCAAGATAATGACGTTTGTCAAACCCCACAATCCTACCCACAGACCCCACCCCACATCAACCCATCTCACTATCTCAAAAGCTACACACACACACAATATGTGCTGGTTACCAGCCAAAGCAGAGACTCACTCTGACTGGTAGCCAGCTGCAAATGACACTGGCAGCAAGGAACTGCTTACCGGCTAAACTGACAATGCAATGGGCATTCGATACATAACCGGTTCCCGCACCCATCACTTCTAATATAAAGCATACAGATCCCATTGTGTTTGTCAGGGAGGAGGGGAAGAGCGCCCCCAGGAGGCAGTATCCACGCGAAGAAAGCGTCTCTCACTTGTTAAGAGTTGAAGCCGTGAGACCAACAACGACACGATATTGAATAGGGCCACTCTGTACTTGTTTCGACTAGTAACTAATTTATATACAATTTTACACTGGAAAAAAACAAATCATGATAATGACAACGATCCAATCTGCACTCCATTCAGCCAAGTGCAGGCCAAAATTCACAAAATCCCCCCCCCCCCTCAAAAAAAAAAATTATCTTCACACTGAAGATATAACCATAATATGCGGTCCTCGCGACAACTTTTAAAATCTGACAACCCAATTTCTGTTTTGGGGATGTCGGCAAGAAGACAAATTTATCAGAAACCCACCATGATTTTGGATATTACAAAAAACAAAAATTAAGATGAAATTTTGAATTCCGTGATTTTTTGAGTGAAACTAGTTGCGAATCGCTGAGATGCAGTTAAGCATTACTCAGTTTCCGGTCAAAATCAACTCATAATCCAAGCCCCCCATGACAGACTCAGAAATTGTCAAATTTGTCACCGACGTGAGCTGTGATTCAACATATTTCTGTCACTGCCAGATACAGCGACTCTTTTTTTATATCTTCTTTCCTTTTCTTTTTAAAACCAAAGATGGCAAAGACGTGAACAAAATGTTCCTCGCAAAGTGTGCAGACTGCGTCTTACAAGAGGCGGTAGAATCTAAAATGCATGCAGGATTATCAGGAAGTGAAAAGTGCGAGCAGAGAATCAGACTGTACACAGTGAGTATCATCATTCTTCATGTACTGGTAGATGAAATTCATTCAAAGTCCACCCCAGTTTAAAAAAAAAAGGATAAATTAGATTTGAATTTCGAGACTTTCTTTCTCCACTGCTTGTTTCTAAAACATGTGCACTGGATAAGAATTAAGACTGTTCAATGAACAATTGTCTGTGAATTACAATGTACTACTTTCCTGAGAGGGGAAAATATGTAAACAGTCTGAGCCTGTCTGGTTTTTTGACCTTCTGAATATTCATATCTCAAAGGTCATGTGACCGCAATGCACCCAATGAGGGCCAATCTTGAGTGACCCCTCTGAATATTCACTTCTCTGCCCAGAGTGGCTGGCAACAGCATGGACCTCCCATTGGACAGTCTTTTCAGCACCCCTTCCTGAATATGCATATCTCCGAGCAATGTGACAACAACATGGCCTCCTCATTGGACAACAGTGAGAAAGCTGAATATTCATGTCTTGGCTAAAGGGTGGATTACCATTAATCATTTCAATAGAGACCAATCATGCCAAAGAGGACTCTAAAATGAGGTGAAAAAGACCCCCCCAAAAAAACAAGTAGAAATAATCACATAAATCTGACCCCAAATTGCATTAGAATTGAGAATTTTTCAAACACCTGAACAAAAGTCAATAGTATTGCATGAGTGACAGGCCAAACAACAAATACCCACTAGCAAAACACTCCATGATTTGCACAAAGTATGTACAGTAGCCTTGGGCAAAAAAAAAAAGTTTTAAAATGTCAGAATTGTTCTTTCTTTTTTTCATAAAAAAAGTTAACATTAATACATCTTATATCGCATCCGTGGTAACCACGACCAAAAAAAACAAGTTCTGACCATCGTCAAGGCGATTTGAATAAACCAAATCCTTTTCCCCCTCCTCGTTCTTTTCTTCTTCTTTTTTCAAATGGAAGACAACAGAAAGTAAAATGCAGACAAAGAAAAAAACAAACAAACAAATTTTAGCTTCCTGGACTTGTACCTACATTTTCCTTGCATAAACACCTTAATGTGTGTGTGTAATATTCTTTAGCTTTGGTGCTGTTGCCGTGGTAACGGACATAAAAATTGGAGGAATAACATGTCCAGTGTCCTTCCAACCCTCAAACACTGCAGGAGATGTTTGCATTATTGCCTAGAAATAATTTGATTCCGCGATTTCTGTGAAGTGCAATCGGACACTAAATGGGATAGACACTGTGCACAAACAAGGCAGTTTCCAATTTTCAAAGGCTACGGCTCGAGACATTACGCAAGTCTGTGGGGAACCGGCTGGAGCAAGGGCTAGCGGCTTCCATAGACTCGTGCGTAATTTGAAGCCATAGCCTACAAAAGCAAAGCGACTAAATAAGTGCTGCACAATTTCCACACGCAGATGATTTGGTCTGGCGCCCAGACTACCATATTCAAAGACTGGAATTTTTTAGTGAAAAAATAATTGCACCGTCCTTTTCCCAAGAAACTATGGATCAAACCATTAAAAAAAAAAAAAAAAAAATCCTGGATAAAGTAAAGAAACAGAAAGCTTACTTAACAGTGTCATCCCTGTAAAGTGACGCTAGAAACTTAGTTTCCCAAATAAAAATTTGAAATGAGTTTTTTTCGGAGATTGATAATGAAATTTGAACCATGATTTAACCCATGAGAACAATGACGAAACTTTTGGTGCGCTAAAGGTGAATATGGAGTTAGTAAGACTGAGAAATTGTAAAAATGAAAAGAACAAAAAAACAAAGCTAAATAAAACAGTGTGTTTTTAAATAAAGTTCCATTCGTCTTTGGCAGAAAAAAAAAAGGAATCTGTGAAGAAAAAATCTTGAAAAACCTCAAATATTCAAATCGTGATTGGTTCTCCATGGCCTTCACAGAATCTCATAGTAATCATTGTACATTTTAAATAAAAAAAACCTGACTGGATTTTGTATGGATCGTTTTAACCAAGAAAACCGTTCCGCCTGAAACAAGCGTGACCATCACATTATATATACTTCAATTAGCTCACAGTCCCTAATACTGTGAGATGGAACCCAAGACATTAACTGGACCGTACACTGTACACATACAAAAAAAAAATTGGACAGTCTGGGCCACACGAGGGCAGTATCAGCCACATGGCCACCAGGCTTGACACACGAGGGCGCTATACAACTTTCTCCAGCATTACCAGCGCACCACTTGGAATGCTCAATAGATCCTTTTCTCTCTCACACCCAAAAGTTTGAAAATTTGTTCACAAATTTACATTTCTAATTTTTTTTTTTTTGGGGGGGGAAACCAAAGAAGTAGCCGCATTGGAAATATTTATGGCAATGTTCAAAGGTCCAAGGCAAAGGGCAGGCTTTGCCTCGTGAATATTCATGAAGGTGAAGACCAATCCTGATTGAGAAAGGTCGAGGGGGCGGGAACACAGGGTGAAACTGGTAGGCTGGCAGTGTTACCACGGCGAAACTCTGACCAATCACTCAGCAAAGAATTTCAGAGGCCATTCAGCGGCAACGTTCAGCAAAGTTCAATTGTGAAAAATGTCGTTGTATGCATAGCCAAGTGAGGGAATGGTATATATTCAAATCAAAACAAATGAGAAATTCTTCGAAAGTTCTTGTTCCTGAAATTATTGGCTCAACAGCCGTGAATTCCAGCTGATTGCGACGTTGCTATGCGACAAATTGGAAAGTCACACCGACTCAAAGAATTATCAATTTGTTCTTTTTTTCTTTTTTTTTAAATTTGGGAGTCTGACACTCGAAGATTGCCTTTATGGCCTCCGCTTTGTTTTCCTCTTTTTTTTGGGTCAAGCACACAAAAGCATAGATCCCCAAATGGTCATTTCTCTGTCAGTCAATTGCCGAGGTTATGACCACACAAGGGCGCCCTTTACCTCTTTCCCGCTGTGTTGCACGAAAAAAAAACGGAAAACACCTCGGAGCCGCAAAAAACGCACAGAACTGCTAAATACTTTTCACTTTGCTTTCGCCCTGATTGAGGGTTACCACATCCAAATGACACTGCGATATTTTTTTGTCGTTTTTTTTTTTCTTCGATTTTTAGATACAAGCACCATCCATAACTCTGGTCGACATACAGTAGGTTTACTCTTCAAGGTTAAAGGTCATATGCAAATGGCCTCCCGGAGTTGGTAATATACTTTCCTTTTTTTTTCTTTGTTTAAATCGTCTAAGTTTTTTTTTGTTTTCCCTTTTTTTCTTTCTTTTTAAAGGTGTGGAATATACGGAGTCCATGAAACGAGTGACATGGATAGAGACGTCTTCGTCACACGACGTGAACGGCTAGTGAGCGCCATGGCTACCGTGAGCGTTGTACATACTATTAGACGCGCAGTTGGACGCTGCTTGCGATGCGCTTTGTGACGTGGCCGCCGCTAAGACTCCGCCCGCCGCTGCCAGGGCGATGTCCAGCTCTGTTCCGCACTGCTCCATCGCTGCGATGAGGAAGAGAGAGCGAGAAAAAAAAAACAAGGTGTGAAACATCAATTCACAGGCAAAGCTGTGTCATCAAAACAACAGGATTCTTCTAAGCAGAAGCAGAGTTAGAGGGAGAGGGAGAGGGGGAGGGAAAGGAAGAGGGAGAGGGAGAGGCAGAGGCAGAGGCAGAGGCACAAGCAGAGGCAGAGACAGAGGCAGAGGGAGAGTCAGAGGCAGAGTCAAAGGCAGAGTCAGAGTCAGAGGCAGAGTCAGAGGCAGAGGGAGAAGCAGAGGCAGAGGCAGAGACAGAGGCAGAGTCAGAGGCAGAGGCAGAGGTAGGACAGAGGGAAAGGGAAAGGCAGAGGCAGAGGCAGAGGCAGAGGCAGAGGCAGAGGCACAAGCAGAGGCAGAGACAGAGGCAGAGGGAGAGTCAGAGGCAGAGTCAGAGGCAGAGTCAGAGGCAGAGGCAGAGGCAGAGTCAGAGGCAGAGGCAGAGGCAGAAGTAGAGGCAGAGGGAAAAGGAGAGGCAGAGGCAGAGGCAGAGGCAGAGGCAGTGGCAGAGGCAGAGGCAGAGGCAGAGGTAGAGGCAGAGGCAGAGGCAGAGGCAGAGGCAGAGGTAGAGGCAGAGGCAGAGGCAGAGGCAGAGATTCATTACGGTGCATCATCATACTATATCTCAGATGCATCCGGCCTTCCTGAGTCCCTCTCTCCTTTCTCCTTAACCGTGAGTGGCTTTATAGCCTTGATTTGGGCGGATTTGCGTGCGTTAAATTACTCCATCATTGCACAATTTTCTTGATGCCTCTCATATACATGCCTATCGTTCTCTTCCAAGGGAGGGAGAGGCGGGGAGGAAAGGAGGGTATTGAATGGGCGGGAGAGGATTGGGACGAGGTTATACTCACATTCCGAGTCTCTGCAGTTGCCAAGGCCAACGTAGACTCCAGAATTTAACATGAAGGCCATCACCTCCTTGTATATAAGAGCTGTGCGAGAATCGGAGAGAGAAAAAAAAAACCCAAAGAAATTCAGTTTCCAAATATCCATGTCAGCTAAAGATGTAGAAATCTGAAATACAAATTGGTTATATCCATCTAAATGAAATTAGGGGTGTGATCCCTGGAGATATACGGCAGTTAATGGTTAAATGCTTCTGACTGGCGCCCCCACCCAATCATGGCAAAGACTAGTTGACTAGACAATGGATGACAAATAACACTTCAAGACAACAACAAACATGGGGTCGTCTGTTGCCAGTTGAGGCAACATACAATCTAAAACGTTCGTGAAATCACAGGATAGCTGGTTCCTTTACCTTTCCACTGCTCCACTGTGTGTTCCCTTTCATCAATTGTATGGTCATAAGTGATGGGGACCGGCTAAAAGGAAAGAAAGACACCGGATATGAATTCATGTACATTGGGGATGCTTCACTGAGGAGCACCATAGGAAATTTGAAGAGCGCCCTCTTCTGTTTGGAATTAGTCAATACCACTGCCACTATAATAATAATCAATTGATATGATTTATAATACTACGCCAAATCCACTCTGTAGAGTGCTCTGGGCACAGTTGGAAGAAGAGAAGGTTACAAGAAGTAAAAAAAAAAAAAAAAAAAATCTTGCGAATGACACAAGTTGGACTTCTTTGTTGAAATTGAAGCTTTGGATTCTTTTTTTCAAAAACGCAGTGTAACATTCAAAAACGAAGCCAAAGGCCTCCTGTTCTCAGCCTTGTACATGTACTTTAAAATGGATGAAAGAACTAGAGACAAAGCCGGAGCCTGAGCCAGGTTTTGGAAAAGGGCCTAGATGTGAGGTTTCACCAACGCGTGAAGACAAGGGAGAAGCTATGAAAGGTCCCCATGTATGATTGTTAGGGCGCCCTCTATTGCCCAGACCTGTCACATCGGCATTCTCCAACCTCTTGAAAAGTTATCCATTTTTTAATACAAAAAAATGTGGCTGACTAGAATGACCAGGAAAATACAAATCATAAACAGTTCACGTGAGTACCTGGCATTTCAATTCTAGCAGGGCCTTTCTACAAACCATTTCCCGGTCAGTTTTTCCTTCGTTTGTTTGACATGAATTGAAAAAGCTGCATCCACTTTGTGTGATCCCTGAGCTACTGTAGCCAGGTTTAGAACCATTGGTTGTTTCCCTGGAGATATACGACAGTTAATGGTTTAATGATTCTGACTGGCGCCCCCACCCTGGCAAAGACTAGTTGACTTTTAGGGAAGGCCACCATCTAAGGGATGGATAGCTCAGATGGAAGAGCACTGGTACATTAATCCAGAGGTCTTGGGTTCAAGTCTCAGTCCAGTCAAAGTATTCTTTGCTAATTCTTTTAATTCAGTCTTAGTATCTGTTGAATTCTATCCGGCTTGAAATAGGCCTGAAAGCGTGTCTAAGACAGGAGACGGATTAGAACCCTAAAGGGACTAAGGGCAAGTCTAATCCGGGGGATAACCCCAACATTGAGTACGTACCCCTTCTACCTCGGCTGGGTCGTACCATACATTGATATAGGGGTGTTCCAGAGCTTCGTCCACAGATATTCTCTCCAGAGGGTCGATGACTAACATCTTGGACAACAATCTCCTCGCCATGGTAGCTGTGGAGAAAAAGGAACAGGTACCAAAATGAAAATCACTACCAAAATGCGGTTGAAAAATCCTGACTTGAAGAACTTTTAAATTTGCCAATCATGAAAAGCACTAGTCAGCCTCATGGTTTGATCTTTGCAGCACCTTTCTCAAAGGCAAACTAAAATGCATTTTACAGTGTTTGAAATTTATACAAATTTACAGTTAACTTCTCTGATTAATTTTAACCTTTTGATATCAGTTTTGGTCTTAGTGACTGAAATTGAAGCATTCATGTGGCAGGGTGTCACACTGGCTCACAAACTGCTGCTGTTGCTGCAGCAACTTTGTAATGCGATCGCTCTGTTTGATGTGGTTGTTATGTAATAAATACTGTCCTTTCTAATCTTTTATTCTCTTCCATTTTCTTCCATTCTCTTTCATTCTCTTTCATTATTTTCCATTCTCTTTCAATTTTTTTATACTTTCTTCTTTCATTCTCTTCTCTTTCTTCTTTCATTCCCTTTCATTCTCTTTCATTCTCTTAAATTTTTTTATACTTTCTTCTTTCATTCTCTTCTCTTTCTTCTTTCATTATCTTTCATTATCTTTCATTCTCTTTCATTTTTTTTATACTTTCTTCTTTCTCCTTTCATTCTCTTTCATTATCTTTAATTCTCTTCCATTCTTTCATTCTCTTTCTGCTATTTCTTCTTCCATTCTCTTCCATTACCGTTCAATTTCTGTGGTTCTGTCAGGCTCTGTTCCCGCTGGAACAACTCGTTGGGGAAGAGAGACTCAAAGGCGTGGCCCTGGTACTTGGGTCTGTTCTCCACGTAGGTCCGGACAGTGGGCTGCAGACGGTTCATGAACTTCTGTGAGGGGCTCCCAAGGAGCTGGATGATCTTGTTCCACTGGTCGATGTCTGGGTGGCGGTGGCAGGGGAGGAAGAGGAGGAAGGAGAAGAGGAGGAGGCAGAGGAGAAGGTAGAAGAGGAGGAAGAGGAGGAGGAAGAGGTGGCAGAGGAGGAGGAGGAAGAAGCAGAGGAGAAGGCAGAGGAGAAGGCAGAGGAGATGGAGGAAGAGGAGGAGGAGGAGGAGGAGGAGGAGGAGGAGGAGGAGGAGGAGGAGGAGGAGGAGGAGGAGGAGGAGGAGGAGGAGGAGGAGGAGGAGGAGGAGGAGGAGGAAGAGGAGGAGGAGGAGGCGGAGGAGAAGGCAGAGGAGATGGAGGAGGTGCCAGGGTCAAGGAAAGGTACCATTTTTGAAGATGATATTCGTTATCAGAGTAGTTGATGATCGCCCACTTCCTTGGGATAGGAGCTGGTTACCAAGTACTTTCAATTCAATTGGGGCTTGCCCAACCAAACTGTCAGCAATGTATGCTCATCGCTTTGCCCAACTACCTGCTCGATTAAATAAAACAAAAACACAGGCAGTTCAGACAGGATTCCAACCATGACTCCTGCTTTCTAGTGCAGACGTCTCACCCACTTGACTACCGTGGATTTCTCCCCCAAAATACGCTGGGCCACAATTGGAGCTTTTCCGACGCAAACCTTGCTGCCAAAGATTCCGGGCAGTATAAAAAAAAGGATACGGTCCATTCCCGGGAACATCACCTGGCCTCGAATCATCTCGCCAAAAATACAACCGATCGACCAGATGTCAACTGCAATCAAAACACAAATAGAGTGGGAAAAAAATTCAATTTAATAAAAACAACTGTTATCAACGTGATTTCATCAAATCCAAACTCATCCAACTCAATACAATCGATTGATTTAGACTGAATCAAATCAAATTCAAACCAGGACAAAATCAAGCAACTGGACTAGATGACTATCTGGGAAGGCCACCATCTAAGGGCTGGATAGCTCAGATGGTAAGAGTGCTGGTATGGCAAATACTAGTTGACTATCTGGGAAGGCCACCATCTAAGGGCTGGATAGCTCAGATGGTAAGAGTGCTGGTACATGTATGGCAAATACTAGTTGACTATCTGGGAAGGCCACCATCTAAGGGCTGGATAGCTCAGATGGTAAGAGTGTTGGTTTGCAAAACCAGAGAACTCGTGTTCAAGTCCCATTCCACTCCAAGTTTTCTTCTTTTTTTTAATTAAATAAAAATCAAGTAACTGAGACCAAATTAATGCCGAATTATTTGTATTCCACATGCACAGTTGTCAAAATCTATCAGTTTTAAGGTGATCGACAGCATTTGTTTCATGCTGAGACTGAAGTGGTGTGCCAGTCACAAGCTCAACTCAACTAAAAAAAATGTATAAAATTCTGCGAGAAAAATAAAAATGCTGAGAGACTGGGAGTGACGTTCTGTCTTCATAAGTACACAGCAAGTTGGAGTTATACCCATGGGTTTGACGGCAGATCAAACTTTCTGTCGATTGTCAAATGTCGTACTCCGTACCCTTGTCCAACCTACTGTTCCCCACCTCCTCCTCCCCCCACCCTGCTTGCCTGCCTGCCTGACTGCCTGACTGCCTGACTGCCCTTCCCAGTGCAGTGACCTCAAACAGCCTGCCACTAGGGTGGAGGGGAGGGGAGGGAAGGAGACGGCAAATTAAGGCCGGGTATTGGATGACTTCCGGCTGGGGATTAACAGACTCAACTCCTAACCCCTGTCCTTGTTTAAGGTTAACCCCTGCTCACGGAGGTGAGAGAAAGAGAGAGAGGGTGAGAGAGTGACAGGGAGAGAGAGGGAGGGGGGAGAAGGGGAGAGAGGGGGAGAGAGGGAGGGAGAGTGAGAGGGAGAGTAAGAGGGGGAGAGAGGGGAGGGGAGAGGGGAAGAGAGAGTGAGAAGGGGAGAGAGTGGGATAGGGGAGAGAGAGGGAGAGGGGGAGATGGGGAAAGAGACTGAGAGGGGAGCGAGGGAGAGAGAGGGAGACAGCAAGAGAGATGGTGAGGGTCGAGGGGGAGAGAAATTGGAAAGAGACAGAGAAAAAGGGAAGAGAGAGAAAGAGAGAGATGGAAAGAGAAAGAGAGGGGGAGAGAGAGGGAGAGGAGGGATAGAGGGGCAAGGCGAGATCGACAGAGAGGAGAGAGACACAGAGAGGGGAGGGTAGGAGAGAGAGAAAGAGAAAGAAAAGAGAGAGGCAGGGAGTGGGAATGAAAGGAGGCAAACGGCAGCAGCAATCTTTCTTTCTGTTCTGTATCTTGGGCCTCTGTCTGATCCGGACGCCCAGTTGGGCGTGTAAGGTGCAGAGGAGGGTGCACCTTAACCCGGCACCTTCCTTGCACCTCGACCCCGCACCTATGCCACTCACCATTTTCTTTGTAGCCCATGCCTAGGATGACCTCTGGAGCTCTGTAATACCTCGTCACGACGTAGGGCGTCATCATGAAGGTGGTGCCCGCCGTGCGTGCCAGGCCAAAGTCCAAGATCTTCAGGGAACAGTCCGACTTGACCACTATGTTGCTGGGTTTTAAATCCTGAAATCATCGAACGAGAGACGACGCGAGGAATCTGGTCGTTAATTTATATCTAGTTCTTAAAATTTAGTGGGCCTGACGTTTCGATCCTAGCTGGACCTTTCTCAAAGGCAGAGCCTTATACTTTAAAGTGATATACAACAATGTTGCAAACTGCTTACTGACCAAAATTACCAAAATGCAAATCTCAAAATTTAGTGGGCCTGACGTTTCGATCCTAGCTGGACCTTTCTCAAAGGCAGAGCCTTATAACTTAAAGTGATATACAACAATGTTGCAAACTGCTTACTGACCAAAATTACCAAAATGCAAATCTCAAAATTTAGTGGGCCTGACGTTTCGATCCTAGCTGGATCTTTCTCAAAGGCAGAGCCTTATAACTTAAAGTGATATACAACAATGTTGCAAACTGCTTACTGACTAAAATTACCAAAATGCAAATCTCAAAATTTAGTGGGCCTGACGTTTCGATCCTAGCAGGACCTTTCTCAAAGGTCTATCTAGGTCTATCTAGTTCGTTCGTATATTCTCCTTCAGCACAGATTTAAAATTCTGAATCCTGACTGAAATTATCAAAACGTTCAGATCTAAAACAGTCGACTAGACTAAGGGACAAATGGAAAAAAAAAAAAATGAAAAAGGTTAGCTTCAGGGATGTAAGCGACTGAAAAACTTGTAAGTCATTTCCTGAAAATCACTGATGGCCAATAAATTGTGCGACTGCGAGTGAGCATTTACGCGACCGAGACATGCGAATGCGAGTGAGCGCTTAAATGCGACCAAGATATTCACGGCAGGGGTGCAGGCGCCTTTCAGTTTTTTGGGTTTTAACGGACAAAAATGAGCAGTTTGAGATTAAAAAAAAATAAAATAAATAAAATAAAAAAATCACGCCATTTCTGGAAATCCAGTATTTTCCCGGAAGTCCTACAGTACATCCCTGCAGCCAGTGGTAAAACTGACCGATGTAACCCTCCTCGTGTACTGACCCTATGGATGATTCCCGCTGAGTGTAAGTGTTTGATGCCGCAGAGCATTTGGTAGAGGAGATAGGAGAGACGCTCGTGGTCCAGGTCCATCTGAATGACTTGGCTGAGACTTGCATCCATCAGCTCCATGACGAGGTACACGTCGCTGAACTCGTCAAACGTGTTTTGTGGGGTGAACACGTTCAGCAGACCGATAATCTGCAGACAGAGGGGAGGGGGTGGTGAGAGATAGAAAGATGGAGAGATGGAGAGGAAAGGGAGGGGAGGAAGGGGAGGAAGGAGGGGAGGGAGAGGAGAGGATGGAGAGGAGGGAGGGGAGGAGAGGATGGAGAGGAGGGAGGGGAGGGAGGGGAGGGAGGGGAAGGAAGGGAGGAGGGAGAGAGGTAAGGGAGGGGAGAGGAAGGGGAGAAGGGAGGGGAGAGAGGAGTGGAGAGGAAGGGAGGGAGGGGAGGAGAGGATGGAGAGGAGGGAGGGGAGGGAGGGGAGGAAGGGAGAAGGGAGAGAGGTAAGGGAGGGAATGAAAGGAGGGAGGGGAGAGAGGAGAGGAAGGGAAGGAGGGGAGGAGAGGATGGAGAGGAGGAAGGGGAGGGAGGGGAGGGAGGGGAAGGAAGGGAGGAGGGAGAGAGGCAAGGGACGGGAGGAAGGAGGGAGAGGGGTAAGGGAGGTGAGGAAGGGAAGAGGGAGAGGTAATGGAGGAGAGGGAGGGGGGATGGGGGAGTGGAGAAAGGGAGGAAGGAGAGACGTAAGGGAGAAAGCGACAGAGTCAGAGTTATAGACAGAGAGAGAAAGCGGGAGACACAGAAAAATGAAGTAGAGGAGAGAGTAGCAAATTGAACTGAGAAAGCCAAATCTAACTTATATTCTATTATCAGTTCCAAAAGATTTCTCCCAATCGTTAAAAAGCACTCTTCGAGAGCTTATCTTTGGTCGTTCCCAATCCAAGTCCCTCTCAACTCAGTCACAATTTTTCAACTGCTGACAGCTTACGTGGCCTAAGTGCCATTCCTAACAGCTACTGGCATCCTTCGCTACTGTTAAAGTCAAGCCCTGCTAATCATATCATTTTTACCATTCCCGGTGAGAACTTCAATTTGAGCTAACTTTCATTTCCCAAGTTGCTGAGAGAAATAGGACTACTTTTAATTATAGAATACGGTAAGACCAACCGCTTGAGTCAGGTATAATAATGTTTGACTTACATTTTTATGATTACAAGTCTTCATTAGGAGCAGTTCTCGGTACGCTCGCTTGGCGTGAGTGACATTCTGGAACGGTCGACTCAGCTTCTTTATTGCAACGTTCTGCTTGATTACCGTATCATAGGCAGCTCTGTATCCAGGCAACCCAAAAAACAAACAAACAGAAAAAGAAAACATGACATCTACAAAGCATGAAGTGATACAGACCGTATCATAGGCAGCTCTGTATCCAGGCAACCCAAAAAACAAACAAACAGAAAAAGAAAACATGAGATTTACAAAGCATGAAGTGATACAGACCGTATCATAGGCAGCTCTGTATCCAGGCAACCCAAAAAACAAACAAACAGAAAAAGAAAACATGACATCTACAAAGCATGAAGTGATACAGAGGTGCTGTTAAATGCAGACTGAAAACGACCAGATCTGACCAAGTTTTTGGTAAAATTAATCCATGGAAGAATATAAAGCAGGATCTTTCTTATCCTCTTCATTACATCATGTTAATGAACTTCTTCATCTTCCTCGGGAAGTACAGCATCCCAGACCGTAAGATTTCAACATGAGGACTCTTATCATGATGATCATGATCACCAACAAACTGTGTAAATAAGAGGGAAATCTGTGCACATCGATGTTTTCCAATTGATGTATTGGGCCTTTAAAGCCCCTATACACAACATTGGTAAGATCGAAAAACAGAAATGTTCACAGATTAGATTTACATGAAACTTATACAGTTTGAAGATGGTTATAGCAGAAACCTCGCACTGAAATATTTCTGCCTAAAATGCTGATTTTTTTTTAGAAAAGAGTAAAGAAATAGTTTAAGTCTCACCACAAGATCTAAATTATTTTGTGGAACAATACATTGAATGCTGCATTTTAGCAAAACAAAAGCGGTTTTTGCTATTTCCTCGAGACTCGGTTGGCGGATTGAGCTGAAATTTTCACAGGTGTGCTACTTCATGCATACGCTGAATCAGACAACGTATGGACGCTATTCTTCGACCTCGACCAATGGTGTGTTATCCGTTTAACAGCTGGAACAGATACAACATCCCAGCACAGCCACCTCCAGGACCCTGGTGCAGCGATCAGGATTTTACTCACACGACTAATCCCTGGGCCCCGGACCCGACCGATCGTAGACTCTGGTAGCGGTTCAGGATGAGGAAGTGGGTGTCGCCCACGTCCACGCTGTTGAACTGGCTCTGGAACTTGGCGTTGCAGCTGTTGCTGCCGCTGCCACCGCCGCCGCTGTTGGCCGACTTGGCGGCGGCCGCCGACTGGATCTTCTGCAGTGCGTGCGCCATTGTCTGCAGATGGACCCAGAATGAAAATGCTCAGGAAAATAGAGAAATACGTCCACACGGTGATGGTGGAGGGTTTGCAACTTGATCCTCAACCCTCAATAAAGACATACACAGCTTTGTATGTGTACATGTATATATTTCTTTTTCAAAGGTACATGCACATGTACACTTGTATGTGTGTGCAACTTGAATTGGTCGCGAAAAAGACACTTAAATCTTTGCGTGACTTTATTATTTTTCGTAGTTTATGACGGCTGACATACATGTGCATGTAGCTTACTGTAGATTTGGCTCCAAAAAGCCACTTAAACTTCCTTTGCCTTTGCACATTTTTTTTCCCCTTTATTTTCAAAGGCGTACTGTACTTATGGCACCCTTCCCAAGTTCCCATAGTGGCTGTTAAGAACTGAATGAAGCCAACATACAGCACTTTATACAGTTCATAGCTCTGCTACAATCGATGGAATAAGTGACAGTGATGAGACTCAAGAAGTCTTAAAATTCCCTGAACGACCCCTTAACCTCTGGCCCACATCCATAGCTAACCTCTAAATGACCCCTTGACCTCAGACCCACTTCCATAGTTAAATCTTTGAATGACCTCTTGACCTCTGACCCACTTCCATAGTTAAATCTTTGAATGACCCCTCAACCTCTGACCCACTTCCACAGTTAACCTCTGAATGACCCCTTGACCTCTGACCCACTTCCACAGTAAGGTTTGGGACGAATGGTATCAAGGTAAAAAAAAAAAGGGAAAGAAAGAAAAAACTCAGTCTGCAGAACTCTAGTGCGTCTAAGAAATTTCAGACAAAGGTAAAACACGAAATAGGCAATCACAAGCACTTTCTGAATGACACTTGACTTCCGCCTTCCCTTTTCCTGAGAGAGGAAGGGCGTGAATGCAAGCCGTGCTGATACCAAGGTGTGGTGGGACGTACCTAATTGGCTGTCCTTTGTCTTACAGACAGAGAGGGCGGAACTGGGGAGTTTGTCTCGCCTAGGGGAAGGGATGTCTGCTCAGTTCGGGACAGATCCTGCAATGGAGGAGGAGAGGGAAGAAGGAGAAGAAATTGAAATCAAAATTGTAAAACACATTACTCTCATCAATTGGTAGCGTCTGCTGCCTCTTCACACGAGCAAAGATCCATGCAACAATTTCTGAGGTCCCTAAAGCAATCATTCGCTCCTGATTACTAGTTAGTTCCCTCTTCAGTCTCCGCCCGACCCTCATTTTGTTCACCGCCCATGCATCATTTTATTTTGTTTTGTTTGTTTGTTATGTAGCTAGCCATCAGCATCTAGGTTAAGTGCAGGGCTGCATACCTGCGGGTAATACAGTAGTTGTCAATTTTACTTTCATTGCATCTCCTGACCCACTTATCCTTCTTTGAAGTGTTCCTCTATTCGGATTTTCGTTTGTACTTTTGGACTTGTTTCATTTGACTTTTGGCCTTATCATTATTTAGTATCTCTTGTTTTGATTGTTTATCTTTAGTACTTTATACATGTATATTACATCAACATGCATTTGCTTTGTACATGTACATTACATGTGTGTACATTTCTGTCTAAATTTGTATTTGTCAAATCAATAATAAAAATAATAATAATAAGATGGTAATTAAATGCCATCAACTGTCATTCCACTGTGCACATGTACATGTACAGTACATGTACATGTATACATGTGTACATCATGTACAACTACATGTATACATGTAAATGTCATGTACGTACATGTACAATTAATGTAATGTACAAAAATACATTTTACAGCTGTACTGTACATGTACATTTACATGTACATAACACACCTGCATGTACACTGCATTATGTACATTGTACATGTGTACACCTGCATGTACACTGCATTATGTACATTGTACATGTGTACACCTGCATGTACATGTACATGTACATTGTACACCTGCATGTACAGAAGTGTACATGTGTACATGTACCGGTATACTGTACATGCACATGTATTGTACCATGATTGTACATTATTCTTGACTACATGTTCATTTTTACATACATGTACACATGTAGTTTGTACATAGGCCTACTGTAAAATGTTCATGTACATTGTATATTGTACAATACATGTTTGTTGTACATGTACAATACATTCATGTACATGTACATGTAAATGATGTACATATAAATGATGATGATAATGACAAAGTACAATACATACATACTGGTACATGTACATTGTACGATATGTTCATTGTACAATGAACGTGTACATGTTCATTGTACATCCATCACATACTGTACACTGTATGTCCATTGTACATGTACATGTAGATGTAAATGCATGTGTACATGTACCGTAATAATATCATTATCAATAGGGTATGGGGTTTGTGTACATGTATACACTACATACGGTACATGTACAATGTACAGTACATGTACAAACATGTGTACAATCATTACCGCTTAACAAGCCCTCAGCCAGCCAGTAAGTCTGTGCATGTTGTGTGTGTGAATCAAGCATGATTCAAGCAAGCCATTACTCACAGTGTGTCACTGGTTTACCTGCAATGCCTTACAAAAAAAACTCACTTCTCCCAACCAACCACTAGGCCAGACCACAAGGTCGCCAGTCATTTCACAGCCCAGTCACCACTCACAAACCAGTCTGTCATTTCTCAAAGGCCACAGATTAACCAACACTAAGGAGGTTTCTTTTTTTTTCATCCAAGTTTTTAATGACTAGTCCAAACAAATAAACACCTACATGTACACTGCCTCATGGGGACGAAACAACAAAATTCTGTACCACAACTACTGCCCTAAATATCAACACATCACCTCTTCTTCCTAAAATAGATAAGAGGAGAATTGACCAAAATTATTCACAGACACCATGAAATGATGATAGCCCTGTTAGTCTAACTGATATATAATAATAAAGTCAAACAAACGAAGGAAAATCAAAGCAATAATGAAGACTAGGCATTTGAAAAGAGTGCAGCTTTCATAACAACAAGTGATTGTACAGTTACTTTTATTATTATTATTATTATTATTATTATTTATTTATTTATTTGGCCAGGAAAACAGAAAAGAAGTACATTCAGGGTGGGAAGGTCATACAGTCTATTTCATGGCAGTTAAAGATGGGAGATAAATTGATGAATAAATACCAAACAAGGAGAATATTATGCACATGTATCAGAGATGTGAAAGGTCAGGATGAGAAGGGGAAGAGATGGGGCAAGGACTGGGGATGAAGGGGAAGAGATTGGGTAGGAGGGTAAGAGGGAAGGAGTAAACAAGCAGAGTAAGGACAATCCAATCTAAGATGGCCAGGAGGAACAAAAGTGAAAAACACTGTGACTCAAAAGCATGTTCCTCCAACTGATAAAATTATGCACAAAACGGATGTGCAAGCCATCAAAGTTCTGATAAAAACCATAAAGATTTGTTCTACAACCTGTAGTTGTGTGGTTTTTTTTTATATTATTGTTGTTCAAGCCACTTGACTTCTGTCTAATGGCACATTTTGTAGGCCCGGAGAGCCTATGAATATTGCCCATCTAAGTGAAAAACGAAGGGGTGGGGATTGCCGATGCTCAAGTTACACTCCCATTACCACACTTGTACAGATTGCAGGGCAGATTGTGCCCTACTTACCCTCAAATGAACATGTACTTTGTGAAAAGCACTTCACATTCTGTGTCCCCAAAACAGAGGATTTTATGAAGTATTGGTGAAATTTATGAAAATAAATTATGTACCGGTACATAAAATATGTTATTGTACATGCACATAACTTTTATCTTCATCTTTGTATTCGGTCTTAATTTTCTATTTACATGTTCATTTGGTGTACAGCGTACATGCAAATAAAATAAAAACTGACTTGGAACTTTTATACAATTTTGAAAAACAGCAGATAATGGTCGAATACACATCGCATCCCATCCAATCCCATCACATTCCATTACATACCATTCCATTCCATCCAATCCCATCCCATCCCATCCCATCCCATCCCATCCCATCCAATCCCATCCAATCCAATCCCATCCCATCCCATCCCATCCCATCCCATCCCATCCCACCCCATCAAATCCCATCCAATCCCATCCAATCCCATCCCATCCCATCCCATCCAATCCCATCTCATCCCATCCCATCCCATCCCATCCCATCCCATCCCACCCCATCCAATCCCATCCCATCCCACCCATTTCATCCCATCCCAGCCATCTTTTCTCATCTCACCTCATCACCTACATGTACACACTGTACATGTAAGATAAAGACACTTCCATCATGTCTAGAGTCAGCCAATAATACCAACCACTTTTAGTCACAAACACTTCTCAGAATACAGGTACATGTAGATTAACAAGTGCTGCAAATTTTCACATACAGTGTACATGGTGTACCGGTACATGTACATGTACATGTAATTGAATGAATCTGATAATAATAACAAGAATTACTGTGAACGTGGTTCTTTTTATAGATATTATCTCTAGTCTTTTATTCAGTGAATAACGGCCCTTGCATAATGACAGCGGAGGGCTTTGACCTACAGTACATGTACATGCAAGGCTGGGTGGATAGAGGTTTATACAATACGGTATGTACATTACATGTACATGTACAAAAATACAATGTACATGTACATGTACATGTACATGCGTGTACAGTACACGTATACTGAATACTGATGTGGGACTGGTGTGTGTAGCTAACAAGCATGCTACATGTACATGTACATGTACTGTAGTGTGTACCCCAGTATCTGTCCAATGGTGCCCAGTGTTGGAGGATGTCAAGTTCCGTTCAAGGATTCCCACTTCCTGTGTCCAAGCCACAAGGCACGTACATGTACATCTGTATACATGCACAGATGCACATGTACAGTACATGTAAATACATGTACAGTACATGTAAATACATGTACATGTAGGCCCCAGATAGGGCTACATGTACATGTACATGGTACAGTACATGTACATGTACATGTACATGTACATGTCGACCATTTACATGTGCATGCATACAGGGTCACCTGTACCCTCCGTGCTTGATTGCCTGTGCATGTATAAGTTCACACGTGTACACTGAAAATGTATACAGACGTACAGTGGTGTACATGTACATGTACTGTACAATGTACATGTACATGTATATGTACATTGTACAATCATTTACAGTGTGCACTGTACATTTTACAGTTTGTGTGTACATGTACATGTACATGTACTGTACATACATGTATGTACAATGGATGTACAGTACTTATGGTACTACCGTATGTACATGTACATGCATAGAGCAAAGATGGTACCGTACATGGTACTATATACATGCACATGTACAGTGTACATGTACACTGTACTGTACAGTGTACATGTACTGTACTGTACATGTACATGTACATTATGTACATTATGTACATGTAGTACTGTACTGCGCAGTGCACAGTGACAAATCTTATCGTGGATTCGTGACACTGCATTGTCAATCTCCATCACATCAAAAAGAAAAACACATTCTTAGGAGGCTGAGAGGAAGGAGCCAGTTGCCATGGAAACCAGGCTGCAATTTGAAGTCAAAGTACTTGGGGGACCATAATGAGGGCTGTTGTCACTTGGCTTAAAGCCAGCAAAACCCTCTTGGCTAAACTGCCGTTTCATGTCAACACTTTGAGCATGTCCTCCACCCATACTGCTGTTTCATGTTCCTGTGAATTTAACATGTTCAGCTTGAGACTGGCCGAGCTTGTATGCAGTTTTTCATTCAGCAATTATTCACTGGCTCTGCTGCCATTTCATGTCAATTTAAACAGCATGACCCCCTGACCCTACTGCCGTTTCATGTCAATATCTTTTGGATGACAACGCCTGACTCACTGCACACTGAATCATTCCATGCCAATCAAAGTTTTTTATTCTCCCAGATATAAAGATAAACAAATTATGAGCCCAAATTCCTGGAATCCGTATAATAGATACCGGTACTGAAAAGAAAAAAAATCTGCTGGTATCAAAGTTTATTCCCATCTCATTTGCGGAAATGAAGACAGACTACCAAGTATCAATTTCAATATCATACAAAATAGGATCAATTTCCGATCAATTTACAGAAAAAAAATGACCTATTGACCAAATCCTTAGAAGAGACAGTGTATCGTGAACTTAAATAAGGGATCGTCTCTAAAAAAAAAAAAAAACAATCATGGCAGGGGAAAAAAGTTGAAAGAAAATCAAAAACCAATTTCGGACATCGACCCATTCCAGCCTCTATTTCACCTCCGGCTAGTTAGACTGGGGCTCGTGTCTCAGAAAGCAGACAGCGTATCCAGTCTACTCCCTTGTTTTTTCGCAGGCTGAGAAGCCGAACCAAAATGTATGCGCGTGTGTTTGTACCACTGCAAATAGCTTGAAGTGTTTTTCAGGGGTTTGGATTTTTTTTTTTTCGTACAAAAGGTCAATCGGTTATGTGGGGTAGAGGGAAGGGGTAGTGAAGGAGGAGAAGGAGGAGGAGGAGGGGGAGGGAGGGAGAGAGGGAGAGAGGGAGAGAGGGAGAGAGGGTGAGCCAGTGTGATGTTAAACATTGACACGATTTAATAACAAACGGAATTCTATTATGGCAGTATTGTCCGGCTAATCTTGTCCCGGCCACTGGCACCAGGATTGGATTAAATCAAGTCAACTCGCACATACCTGTACATGTACAGGATTGTACGGTATACCGGTACTGTACATGTACGTGAATGAACCACTATACAATTGGACTTCGATGGAAACAAAAAAATTGACATCAAAGAATTTACATAACCTGTGAACTGGACAGATAAGGTCCAATGATTTCATTATTCTTTTATTTGTGGATTATTAAGATGATTAAATAAAATTAATTAATTTACCGAATATAATCTTTCACAGAACAAAGGTCTACATGTACATGTACATGTACTTACTGTAGTGAATTGGTTTCAAAAGTTAGAGGGCCTGACGTTTCGATCCTACATTGTACATGTACATGTTGTACATGTACATGTAGCAGGAACTTTCAGAAAGGCCTTTGAAAAAGGTCCTGCTACATGTACACATGTAGGTGTACATGTGTGTGTGTAGGATCGAAAACGTCAGGCCCTCTAACTTTTGAGATTTACGTATTACAGGTCAATTTAGTCAGTGAGCAGTTTGCAATATTTCTGTGTGATGTCAATTGCTTTTGACTTGTATTCCACTATTCTTTACATTACTTACATTGTACATGTACAGTACATGTACATGTACCATGAAACAGGATTAGAGTTTGTATTGGCAAGCTGAACTATGAATCGTGACTTTTTGTGCTTATAAAAGCAAATTTTGGTGCTTACCACCGGAGTTTACCGGTAAGCAACTCTCCCCAGGGAAGGAAAGTCATGCTAAGCAGGTTTTCACGCTTCATACTCACCTGGAAATTGGACCCTGGTAATTACAGACAAAGGAATCGTTTGGACGCACATGTGGCATACTATTTAGCTGGCTTGCACAGTTCAGTGTGCAAGGCTTCAGTACAAGGAAACTGCGAGGAAGTGAATGGATGTATGGGAAATGCTGTCGCAGTAAGGACCAGCGGGTTAATGTACTTTGGTGCACTACAATGGAAGTACTGGAACAAGTACATGTATGCGTGTCTAAAGTACACCAGGGGCTGATCAACATGTATACTACGGTCCAATGCCTAAAACAACTGAAAGAGAAAAATGTATGGCAGGGTTTTATTAAAACTACGTGTAAAGGACTGTACAGGATTGCATTAAATATTTTATGTCATTTTGTGTGCAAAGCGCTGGAACAGTGTACAGTACATGTTTGATGAGAGCAAATTGCTAAGTGGTTTAGTGAACAATGTACTGTACATGTAAGTACTACTACTAGAAGCATGTTCTTCCTCAATGCATGTGTGAACAAGAACATGTACTGTACATGTACTGGTGTGTGTACATGGACACCATACAACATGTACAATGTACATGTACAGTACACTGTACATGTACATTGTACAGTATACATGTACCAGAACATGTATGGTACTGTACTGAACATGTACATGTATATATGTACACGTATACATGTACAATGTACTGTACACTAGTAATGTACAGTACACGTACATGTACCTGTATAGGCTTACTAGAATGTACACGTACAGTGTACATGTACATGTACATGTACATGTACTGGTAAATGTACCAGTACAGTACATGCAAAAAATGCACACATGCATACATGTACGTACCGTTACGTGTGCATAATATCATACAGTTCAGTGTACATTTTGTACATGTCCATGTAGTGATGTACAGTTGTACATGTACATGTATGTACAATGTACGGTACATGTACATGTACATGTACATGTACTGTACTTGGGCTGTACAATGTTCAAAAAATAGACCATACATCATGTACTGTACATACAATACTGTACCTGTACATGCATATTGTGTACATGTACATTATTTTACGTGTGTATACATGTACAGGTACATGTGCATGATGTTCATTATACACATGTACATGTACTGTACATGTACATGTACAGTGGCCATTGATTTTACACTAGCAGTAGCAGGGTGATGAGAGCTCTACTGTACGTGTACATGTACAATGTACATATCTGTGCAGCGTTCACTGACAGCATGCATGTGCACTCAGCCTAGG
Organism: Luidia sarsii; assembly: GCA_949987565.1. Classification (NCBI taxonomy): domain Eukaryota; kingdom Metazoa; phylum Echinodermata; class Asteroidea; order Paxillosida; family Luidiidae; genus Luidia; species Luidia sarsii. Next base: position 12,120,883 of record OX465118.1, on the reverse strand, counting down.
TTGGTCTGTGCATAATGGTCCAGATGTATGCAAATACAGCACCTAGCCGCGCATATTTCTGCCTTGGAATGAGCCAACCTGTCTGGTCATCCGGTCCTCTGCCTTCTGAAATAAGAGGTCTAAGAGACTGTACAGTACCCAGGCATTAGAGAAATAACACAAGAATGACTGATTTGGGTTAATAGAAGGGAATATTGACTCCACAAACACATTCAGTATCAACAAGAATAGATAATTGTTTACAATGTACATGTACAGTGTACGGTAACAGTAGGTCTCTCATAGCCTAAGGATAGTACAATGTATACACGTGAACATGACTATCATCGTTCGAGCCGACTTCTGTAATTTTTCTCGTCAAACCAGGAGCAGGCTTGGGTAGAATTAAGCAAACCGCTGACATACATGTAAGAAGCAGCCGCGCAACAGCGGGAAAAAAAACAACACATTTGAAGGATGTATACGCAGAGTCGCAAACAGTGTGCGGATTGTGTACGTGCCAAATCAAAGACAATACTGCCTGATAGTGCTACACTGTACATGTATTTTTAAGGTATTCTTTCGCTTTCTGTCGAAGAAAAAAAGAAAAAAAAATCTTGCAATATCGACCTTCTTTCATTGCTTCTGTGAACTGCTTCTGTGTGCATCCACATGTATAGATCTCAGTGGCATTTAAGGGTGGTTCATTTCTAGTAATACACAAAAATGTTGTAAACTGCTTACTGAATAAAATTACCAAAACGCAAATCTCATAAATTTAGAATGCCTGACCTGCCATGTACATAGACATATACATGTAGCTGGACCTTTTATGAGATTCTTTCTATTATAAGTACATGTACATGTAGAAGGATATGAAAAAAGGATGCACTCTGCTGTCTGACTATCTGCAAATAAGTCTGAGCCAAATGCCAAAAAATAAAAAAAAATCAAGGGCTTGACATTTCGGTCCTGTGTGTAGCAGGACCTTTCTCAAAGGGAGAAATACATACATGTGTGTACATGTACATTGTGTACATGTACCGTATGTTCTTCCTGATGACAATATGCGTAGGGAATGTGTTTTTCCATGCTTGTGTAGTAGGGCATGCGTGTGAGATTTTCGACAAGCTACAATGTACATACTGTACTGTACAGTGCATGTACATGTAGGCTACAGTACACTGTATGTACATGTATTGTACATATGTAAATTGTGTATACTGTATTTGACGTTGATACTTACTAACCAAATGGGAGATTTTGTCCAGTTGCGCCAATGCAGAGATCAGATCCACTGACCCTAGATCGACTGCAGCGCACTGGAACACACACTGCAACCTCGTACACGCAATGTCCGATGGTACACGGCAATAGCTGTGACTACACCACCGCATGTTTTATTTTATGCGCAGTGATTTGATTATAGCGGAACCGCATCGAGCAGATACATGTATACGCACAATGTCCAGCCCCCTCGAACCCTCCCTCCCTCCCCCCCCCCCCCCCCGGCGGGCAATAAGACGAACCATCCTACCCTTGCCAGAGGACAATTATCGTGGGGAGAAGAAAAAAAAATATGGAAAACGATGCACTGAGGAGTGAAAATCCGTTACGATATGAGCCCATCTTCCGCACATTAAAAACAAATGGTGTCCAATGCTCGCCCGACATAATCCGCAAATGCGCTGATGGCACGTGGACGCACACATTCGTCGTTAGGAAACCGACTAATTAGGCTGCTACAAAGCCGGCTTAGTTGACATGCATATATCTATTTAAGTCCTCAAGTGGCTCTGCATGTAGAGAGCTACTTAAAGGCCGTCGCGACAGAAACAAAACCCTCTAATTCCCCTGTAAGGAATCGACGTGCCATGTAAACCTTGTTTCTCTCTTTGTTCAGACAGATTTGTGAGGCAGACTTGCTGTGAAAAAAAAAAAGACTTGCATAAATTTCCATACAATTGTTTGTTGTGTCTCCCTCCTTATTACTTATTAATTTCTTTTAGCCCTCACCTTGAGTGGCCTTTTGGGGCCTTGTGTTGGGCAACATTCCTAAAAAAAAAATTAACAACCCCTTCTGTTCTTCTTCAAATAATTGTACTAAAAAATCATCACTTTCACATTTTTAAAAGCCCCAGGCCCCAAAACAATAGAGTACCCATTTCCAAAAAAAAAAAATTGTTTTTACCAATTTGCAACGTACATGTATGTATGTAGTCCTACAGTATGTGGATTTCCATTTTTTTTTTTTTTTTTTTTTTTGCCGTGAAACATCCACTAACAGGCTAATAAGGTAATGCCCAGCCCGGTACAAGATGCAAATTATAGCCGCAGTGATCATGAAGCAACTACACCGTACACCGTACATGTGCAATGGCAAGGACTCCTTGGACAGTGGTTCGATAATTCCCGTAGCTCAATTCGCCATCAATCACATCTCAATCACTCTGTCACTACTCACTTCCCATCCCATCGCTTCTGCGTTTATCTATCTCAGTGGTGTTTTTTTTTTTAGTACCGTAATATGCAAAAATGTTGCACACTGTTTACATGTACATGTACCTATACTGGAAAGACCCCCCCCAAAAAAAAAAAAACAACCCCAAAACAACTTTATACATGTAAATCTCTTTAAAAATCTCATAAATTTAGAGGGCCTATTGTATCCTACCAGGACCTTTCTCAGAGACGGAAACACATTCTGTCTTTGAGAAAAGGTCCTGCTACAGTGTACATCAAAGCATTTCTCAGCATTTTCTTTTAGATTTTTTTTTTTTTAATTTGTGTCTAACAGTGATATCCAAAAATGTTGCAAACTGCTTACTGACTAAAATTACCAAAATGCAAATCATAAAATTTAGTGGGCCTGACGTTTCGATCCTAGCAGGACCTTTCTCAAAGGCAGACCTTTGAGAAAGGTCCTGCTACATGTAGGATCGAAACGTCAGGCCCACTAAATTTTATGATTTGTGTCTAACACTTAGGTCTGCTTTGTCATCAGAACCCCTTCCAGGGTTCAAACATGACACAAGAAATTATTCTGGGACTGTCCAGAACAAAATCTGAACTACAGTAGATCACTCCTCATAAGACGTGCTGGATGGAGTGAAAACGAAAAAAGGATAAGAAATGTTAATACATGTGTAATTCTGGGATTAGGGACAGCGCCAAAAATCTTGCCGGCATCGTCATCCGGTCATCAGTCTGTCGCCATCTCGTGTTTTATCTTACATTTGGGATTCGCGCACGAGGTCACCTCAGAATTGGTCTGGCAGGCTTTTTGGCCGGCGTCTAACCCTTTTCTCAAGCAAACCTTAACACCCCCACCCCCAAGAACCCGCCAGCCAGCCACACAGCCAGCCAGCCAGCCAGCCACCCCCCCCCCCACCGACTGTACCCTTCGCGCATATTTAATGGGCACACCTGTCCTCTTTGAAAACCGCGGGCAAACAGACAGACAGATCGGAGGAGAGGATGGGAGAGAGGGAGAGAGGAGGGGGGAGAAGAGGGGGAAAGGAAGAGAGGGAGGACGGAAGGGGGAAAAAACACCCTGAGAATTTGATAATTCAGGAGAATGCCTGCAGGGTATTCAAGACAAGGTCAGTTTTTGGATGCTACACTGACACAATGGATTGACGGACTACAAAAAAAAAAAATGGAAGAAAAAAAAAATCATAAGACCTCAGCCAAAGACCCCTTCAAGCCCCCAAATTATAATTTAACATGATGGAGGCAAGGTTGTATTTGTGCACGCACTAATAGTACTGAGGGTTGAAGTTTTCTGACAACACACTGGCGCCAAGCGGCCTAGGGTCTAAAAATAAAGAGGTGGTTTTTTTTGGTCAAAATTACAGTTATCCATGTGGATACCTGTCTAGAATCTGTGATCCATGGAACCTCACAATAACGCTGCATCCACATTGGGCCGGTCCCACCACAAAAATAATTACGATTTGAATCGCGATTTGTTTTTGGTCGTGTCCACACAGGCCATCCGGTCGCAAAAAATCGCCAGCCATTTATGGTTAGCACTCAGTTGTGGTAAAATGGTACAACATACATGTAGGTGTGTCCTTGAGGGTGGCCCACATACACGTAGGGAGACATCTATATAAATTTAAATTTGTGCACAAGCATGGCACTTCCTGACCATCAGAGCGTGAGCGGTGAATTGTGGGATTAAAAAAAAAGATGCGATTCAGTGGAGCATTCCCACACACATGGCGTCGCAAACCATTTTTGCACCATTGTCCCCCCAAAAAAAAATTAAATGAAGTTTTATTTCAACAAATTATTACATTGGAGTGCTGTACAAAAGCATTGCAAATTTATTGCTTACTGACTGAAAAAGCCCACGTATGCAATTGAAATCAGCAGAGAGCATGACCTTCCTCCTCTTGTCTGACATTTCGATCCTAGCAGGACTAGCTTTCTCATTTCAAGAGGACCTGGAAAGAATCAAATCCTCTGGCTCTCACTCTAGATTTGAGATTGACTTCTCCTTCTCCTCCTTCTTCTTCTTCTTCTCCATCTTCGTCTTCTTCATCTTCGTCGTCTTCTTCTTCTTCTTTTTTTTCTTCTTCTTTTTCCTCTTCTTCTTCTTCTTCATCTTCATCTTCGTCTTCTCCGTTTTCTTCTTCTTCTTCTTCTTCTTCTTCTCCATCTTCGTCTTCTTCATCTTCGTCGTCTTCTTCTTCTTCTTTTTTTTCTTCTTCTTTTTCCTCTTCTTCTTCTTCTTCTTCTTCTTCATCTTCGTCTTCTCCGTTTTCTTCTTCTTCTTCTTCTTCTTCTTCATCTTTGTCTTCTTCATCTTCTTTTTCTTCTTCATCTTCGTCTTCTTCATCTTCTTCTTCTTCTTCTTCTTCTTCTTCTTCTTCTTTTTCCTCTTCTTCCTCTTCTTCTTCATCTTCTTTTTCGTCTTCTTCCTCTTCTTCTTTTTCGTCTTCTTAGCTTCTTCTTTCGGCGTTTTGTAAGCAGTGAGTTGGGAGCATAATTAATGTGCTCAAACTGTCAAACACAGGCCTTGTAGGGGCGGACACTTAAGTAGTCCCCGGCGCTGTTTCTCCGAGCACGGCATCCAATTACAGAAATCAATCGCACTATCACTCGGATGCATTTTGGTACGAATCGAGGGATGGGGAGGAGGAAGGGGAAGGGTTGAGTTCAGGAAGCCCTTTGCTCTTACCTGGACCCTTTTTACAAACCCTGGTTTGTAGACTTTGGCTTCGGCTCTGTAATCCAAAAGCTGAAATCACGGGTTGGAGTTCTTTGTCGAAGCTGATGCTATGGATTTTTTTTTTCTAAACACAGGATGACATTCAAAAATGAAGCCAAAGGCCTCCCATTTTCATGCCTTTCACTTTAAAATGGACGAAAGAAAGAAAGACAAAGCCGGTGACCGAATCTAAGCCAGGTTTGGAAAAGGACCCTGGATACAAACGAGACCGCTGCAAAATTCACTTAACCCGACATTGCGGGCTCCAAAGTTCTTTAAGTAAATAATTTAAAAAATGAACAAAATTACATTTTGGCCAATATCAGTAGGCAGTAGGCAGTTTGCAAGTTCAACATTGCTTAACCTTAAAAACACCACGACCGTGTTTTTATTTCAAAATTGTTAGAGCTGTGGCATTGAGAAAGTACATGTAAATTATCAAAATCAATTTTAGAATCTACAGATCATGCAGTCATGTTTTTTTTGGTTTTTTTCAAATCCACCACCAACCTGTTGATTCGCACACAGAAAATTCCTCCAAACACTTTCAGACGAGAGATGAACAGAGATAATCCAGTGCAATACGTCTTCCAATCTCCAGCACTGAACGGTCCAAAGCCCCAAACTGGGCAGAAGTCCCGACTGCAGGATTTCAGGCGCCCTTCTCCCCACTCAACTGCGGACCCAAAGAGGTTGGCGGGAATGTACGCCGCGTATCCGGACAAGTGGGGAAACCAGCTCCTCTCTCGCACCGATACAGTCGGGCGTCTCACAAAAACCTCGAGATCACAGATCCAACTCCAAGTGTTCAAGAGCACCCTGCCACAATGCTGCCAATCCCGGAGGACAGAACAAAAAACCAACCCACCATCCAGTAGACGAGCGGGGCAGACTAGCAACACCCTACCACACTCCAGGAGAAGAGTCAGTCCCAGAATCCACACGACAGTACAATAAATACTAACTGCAACTGACATCCAAGTTCCCTCCCTCTAACCCTCTCCCACCCCCCCCCCCCACCGAACACAGGTCACCTGTCCACAAAGGCTACGCTTGGCGACCGAACACGTGGGTGGATGTTCGCCCGTCACGGTTCTCAATGCCGGGTGGTTTTTGTTTTTTCGATGGGATTTTTTTTTTCTCCCGGTGTGTAGCTCTGTCAGGAAGTCGGCAGAAGGTCTCTCTCTCTCACTTGCGGAGCGTCGGCTGCCGATGGGGGTAGGAGGTCCCTGGGTGGGACTCCCAAGCCCTGGGTTCTGACCCCTGACTGGCAACACACCCATTTCTACGTCCGGTACCCTTACCCTAACCTCTTCCTCCCTCCCTCCCTCCTCTCAGCCCGTTTTCCTACCCCCTCCCCAAACCTTCCTTTACCCCCCACCCCCTCCCCCCACAGCTGGGTACTCAGCTCTAATTCGATTAGCCAAAAGGAAATTGTTGTAAGTTGGGAGGAAGGGGAAGCTGTTGAAGGAGGAGGTGGGGGAAGGGAGGCAAGGGAAGGCAGGGCTCTGCAATATGCGCCATGATATGTCAGCCAGGGGTGGGGGGGGGAGCGATGGGGGCTGGGGCAAACGGGTTTTCATTAGAGAAGATGTGACCATACGGTGTTGTTCTAGCAAATGGCTATTGACACGCGGGGCTGGCTTTGGCACAGTTTTGGGGGATTCTTTAAAGGGGCATGACACCACTCCGAGTTCCATGTACCGGTACCTTGTACATGTACATGTAACACTACATACAGTACATGTATGTACATGTACCGGTATCTGTCTGATCTGACCTACATGTACATGTACATTACCAGTACTTTTCCATTTGAATTCGCAGCAAGCCACAGTCTGGAGAAAACTGCTTTTGAAACAGGTACAGCTATGGATTGCAAACAGACAAACAAACAAACAAACACATGGACAAGTAGGGAAACAAGCTTGCAATGCAAGCAAGCAGGCAAGCAAACAAATCAAGCCAGTCATCATTACACAGCAAAAATGCAAAAATCTGAGGTTGAAAAAAAACAACCACTGACCAAAGTTGATTTCACAGGAAGTGAAATGGACAAAAAATTGAAAATAATCCTCTATACCATTTCAAATATTGCCAGCACTCCCCTGAAGTCATCCATCATCCTCAATGTGCTCACTACGCACCCAGCATCTCTCAATGCACGACCAAATGGTGACACTTGATTTCCTGTTCTGAAATAACCATTCTATAAATCACCTTTGAACGCCCAAAGGCACTAGACAAAACCATTCACTTCTAATGTTGATTCTTTTTCTTTTATCAATTTGTTTATGCTTCCGCGTTTTCGATTTCACAACTCCAGCCCCCAACGAAACTGTCAAGTTGTCGTCAAGACAACCAGACTGCCGAGGAGACAGTACAAGGGCAATGGACACAGGAAACAAGCCGGGCAAAAGAAATATCGCACGCTGATCCTGAATCCTCAAGACAAGACAATCTCATTTACCTGGGAGGTCTGGGAAAAGGATGGGGGGTTAAAGACTGCGATAAGCTTAGCTGGGGCGGATGGGCGGGGCTCACTTTGGCGCATTGTATTAATCGTCCCCTTGCCCTGTCTGACCTCTCTGCACCCTAGTCGCCCAGCCCTGCCCTGCCCTGCCCTGCGTCGCCCTGTTCGGTGTCGCTGCGAGATGATACCTCATTTCCACCGGAGCCTCCTCCTCCTCAGTAAAAAAAAAAAAACCTAGCCTCCTCGACATTTCATCAGATGACTGGGCAAAACTACACTCTGCTCCATCACTAACAGACAGCGAAATTTGAGACAATTAACCCCTATTGCTTGTTTGCTCTTTGCTGTGAGGCCCATGGATTTCTTGGAAAGTTGGATCTAAAGTGACATAAGGATATTGGATACTGCCCATGGATTTCAATCACCGGAATTATACAACCCTCGCCAATTTCACAGATGCCAACTTATGAAACAGTGTAATCCTGTCAAACGATACTGAATCACCCAATTATATAGAACTTTGCAGAACGATTGGGGCGAGTTGGTGTTTGCATTTGCTGGTTTTTCAGATGCTACTCAGGCAAGGTACCCACATCAAATTGCTGAAAACCAGCGACACATTTCCATCGCATGCAATACAAGGCTGTTTCTGGCTCTGGTCAAACTTATAGTAAGTGATTAATTAAATACAAAAATGTTGCAAACTGCTTGTACTGACTAAAATTACCAAAATGCAAATCTCAAAATTTAGTGGGCCTGACGTTTTGATCCTAGCAGGACCTTTCTCAAAGGACTCTGCCTTTGAGAAAGGTCCTGCTAGGATCGAACGTCAGGCCCACTAAATTTTGACATTATTAAGTGCATACACGTCTTTGTTCCCTGACGTCGGATATCGCTAAAATCTTATTCTGGATCATATAATCATAAAAAAAGACTTAATAAATTAAATCGTAAATAATAGTAAAAAAGACTTAATAAATTAAATCGTAAATAATAGTAAAATGACTTAATAAATTAAATTTAGTAAATCATCTGACATCTATAAAATCATACAAGTTGTCATCTTTGCAATCTAAAAGTCCTGACGTTTCAATCCTAAGTACGTCTACGACCAATCTAAAAAGATCCTGCTAGCCTGCTAGGGGCTAGATCTAATCCCAGCTTATCTTGAGAAATGTTATGAGAGGTCCTTAGAGCCTACATGTACATGTACATGTAGTCCAGCTACATGTACTGTACACTGTACAATCATAGAATCAGGTCCTCTATAGTTTCTTAGTAATGTTTTACATGTTTTACATGAACTTGCACACAGAGCTTACATGTAACTTTCGAGAGGCTACAGAGGACGTGTATTGACTTTGTATTGAGTGCATTTTTAATCATGGCGTACCTAGTTCTACCCAGATGGGCAAGCCGCCATATTTCCTGGTGTGTGGGGTCACGCGGATCTCAAAAAGGTGTCCGACTGTCCGTCTAGCCACACTGGCTGCAAAATCCCCCTAACCTGGCCCGTCGATATCCTTGGCCGACCAGTAATAAATAAAATCCTTCTTCCTGTGCTACTGAGGCCAAGTTTCCTCAAAAGGGCCTGTGTAATGGCTGCCTTCAGACTGTGTGGGCCTACAGTAGGCCCCTGGTGTACTAATACTGCAGTGTAGAGGCAGTTGGGGTTTGTGGAGCACAATCCTTCAATACATGTACCGATACATAGGGGGCCTACATGTATTTGAAAATGAAGTTTCAAAGTGCACACAGAAGAATATGAGCACCACATGCAGAGAAAAATTTAAAAACATTCCCTGAAACATAATGTGTGCATGTACACATGTACATGTACATGTACCGGTATGTATTATGTATGTACTGTACAACTGTAACTATGTACAAATGTACGTTACAAGTGTACATGTACATGTGTACATGTACTGTACATTACATTATACTGTACTTGCAAAACTACATGTACATGTAACGTAGGTCTCCACACTAAGCACATGTACATAATTATACATTTGTACCTGCACCTGTACATGTACATGTACTGTACATGTACAGGTGCATGTACACACTGTACACTACTGTAGAACTTACATGTGTACAAACAATTGTACATGTACAACACATGTACGTATACATTGTACACATGTATACATGTGTACATACAAACAAACGTGTACATGTAGGCACTGTGTTCTTAAATGTCTGAGTATCTGCCATGTCACGCATATGAAGGCATTCAGAATACCAAATGCATGAATTGTACGAGTGCATTGTTGGTATACGTACAGTACATACATGTGTACATGTATGTACACTGTACATGTACAGAGGTCGCATAAAATGCATGGCTGTTTAGCATACCGGTACGTACATGTACATGTACATGTACATGTACAGTATTCACATTAATGAATGTACATGAGTATGCAATGTTATTCCTAATCAGTGCTAACAAATGAGGGTAGCCAGGGATGTACATGTACATTAAGTTTCCATGCATGCACATTAGTGGGCCCTACACACGTATGTACTGTACACATGTACATGTACAGTACACTACAGTACACCGTCGTACAATGTACAGTACATGGTACATGTACATGTACATGTACACGTATGTACATGTACATGCACAGTGCATGCACATTACATGTATACTGATACATTAGCTGGGTTCTTCACTGAACCATTTCTGTAGACAGCAGTGGTAATGTAGCACAGTAGCCAGGTACATGTACCAGGGGTATTTATTTATTTATTTATTTATTTATTTATTTATTCTTAAGACTGGGTGTCCCATTCAGTGCTTGCAAAGCACTGATCTCCCATGGGTCCCAGTAACATAAGAACATACAGCTTAATAAAAACACTTTAAAAACACTTAAAGATTTTACATTTTAAAGAATTACATTGCATACAATAGTTAAAATTGGTTAATAAATCTTTGGACTGATGTGGGAAAAGGATTTCTTCACCCAGCTGGAATGTTATTCCAGGCTTGAGCACCACGATATTGAAAGGTACATGTATTTCTACCAGCTTTGGTTTTAGGAAGTGGTACAAGTACAACATTCCCATTAGTGCTTGATCTTGCGCGATGTGAGTCATGTTCGTTGACCCTAGTGAAATTGACCTTAAGATAAGTTGGAAACAAACCTGCTAGGCATTTATAAACCATTGGGTTAACATGTAATTCACTACTATTTGGCATGGCTGGCACATGTACACTCTACATACAGTAGAACCTCGTTAATACGAGGTACTCCGGACAAACCAAAAGTTTTCATATTTTCTGGGACCTCGTCTCATCAGGGCTGCGGGCTTTCCTGCCATTTGGCACTAGGAATTTGTTTCTGTGATAAAATGGTTTTGCTTTATAGTACATGATCAGTGTATTATTGTACACATGTACATATACAGTACATGTGTCAAGAAGACATGTTTTGAATAAAACAAACGATGCATGTAATGTTACAGGTAAATGCAAAAACACAGGTCTGATGATGTAAACATTTGTATTGACGACTGTGCTACGCCGACTGGACAAGCTGAGTTGTCATCACTCATCAGACAACATGCAAGTATACCGGTACATGTACAAATTCACCTGTTCGTTCATGCACAAATTGTGTTATTGATCACGTCGGTAAACAAGAATGGACAAGAGAGGGCGCTTTTATTTTTGGAAATTGCTCAAAACGAAACCCCTTAAAATATTCCTTTGGCAGAACGAGAGTCTAACATCCCCTGCCTACATGTATGCATTAAATAGAATTTTGAATAAAGTACCCCCTCTTGTGGTACGAGAGCCACAACACCAATTGTGCGTCTTTTAAAATCCCCCTCTAGAGCTCTAGAGCCTAGAGGGCCAAGAGACACGGACTCTGTGAAAACCGCAGCACCGATCAGCCAGCGTTCCAACCTCGGGGATTAGCACCTTCCTACTGGACGCCTGGACGACTTTAGATTCGGCACGATAAAATGACGTCACGGAGAGGAGACACCATAGGCAGCAGTGGTAGCACGCTACTACACATGAGTAGACTTGGCAAGAGCCATCGGGATGCATCTAATCCGAGTTCCAAACACCCTTTGCACAAGCCACCAGCGGAAATCAGCAATGCTCCAACATCAATAGTTGCCAATTTACGTACTGAGGCTGGGATCTCTTGCAGGAAGCAACCAGAATGAAAACAAAAACATTGAGTAGCAACAACGGAGAGCGCTGAGAAAATGACAAGTCAGGGCAACTCATATTGCAGTACAGTATGTACATGTATCACAGTGCCAGTGGTATTCATGTTTGCTGTGCTTGAGTACTGTACCAGTAGTCAATTTCATCCAACTCATTGCTACTTTTAATACGATCAATCACAAGACTATGATCGATGCACAGAAACCATACTCTGTATTAATGTACATGTACACTGTACGTGTTTATCACAACCATAATACTACATGGACGTGTACATGTACGTGTACAAGTACATGATGTACATTTATGTACACTACACATACATGTACCTATAAAGGTGAATATACAAAAATGTTGCAAACTGCTTACTGACTAAAATTACCAAAATGCAAATCTTAAAATTGAGTGGGCCTGATGTTTCGATCCTAGCAGAACCTTTCTCAAAGGCAGAGTGACAAGGACAAAACAGATACACGAAGGAAGGGGGAAGAGAGTGAATAGGACACGGATGAGAAATAAAGGACAAAGAGTAAAGCTGGTAGGGAGAGATCAAAGGAAAGGGCAAGTACATGTACACATACAGGTCTGTGTACTGTACATGTACTGTATGTACATGTACAGTACATGTACATGTTCATGTATCATGTAAACTATACACTAGTACATGTACAGTCCACTGACTCCATGTAATAGAATGTGCTTTGATGTGTACACAAGAGCTTATCATTGATTTGATACCATTTTTCTTGGAATCTGGTTGTAAAGAAAGCTGTACCAAAAGTCCCAGCACAGTACCAGGCAAAGCAATAAAAAAAACTATATAAATGGCCGTCCACCTGACGAACATTGCACACCTGTGGACATCTGTTTTTAGGGGTTACCTTTTGGGGGACGGCCGCTAAAAATGGCCGCCAGGCCACCTGACACCATGGGATCAGTGGCCCAACTTTCTATAACCCAAAATGACAATGACAAAAATTTTGGCAAAAACCGCGTTTCCACTGGACTAAAATTTAACTGAGACGATGATTAAATTTCCAATGGTCAAATTTGACCGTTGTTCCCACTTGGACTTTTGACTTTGAGTCGGTCAATTTAACCGAGACGATGGTTGAAGCAACCGAGCTGGCAAAAATAATTTGTGCACAGTGCATGGACGCTGAGTTAAAAAGGCTACCAAAATGTATCGGTGATTCTCCGTGTGAGATCTTGGAGAATCACTGCTAAAAATGAACCTCGATGTTTCAGACTGCGTGGGCTGTTTTCCCCGTTTGGAAGCCATCCAAGTGAGGGATGGTGCCAGCGAAATTCGCCCGTGTCTTTATCTCGGGACCACAAGACTCCAAAATTGATTAAGTTCACATGGCGGCACCCACCACAAACTGCATGACCCCTAGCGCATACACTGTATATCCGTCATTCACATGCATAATCGGTCTTATGGTGCCTTCCATCTTGTGGTCCGAAACACGGTTTGTCTTCAATTATTTTGTTCCTTCGACTAACCAAATTCCTGTCTCCCTGACACCTTACAGTTGACAGGAATTTTTGTGGTTAAGTGTTATTATTTTCGCAAGGGCAGTTCCTATTCCCATTCAGTCCCTTTGAGAAAGGTCCTGCTAGGAGCCAAACGTCAAGCCCTGATTTTTTTTTTTTAGATTCGCATTTTGGTGATTTTAGTCAGAAGGCCTTAAGCAGAACTTTGCAACATTTTTTGCAAGATCACTTCTTGGATCATGGATATTTCAGTGAGGGTTTGCCCTACTCGACGTACTGTAGAACTAGCGCTGAACGCTCGGTGCTTTGCCCCCGATTGCCTGCTGAAAAACATACAGCCATTGGGTGTGATTTGAACATGCGTCATCTTCTTTATTATGAAGTCACTCGTAATATTCTCGTTAACACCACCCACTGAGTTGGTCGAGGTTTTGTAATGAGAAGGACGCCATCTACATGAAAGCAACTTCTGCAATAAATGTCGGAACAAGTTACTGTTCATGTACGACAACTGTATCAAACTCATCGTTACATGACCAATCGCAATATGATGAATAATCCTATTGCGATTTTTGCGTTCAAAAGATCTATGATGACAATGGCAAGAGCGGAGATGGGAGAAGTGGTCTGTGCCGTGCAAAACCTCCGACCCTCTGTGGCAGCGATTTCTGACCCACACCGCTCACACTCTGTTCCTCAAAATTTGCGGTGCTGTGCAGTGTAGCTTACCACGTGTAAGGTCGGAGGTCGGACGGAGGTCGCGCACGGCACAGACTGCTTTTTCTTGATCGGCTCTGGCTCTGCTCTGAATACAGTGCTCCCCCCGCAAAAAAATGGGTTAAAATTTATCTTCTCGGCAGACGATCGCGATGAATCTTCTACGGAAGACTTGGAAGGAATTTGAGTAACCAGAGCAGGACTCACAATACCATACGCCGTGGATTTACTATCATTTTTAATAAAAAAAAATTATAATAATAATAATTAAACATTCATATCACACACGTCTGTCACCACACTCCACAGGGGCCATCGCGCACAAAAAAAACACCCCAAAATTGGTAAATTTGGGGTTTTTCCGACCTACAGTGAGAGGAACATGTCAGTAAGGTCTGAGTGAAAGTTATAATTACCAGTATACAGCCCTTGTACGACGATCAAAATAAAACATGTCGAAAAAGGAGTAAAATCAAAAATAGAGTTTGACGGTGTGTTAGGCTACAATGGCTACATGGGTAATTTTTTAAATCATTGGTACAGCCAGACTTGTATTTGTAATGGGCTTTTCCGCTACACAAGTCATAGCGGAAAAGGCTTACTTTACTGTGTCAGTGTGTGTACATGTGATGTATAATGTCATGAAGGCCTTATCTTATTCTTTGTTAAATTTCTACCTTTCCCTAAAAAAAACCACCCCAGAATCACACCCACTTGTCACCAAAACATAGCTTAGTGACGGTTCGAAAAAGGTCTCAATGGAAGCTTTTTACAGGCATGTTTGGTGACAGGGTATTCTCAGTGAATGAAGTAACGGATCGTGGTGGTTTCATGGAGAATTGGGATATATTTTGCTGATGGTTCGATATAGAAATTAGAAGCCCATTCCATCGCACTGGTTGTGTCAGAAATAATTATGCAGGCCTACACAAAGTAGTACACAGACGATATAAATACACGGATAATAACCGGGATTGTCGTTTAAATTATTCAAATGTTGCTCACCTTTTTCGATCTCTAAGTTGCGAATCCCAGCTACCTGGAGAGAGACATTTCGGGGGATTTTTTTTAACGAACCCACAAAAAAAAAAAAAAACTAAATCCTGACGTCACGGCCTAAAAAAAGAGTAGCTCTGCTGTCAAGCACTCTCGGGTGCCAACTCGGGTTCGGGTTTTCTCAATTATCGGCTCATCTGAGTCGAAAATCTCCACTGGGGGTCACTTGCTTAGAGTAAAATCCATCAATCGGCGAGATTACAGCATATTTCGAGCGGCGGCGATGTCCCGAAATGGCCCGATCCGGTGACATTTGTGTATGGACGTCCGAAAAATTTCACCAAATGCTAATGAATGAATAGGGACCCGACAGGCGTGTGATCTACGTCAGCGATTTCTGCGTACCAAATTATTCAACTTCTTTCAGTCCAGTATCTGCAGTAGTACGTAAGATGTAATAAAACATGCATTTTTCAAGGAATAAAAGCAAATTATATGCATCATAATTCATTTTATTTAATTCTTTAATTGAGTAAGTTGTATTTTTGAAGCTATTATGCTTGCATAAGAATGTTTATCATTATTCAAAAATGATTTTGGACGACTACATGGAAGCGACTTTAACCTTGCTGAGACTGACCACAAAAGAGGGCGCTATCACTTATCAATAACAGTCTGCCCAAAGTCCGCACGCGCAGTGGGTGTGGTCAAACCTTGCGTCTCCAGTAAAAATGCGACCGACTGCAAATTAATTGTATCAATACAGTGTTCTAAAAATAAAAAAAAATAAAAAAAGAAGTTCACTTTCCAAAACGCAAAACATAAATGCCAGGTTTTTTATTCAAAGGGAGAAAAATAATTCGGTCAACTCGAAGTGTCTGTCGAAAAGCAGACGTGAATGTGAAATGTGCACATTTTGGGGTTGAAGTGATTATACAAAAAATAATATGCATTTTGGGGTTAATTTATTTTGTCTTGGTTTTTTAATGATTGAATTAGATCCAAACAAAAGCTTTTGGGTAAACATTTCGAGAATGACACGACTATGAACAAACGGTTTAAACATCCTGCACTCTAGTTAGCAATTTACGAGGAGGCTCCGTTGAGAAAGGTCCTGCTAGGATCGAAACATCCGTCAGGTGCTCATCATTTTAAGATTTGCATTTTGTGGGTGGTTTTAGTCAGTAAGCAGTTTGCAGCATTTCTGTAAATTACAGTCGACATTAATATGATACATGGTTATGGAAGCATTCTCATTATTCTGTCATCTAGCAATTACTTTGACTTTCTTTTCAAATCCTGTCAAACAAAGGAAAAACTGCTTTTTACACAAAAATGGCGAAGAAAACATTGACTGGATTGGTATTATAAACTCGAGACCTCTGGTTTTGCGTAGCTAGCTATCTGGCCCTTAGATAGAGGCCTTCCCAACTACTAAACTAGTCTTTGCCGACTAGTCTTTGTCAACTAGTCACGACTAGTCTTCACCAACTAATCAACCAGTCTTTGCCAACTAGTCAGTGACTAGTCTTTACCAACTAATCAACCAGTCTTTGCCAACTAGTCAGTGACTAGTCTTTGCCAACTAGTCAACTAGTCTTTGCCAAATAGTCAACTAGTCTTTGCCAACTAGTCAGTGACTAGTCTTTGCCAACTAATCAACCAGTCTTTGCCAACTAGTCAGTGACTAGTCTTTGCCAACTAGTCAACCAGTCTTTGCCAACTAGTCAGTGACTAGTCTTTGCCAACTAGTCAACTAGTCTTTGCCAAATAGTCAACTAGTCTTTGCCAACTAGTCAGTGACTAGTCTTTGCCAACTAATCAACCAGTCTTTGCCAACTAGTCAGTGACTAGTCTTTGCCAACTAGTCAACTAGTCTTTGCCAACTAGTCAACTAGTCTTTGCCAACTAGTCAGTAACTAGTCTTTGCCAACTAATCAACCAGTCTTTGCCAACTAGTCAACTAGTCTTTGCCAACTAGTCAGTGACTAGTCTTTGCCAACTAATCAACCAGTCTTTGCCAACTAGTCAACTAGTCTTTGCCAACTAGTCAGTGACTAGTCTTTGCCAACTAGTCAGTGACTAGTCTTTGCCAACTAGTCAACTAGTCTTTGCCAACTAGTCAACTAGTCTTTGCCAACTAGTCAGTAACTAGTCTTTGCCAACTAATCAACCAGTCTTTGCCAACTAGTCAACTAGTCTTTGCCAACTAGTCAGTGACTAGTCTTTGCCAACTAATCAACCAGTCTTTGCCAACTAGTCAACTAGTCTTTGCCAACTAGTCAGTGACTAGTCTTTGCCAACTAGTCAGTGACTAGTCTTTGCCAACTAGTCAACTAGTCTTTGCCAACTAGTCAACTAGTCTTTGCCAACTAGTCAACTAGTCTTTGCCAACTAGTCAGTGACTAGTCTTTGCCAACTAGTCAACTAGTCTTTGCCAAAAAGTCAACTAGTCTTTGCAGGGGTCAAATCCAATTAAAAACAGAACACATTATAATGAATAAAATTGGGGTACATCATGATATTCCACATTTTTGGGGTATCAATTTTTATTATTAAAAGATAATGTTTTGGCCAACTACATACAAACTGCATTATACCAGTGAAGGAACAGATTTAGTGAAGGAACATGATTATACTTGTAAGCACCATTAAACGAATAAGCAGTCCCATTTATGCCATATCTTTCCAAAATCATTAAAAAAATAATCAATCTATAATTGAAGGCACAAGTGAGACAGAGATATGATTGTGGTTTAGTTACCAATTGCATTGAACTGGCTAAGCACAGACAATAAGAATTTCATTCACCCAAGGAAGTCTTTTCATGCCAGGCTGATCTAAAGGACCCATTATTTTTCTGAGCACCATACTTTTTAATGCTAAGCAAGGCTGCACAGCAGTTGTTCAATGCTAAGCAGCGGTGAGTTTTGATAGGAAAGAAAAATTCTACAACACACAAAGTAGCTGTACTCATTCGTATACTCAGGTAATTTGTGCATACTTGTACAGTTGTACTCATATTTGAGACTTGCGTTCATACTCACAAGACAGGAAAAATCCACTCATTTGTTCCCATACTCTTTTTTTTCTAATCTTGTACTCATACTCATACTCAGGCTCGAGACTCTACGTATACTCATGGCCGGGAACTCACACTCGTTCTGCACTCGGCAGCGAGTATTCATACTCACATTCATGGTTAAGTATTTGTTCTCATTACTTGTTAAAAAAGCCCTAAACTTAAACAGTTTGACATTGCCTTTCAGAAAGGTCCTGCTAGGATCGAAACGTCAGGCCCTCTAACTTTTGAGATTTAAACTTTGTTTGAGAAGAAATGCAATAAGAAACAGAATCGTTGGGCATAATGCTGGGGTCAAAGTTAACTAAACTCATGAATATTCAAGCACCTAGGTCAAAGGTCATCATAACTGGCACCAGGAGCCAATCCCAGAGTGGCACTTCCTTTAAACAAATTCAAATAAATGAAAGATATACTCTTACTTTTCTATGTGGTGGTAAGTAATGGCAGATTAAGAGATATTTTAACAGTGGACAATAGTATTATTATATTCTTAATAACTTGTCTTATACATGTACTCAGATTTACATATAACACCAAATTGCTACAATTAAAAATTTGGGGGGAGGTCATACCAAAAAATAAAACAGATCTATTTTAATCTAGTATTTCTCAAAAGAAACAAAAAATATGGCTAATATCATTTGTATAACATTTTATGCACGAATAATTGAATATACAAAGACTGGTATTCAATAACTTTTTTTTTTTACCAGATATAGACAAAGAACTCTCAGAATTATGAACTTAGAATATTTACAAGCATACGCGGAAGTGTACTGATACATGCTCTTCCTTTTAAATATCATTTTAAAAATTATTTTGTCAACCTGACACTAAGCTTGTCTATTTGACTAACACTGTCTTTGAGGAGATTCTGCAAGCTAAAAAGTGACCGTGTTAGTCTTCAAAGTTTTCATGGGCGATTTCTTTTTTGTGAACAATTCAATATGGGTAATTTTTTTTTCTTCAAAATTTTCATGGGCGATTTCTTTTTTGTAAACAATTCAATATGGGTGATTTTTTTTTCTTCAGAAATTCTTGACATTATTTTCAGTTTAAGTATGGTACCCGGCACCTCTGGTTTTGCGTTACCAGTGCTCTTACCATCTGAGCTATCCAGGCCTTAGATGGTGGCCTTCCCTAATAGTCAACTAGTCTTTGCCGGGGGTGTGGGCGCCAGTCAGAAGCATTTATCCATTAATTAACTCCTGTATAGCTCCAGGGATCAAACCCTCATTTCATTCAATATTTACAACTAAATGTGACCCGGCACAGCATAATGAGGAATAACCCTCACTTTTGAGATATTGAGATTTTCTAATGATGATGTGAAAGAGTATACCATTAGCTTTCATAATGTGAAAGAGTATACCATTAGCTTTCATATGATATAAAAATTATTTCCAAGTGAACTTTGTTGTAAATAGTACAAGGGGACTTCGCTCATTCATTTGGTATCAGACACAATAATAGCAGCGCCATTCTAACTCCTCGAAAGCGGCCATTCAAAAAGGCAGGAACTTTACATTTTCATGAAAACAGTACACAAACACTCCCCCAAAATCCTTGTTTTTTCAACATTTAGAGACGGATTTCGGAAAAATCATTTGGACATATTATCCTCCAATACATTAACTCTCCGAAAATACAAAAAACAAAAATCGATTTTTTTTTTTTTTTTTTTATCGAATTGAGAAGATACTTTGACTTTTTACTCGAAAAGTGTTGAGGTGGGATATTCCTCATGTTGCTGTGCCGAGTCACAAATGTCGTTATGAACCTGCTCATCAGCAGTCCAGTGATCGCACAAAGTGGATGCAGGTTGCTTTAAAACTGCGTTTTCAACAAATTAACGAAATTAAATGGAAACTGATTGGAGAGCTCTGATTCATCTTTCAAAGCAAAGCACAGAAACATTCCAGTATCATACATTTTCACTTCCTGAAGACAACGACACTGAGCACTGTTGGGCACTTTTATGTTGAAAACAAATAAAATCAGACAAGATTCTAGGATATTCAGATAAAGAACAAGGATTCACTGTACAAATATATGATTAATTACATGCTTTTTTTTAGTTTATACTTAATTCTTAAAGCACTAGAAAAGTTTAAGTTTTAAAACCCAAAGGAATAGTTCACACAAATTTGGAAAGCTACAAAAATAGATCATCTGGAGTCTGTGAAGGAGTATAAATCATGCAGAAAGGCACTTAATTATTCATGCATGCGGTGCATGAATATGCATGCAGTACATTGATGTGTACGTGAAGCATGAATATGTATGCAGGGCATGAATATGCAAGTAGCTCGTATATAGATATATGTGGCACATGAATATCCACATGGGGCATGGCTATGCAACACTGATTTAGCAAGGCACTTATCTCAAGGCAGATCATAGCGTTGACTTATGCAAGAATATAGTCATTTAAATGACCTTTGAGATACAAGATGCTCATTCAGTCATTCTTCGAAATTGGTGGGACTACGGTTTATGGTAATGGTATGTTCAGATTTTTTGTGGAAAATTTAGTTTTGTTTCATTTTGTTAAACAGTAAGACCTGGAGCTGACAGTGATGAGTAAATAAAACAAAAACTGTCGAAAACTGCTCACTGACTAAAATGACCTGCAATACATCAATCTCAAAAGTTAGAGGACCTGACGTTTTGATCCTAGCAGGACCTTTCTCAAAGGCAAAGGACCTTTCTCTTTGCTTTGAGAAAGGTCCTGCTAGGATCGAAACGTCGGGCCCTCTAACTTTTTGCGATCTTTGAAAAGAGAAGAGAATCTCCTCTAGACAGCCAGCCAGGAACTGGAGGGAGTCTTTCGTTAGAAATTGACATCCTATGATTGGCTGTGAGGTGATGATGGCTGGTGAGCAGAACTCAAGTCAGCGTGTGAAATGGGCAAGCTAAGTTGCTACTATGAGACTCGGATGGCGCCGGCCACTTCTGAGGCTGGTGAGGGAGAAGGATAGGCGTGTGGGAGAGGAGGAACTGGAAAGTGGGTCGAAGGATACAGGGGAATATGTTAAACATTCCTGGTACCAGAGGTAGAGTCAAACCAACCTTGTGGTTGGTAGTGAGAGGAGGGGAGGGCAGGAAAGGGCAGGGTAGGGGAGGGCAGGGGAGGGCAGGGGAGGGCGGGGGAGGGTAGGGGAGGGTAGGGGAGGGCAGGGGAGGGTAGGGGAGGGCAGGGGAGGGCAGGGGAGGGCAGGGGAGGGCAGGGGAGGGCAGGGGAGGGCAGGGGAGGGCAGGGGAGGGTAGGGGAGGGCAGGGGAGGGCAGGGGAGGGTAGGGGAGGGCAGGGGAGGGCAGGGGAGGGTAGGGGAGGGTAGGGGAGGGCATGGGAGGGCAGGGGAGGGTAGGGGAGGGCAGGGGAGGGCAGGGGAGGGTAGGGGAGGGCAGGGGAGGGCAGGGGAGGGTAGGGGAGGGCAGGGGAGGGCAGGGGAGGGCAGGGGAGGGTAGGGGAGGGTAGGGGAGGGCAGGGGAGGGTAGGGGAGGGTAGGGGAGGGTAGGGGAGGGCAGGGGAGGGCAGGGGAGGGCAGGGGAGGTCAGGGGAGGGCAGGGGAGGGCAGGGGAGGGCAGGGGAGGGTAGGGGAGGGTAGGGGAGGGCAGGGGAGGGCAGGGGAGGGTAGGGGAGGGCAGGGGAGGGCAGGGGAGGGCAGGGGAGGGTAGGGGAGGGTAGGGGAGGGCAGGGCAGGGCAGGGCAGGGTAGGGCAGGGTAGGGGAGGGCAGGGGAGGGCAGGGGAGGGCAGGGCAGGGCAGGGCAGGGGAGGGTAGGGGAGGGCAGGGGAGGGCAGGGCAGGGCAGGGCAGGTCAGGGCAGAGCAGGGGAGGGCAGGGGAGGGCAGGGGAGGGCAGGGGAGGGCAGGGGAGGGCAGGGGAGGGCAGGGGAGGGCAGGGGAGGGCAGGGGAGGGCAGGGGAGGGCAGGGGAGGGCAGGGGAGGGCAGAGCAGGGGAGGGCAGGGGAGGGCAGGGCAGGGCAGGGCAGGGCAGGGCAGGGCAGGGCAGGGCAGGGCAGGGCAGGGCAGGGCAGGGCAGGGCAGGGCAGGGCAGGGCAGGGAGTGGAGGGCAGGGCAGGAGAAGGGGAGGGTAATGGGTTCTTGATGATGGCTGACATGACGACAGTGTGATTAGCTGGGTCATTTTGGTCCATACTCCGCTATGAAGGCGTTGAGTTGCTTCAGAAGTTGCTTATTCCTTTCTTCTGTCGACTTCCTGGCTGATTCCTGTGAGACGGGAAAAAGACCCAAAAATCATGGTCAACATCAACAAAACTATAGTTATTAACTTCATCATCTTTGACATTGTTACAGTCTTAACTGTTATCTAAATCACCAGCACCACCATTGACAACATCAACACCATCAGAGGCTTCGCCACTATCACCCCAACCATCACCACAATCGTCATCACTAACACCACTGGTTTCACCATCACAACCTTTGAAAACATCATCACCATCACTATGATTTTCACCACCATCTCCAACCTCAGAGGTCATCAAGACTGCCATCACTTCCACTATCACCGGCCGTCACAACTTTCACTGCGGCCGCCTTTCCCAACATCGTCGGTGCAGGAAAGCTGAATGGTTTCGTAATGTAAAGTGGGGGCAACGAAATGTTGGATCCCTGATTTATGGGGAAAACCCATCTGGATGAGAGTTACCTCATTTGCAAGTTGGATGTGCAAGCCCTCGCACTTGATCTTCCACTTGACCAGCTTCTGCTCGTACTCCTCCTGCCGGCTCCTCATCTGGCTGATCTCCTCCAGGAGCTTGAGGTGCGAGGCGCTGGCGAGGCCGTCGCCGGGCGAGCGGAGGCTGACGGACTCCGGCGTGCCCTCCGTCAGGTCCACCCCGAGGGAGCTGAGGGAGTTCCTCTTGGGGGAGGCATTCTGCTGGGGACCGGCGCCGCCGGCCGGGACGGGGGAGGGCAGCGGGGACTCGTAGCCGGCGCCGGGTGCAGCTGCGGCTGCGGCGGCCTCCTGGTGGGTCTTGCTTGGCGAGGTGGGCACCAGAGTGGCGTCCAGGTCCACGCAGGACGCGCTCCGCGAGCCCGCCTCCGAGTTGCCGCTCAGCTGCTCGCTGCTGGACTCCAGGGTGCTGGAGTCCGAGGGCGAGGTGTCGTCGTGGAAGCCGAAGGCGCCGTCCACGCTGTAGCTGCGCTTGTTGAAGCTGGCGTTGGCTGTGACCTTGATCCAGTCGTCGGCCGGCTCCAGGTCGATCAGGAGGCTCTCGTGGTTCAGTCCGTCCTTGCCGGCGCGGGGCGCCGGCTTGGGGCTGCGGTTCTTCAGCTCGCGGATGAGATCCAGGCTCTCCTGGCTGGCGCCGACGGCCGAGACGCGGCCGGCCTTCCGGGGAGGCGGCTTGGGCTCGCAGCGGACCTGGAAGTCGATCTGGTTGTTGGGCGGGAACATCTCCTCGTGCTGGCCGATCAGGAGGTGCAGGAACTTCTGGCTCATGGAGGTGGTCTCCATCAGGGACATGGCGTTCTCCAGGTGGGGCCGGAAGATGTTGGGGCCGAAGACGGTGGCCAGGTTGAGCATGGTCATGCGGTTCAGGCGCTCATGGGTCTGCACGTCGTGCAGGAACTCGCACAGGTACTTGAGGAGGTTGTAGTTGGTCCGGGGCAGGACGGCCAGCTGGCGGATCAGCTCCTTCCGGCCCTCCTCCTCGCTGCGCAGGTGGAGCTTGATGCCGTCGTAGATGTTCTGGTAGTGCTGCCAGGGGATCAGCGGCTCGGGCAGCAGGCGGAGGTAGAGCTTGAGCAGCGAGGCCACCGTGTGGATCTCCGTCTTGGAGGCGCGGAAGTCCGGCTTCTCGCCGCAGTCGAACCTCTCCTGCAGCTCCTTGATCAGGCAGATGCGGCCGGGTAATCTGTGCACGAACCAAGACCGGATCCGAGTCAATTTATATGGAGCCACTTTAATAAGCGTAAAATTCTGTTCAGCCTGAAAAGTCGTACATCATAGCAGGACCTTTCCCCACAGGCAAACATTACAGAGAAGTCCTGCAAGGGTTCAAAATATCGGGGGGGGGGGGGTTTCATTTTTTTTTTTTCATTTTAAATTTTGGTCATTTCGGAAAGCAAGCAATCTGCAGCATTGTTGCATGGCTTCATGAAGCCGTGGTACTTGAATCGGCAACTTTGACTAATTTTCTGACGGCTTTTGTCTATCTGCAACTGCCCCCTCGTGCTTCTACCTGAAGATGCCTTCCTCTTGTAGACCGTACTCCCTGAGGTACTCCACGCACTGCTCCACGATGGAGGGGATCTGCTTGGTGCTGGTCGTGCTCTCGTTGGTGATGGTGTCCAGGAGACTCTGGCCGAAGATTCCTGGGGAATGATTGGCGACGGGGAAGACACGAGGTCAGGTCAATGAGCTAACTACTACTACTACTAACCACTACTAACTGCTACTAACTACTACTAACTACTACTAACTACTACTAACTACTATTAACTACTCATCCAATATTTAGAGGATGCGGACACTTTTTTTTTCTTTTTTTGCCTTTTTCAAAACAATTCCCCCCCTAAAGACAAGTAGTCTAATTTCAAGTCATTTTTAAGTACGGTGCGATACGTAGGCTGTGCATTGGGGAGGTTCAACAGCTGGAAACAGCGAAAATCAATCAAATTTTAGTCTTAATTTTTTTTTTTTTTTTTGGATACGGCCACAAAAAACGACGCGGGCAGGGATAATTTTTCCTTGGCCCAATCTTCATTCACCTCCTCCTTTGTGCTTGTAGATGGCCCTCCTGATCACCTGCAGCCATTCCTCAGCATCTTGCTGGCTGCTCGCCCACAGCAGAAACGTCTCGTGACTGCTGGTCAGTCGGCTTGGTCCGTCGCTGCCTGAGGGGAGAGAAAAAAACCGAAACTCACATCAAAACAAAAACAGCCAACAGCCGGGTGAAACTTGTCGGAAGCCTCCCTCGATCAAGTTGACATTCTCATATCGTTTTCAAACCTCCCTCCTTCCCTCCCTTCCTCCCTCCCTCCCTCACCTAGACATATCACTCCTGTATTCAACTCCCTCCTTCCCTACCTCCCTCCTTTGCTTCCTCCCTCCTTCCCTCCATACCTCCTTCCCTCCATACCTCCTTCCCTCCATCTCTCCATCCCTCAAGGCCGCCGCATACGAGAGCTATCTGCTGAGCAAAACCTTTTTGGAAGCCATCACGTGAACAGAGCGTGCGCTTTCATTGACCAGTTGTGATTTTTGTGCTCAGCACGTAGCTTAAGTTGCCGCACACGATGAGTTTTCATCCACGAGAGGCGAAAAAAAATCAAACAGGATAGATAATGGTCTCACGGCCTCTTGAGGCAGAAATCTCACCAAAAGTTCAGCGCACAAGGTGAGCTACGTGCTGAGCTAACGACCTCGAGAGAATTTGTGCTCAGCAGATAGCTCTCGTGTGCGGCGACCTTCACCTAGACATATCACTCTTGTATTCAAAGTCCTTTACTGGCTTGGACAGCGGCAATGACTACCTGGCAGGATCTCAAAGAGGTGCTTCCCCGGCTCGTCCACCGGCCGCTTCTCCACGCGATTGTTCCGCAGCGGGATGGTGCCCACGGGTCGTGGGTCGTCCTCCTTGATGAAGTAATGGAGGCTGTCCCCCTGCAGGACAAAGTAGCGGCGCTGCCACGTCTTGAAGGGGCCCCCTTGCTTCTTCAGCCAGCCCCTGCGCAGGATCTCTTCCCGGGACAGGCCCAGGGCTCTCTCCGTCATCCTTCGCTGAGAGTAGATGTCCTGGACACAGAATAAATATCAAATGCTGAATTTTTTCCAAATTTGTTGGGGGTAAACAAGGGGAACCATTTTATCAGAAAAGATTTCAATCCTGCTCTCAAAAGCTAGGCATTATTTTTTTCACTCACTTTCCTCACCTTCCTCTTCCCTCCCTACCTTCTTTCCCTCACCTCACCTCTATTTTCCCTCCCTTACCCCCCTCCTTCTCTACATTCCTCCTTCCATATTTCCTTCATCTCACCTCCCTCCTTCCCTACCTCTCTCCTTCCCTCCCTCCCTTACCTCCCTCTTCCCCTCACTCCCCCAACTCCCTCCTTCCCTCTTTCACCTCCATCCATCCCCCTCACCCCCTCCTTCCTTTCCTTCCTCCCTACCTCCCCCTTCCCCTTCCTCCCAAGTTCCCAACCTCCCCTTCCATTCCTCCCTTCTTCCCTCTCCCTAACAAACTTCTTAATCCCCTCCGTCTATCCCTCACTCATCTCCCTCCTTCCCTTCCTCCCTACCTCCCTCGTTCACTTTCTTCCAACCTCCTTTCTTAATCCCCTCACTCATCTCCCCTTCATTCCCTACCTCCCTCCTTCCTTCCCTCTCTACCTCCCTTCTGAACCTCCTTCCATCCCTCCCTCACCTCACTCCATCCCTCCTTCCCTTCCCCCTCACCTCCCTCACCTCCCTCTCTCCCTCCACTCCAGGGTCAACCCAACCAGTCTCCCAGTCATCCTATAGCCCCCCCCCTCCTCCTCTCCCCCTGCTTCTGACCTCCGAAGGGGCTATAATTAGAACTGGACACATTAATTGTCCCAGTGACGCATTAGAGCGCCTGTTTGTCTTGGCTGCGACTGGCATCCGCAAGAGGGCAGAGGGGGAAGGCACGCTTCAACTCCTGGCGAGCTCAGATTATCCACTGCTCAGGTTTGCAGCTGACATACTCGCTGGTCAATGTAGACCGCGGAAGTTTGCCACCAGAAACAAGTGTGTAAATATAGTACCTTCATAATCCGCTATAATTGACCGGTACAAGTTTAGTAACAAAACTACGAGCAGTTTTTGCCTCGGAGAAAGGTCTCGACAGAATGAAACATCGACCCCTCTAACTTTTGTCAGGACTTTCTACTCTGAGGCCACTTGTCAGTAAAGGAGTTAGTACATGTACATGTAATGGTTTTGTATCACTCCAAGTTTGATTACAGATCGTAGTAACTTTAAAAGTCGGATGTTTTGCGTCCTAAAGGGATCCGTCTCCTTTTGCCTTTGAGAAAAAGGTCCTGCTAAGATTAGATCATAGAAAAAGAAAATTGATCCTCTGTTCATGATTGGTGCATTTTTCAGGTCATTTGCGCCTGTTCCAAATGGCAGACCCTCTGTATGCAGTCAACCAATGGTCCATCAACCTGGGTTAAAAGGGTAC
The DNA here is from genome assembly GCA_949987565.1 of Luidia sarsii. Taxonomy (NCBI): domain Eukaryota; kingdom Metazoa; phylum Echinodermata; class Asteroidea; order Paxillosida; family Luidiidae; genus Luidia; species Luidia sarsii. The sequence continues at coordinate 12,093,544 of OX465118.1, read as the reverse complement.
CAGAAATAAAAAGGAATATGATGTGTAATGGATCAGAGATGGTATGAACTTCCATGTGTCAGTGTTTCTTTTAAATATAGTAATCAAATTTTTGAAGATAACTGCAAGATTCTCGACAGAAAACTGCCCCCCCCCCCACTTTTCAACCCGAAAAATTGCTACGTGTGTGCCATGTTTTTCTTGGGGACGCACGTGCACGCGCGCGCGTATACTATACGTGTGTGTGTGTGTGTGCAGTCGATCATGCAACATTGCACTGCCGATGACGTCATCACCTTCTCTTTGGCCCGCACGCAAAAGAGGTTTTTTTGTGAGCGGGGTGCGCTATTAAAATATTTTGTTTTCCTTTTACGGTCGCTATTTACGGGGTAGACATTAAAAGTGTTGAGTTTGTGAACTAGTTTAGCCTTTACAAAGTCTTATAATAGTTTTCTCGATATTAGAATTTTCTATTTCAGGTACCCTTTAAAGTTGTTGATATCTTCTCAAAAAAATTAAAGGCAGAATGACAGGGATAAAAGGGATAGGAAGGGGGGAGTAACAGGGACGTGGATGACAGGCAGTAAACCGAGGGGGTAGCTGATAGGGTGAGATCAAAGGCATATCTTGGTTAACAACAGTGCAACAGTGCATACTTCAGCAGTCCAATTTACTCTCCGTACGTTGTCAGACACCTGGTTGAAAATAGCACCATTTAAACAACTTGAACAATTAGTCATGTCTGTACATGTACAATGTACATGTACATGTACTGTACCTGTAGGTGTAATGTACATGTACAGGTGTAATGAACATGCATGTCCATGTCCATGTACATGTACCTGTAAGCATCATGTACATGAATGTACAAGTGTAATGTACATGTACTGTAAGTGTAATGTACATGAACATGCATAGGTACATGCACAGGTACATGTACATGTACATGTCCTATTGTCCTAGTATAAGTGTTATGATGTGCTTATACATGTACATGTTAATGTAATGTACACATGTACTTGTAGTTGTAAGGGTAATGTACACATGTACTTGTAGTTGTAAGGGTAATGTACAGGTACATGTACACTTACAAGTACTTGTAATCTACACAGATCAGCCTGTGTTTGGGTCAGGATAGTTGACCTTAAGTAAACAATAATGTGACAAACTTAAACTTACTCTCTCCCGTTTGGCTCGGCTGAAAACAGGGCCTTCTAGCTATGTCTCTACCACCTGTGATACATCTACAAATACCTACAAGAAAACTTGCAGTGTGATATACCATGGATATACACAGTATACATGTACTCCCCTGGGTGATGATGATCATTCATGTGCATGTCAAAAAGTACGTTGCCTGTGGTTGAGCTGTGTTAGCAAGCCTGGCGTAGTGCACCACATCATCGTCACAGCCAGGCCTGACAAGACTTCAGGAAGCCATGAGGGGTCGAAAGGTCGCGGGCTCAGCCTGTGGTTTTGCGAAACTAGCTTGCATAATAATGAGGTCTGTCAGTGCCGGGGTCGTGGGGTTAAACGGTCCCTTTATCTTCTGACTGCTAGTGATAGAATTTGAAGAGATCTGCCATCGTAGCTGTGTCACAGCAACTGTGTCACAGCAAATGTGCCACAGCCATGGTGTCATAGCCATGGTGTCACAGCCATGGTGTCATAGCCATAGTGTCACAGCCATGGTATCACAGCCATGGTATCACAGCCATGGTATCATAGCCATGGTGTCACAGCCATGGTATCACAGCCATGGTGTCACAGCAAATGTGCCACAGCCATGGTGTCACAGCCATGGTGTCACAGCCATGGCATCAAAGTCATGGTGTCATAGCCATGGTGTCCAACCCATGGTGTCACAGCCATGGCATCAAAGTCATGGTGTCACAGCCATGGTATCAAACCCATGGTGTGACAGCCATGGTGTCACACCATGGTGTCACAGCCATGGTGTCACAGCCATGGCATCAAAGTCATGGTGTCATAGCCATGGTATCAAACCCATGGTGTGACAGCCATGGTGTCACGCCATGGTGTCACAGCCATGGTGTCACAGCCATGGCATCAAAGTCATGGTGTCATAGCCATGGTATCAAACCCATGATGTGACTGCCATGGTGTCACGTCATGGTGTTACAGCTATGGTGAGACAGCAGTCAATTTAATTAAACTCGTCGTAACTTAGGACCAATCGCAAGACAATTAACAATGCACAGAAAACCAACTACGGACTATCACAACTTACGATGGGAAAGCTGAGTTACGACGCATCGTAAGGTTTTGTGAAAACTGAAATCCATCAGAGATCAGAGATCAGAGAGTTTTTGTTTGACATTTTCTTTCCAAACCAAATTTGATGCAAATTCAACAGGAATTGGCCACAAATTATAAACAGGATTCTTCATCTTATCGACAGTGGGAGAGAAAAAGAAGACATTTCACTAAATTTGTGAATCAACCTTGAAGTTATACGTTATCTCGAGAAAAAAACAACAACTTCGAGCAATAAATTGAGAAAGGTCCTGCTTAATGTGTTGATAGGTGAGGCCCTCTAAAACAGCATTCATTACAATGCAATTTCTATCCATTTCCGAGGATTTCATTTTGATGATTCAAACCAGGAAGCTGTTCATGAACACTGTTTTTCAGCTTGGATAAGAAAAAACCAATGATATTTAGCAACAGTTGCTATTGCCATTAACAAACGTCTACAGGCAACCTATTGATTTATTTTTAATACATGGTTGTCCTTAACCCATGCAGGAAGTTATCACTTTCGATAAGAAAAAAAAACGACAAGCATTTAGTGTAAGAGATCTTTCAGAACTGAGAATTGGGAAATTCTGCATGACTATGAGTAATGAAGCTCTTTCACTTTTGGACAATTAACACCCTATATACTCTTTGATGTTCACATACATGTATGTATGTAACAACCGGTGAATACGTACCTGAAACAGATAGCACTTAAATCCTTCGTTAGATGTCAGGTTGTCCATGACTGTGAAAGTCCATTAGTCTGGGCTTACTGATCAAGGCGACCTTTTCGTACCGTTTGTTCAAACACCGCTTGTCAAATACACCTCTGTCACCATGGTCATCTATGTTTCCTTGTAACGACGTGATGCTATGAATTCTATGCCCGAGGAATCGTTGGGGGTTTTCCCTGAAAGTTCATGTTGCAGTTCCGCAACAGATTTTTTTTCATTTCCAAGCCACAGTTCAGGATTCAAGTAGTAGGATAAGATTGGCTAAAGTATACATGTATAAACAATGAATACAGTAGCTAGGCCGAAACAAGGAACATGTGCATGGTGGATTGACACTAGGGCTGTTCCCACTACGAAAATAATCACGATTTGAATCGTGTCCAACAATTTTGTTGTCGTGTCCACACAGACCATGTGGTCGCAGTGCGCGTGCAAAAATGGCGGGACTCGGTGGCGAACATAAACAAACCCTGTGCTGCACTTCCTGGCAGTAAGCTGCTGGCAGGAAATGCAATGCATCATGGGCTTAAAAAACATCGCGTCGCAAATAAATGTGAAAGTTTGAGAAAATCTCACTCTTAGTTGTTAGTGGAGTCCGAATCGCGATTCAAATCCCACTAAAAATCGCGTTTATTGTGTCCCCACACGCAAAAAAAGTGGAGTTTGAATCGCGATCCAAATAATCGTGTTTATTTGGTGTAGTGGGAACGCCCCTACTATGTGGGATTTCAAACAAGATTGGCTAAAAAGTATAAACAATGAATACAGTAGCCAGGCTGAATACCGTACACTCTAAAGAACATCTACATGTACATGATGGATTGACATTCTGTGGGCTATAGGATTCATACAGCATAGTCCATCAAACTATATGTACAATAAGGGCAGGCCATTTCACAAATTCATGTGTGTAACTGCATACTGTACAATAAGGTATGTACATTGTACAATTAGGTTTTGCACTGCTTGACGTGATAAACACTGAATGTTCAGTGCTTTGCCTGATATTACTGATGAAGAAAAATCAGGCAGCTCAGGTGGGATTCGAACCCACGACTCCTGCTTTCTAGTGCGGACGTCCTAACCACTGGACCACCGAGCTGGTCGAGGTTCGTGAGGGTACCGCGTTGCATCAGGGCAAAAAACCTAATTGAATTACATTCTCCTTGACGCAAACATCATGTCAAGCCTCGCGCTTAATTTTTTTTTTAACCAGCCCACTGGGCTAGTAAATTGAGTTTTTTACTAGCCCACAGCAAGTTTTACTAGCCCTGTATAATTAATATTGTATTCAAAACAAGGTTATTAGGTCAAGTAAAACAAATTATTAGTTTCTACTTTCTCATCCCGGCCCACATTGTTTTTTGCCTCCACACCGCTGCCTACTTTTTACTAGTCCGCCGGGCTAGCAAAGTGGTCATTTTACTAGCCTGCAGCTGTTTTTACGAGACAATGACCATCGGGTTAGTGCTAAGGTCGAGCCCTGCATGTTATATCATACCTCCATGGTTATATGAAAAAGGTACATGTACTAGATCATTCTGCATACATGTATGTACATGTACGTGCATTGCATGTACAGTATTGTACATGTACAATAAGGAAGGGTCATTCCACAAATCCATACATGTGTTCTGCATGCACATGTACAACAAAAGTTCTGCACGTCATTCTGCAAACCATAGTTTGTACGTATACAACAGGCACAGATTTTCTATTTTGGTGTCGGAAAGTAATGTCAGGAGTCAACTGGCAGGAAGTCTCATGTAAAAGGCGTAATTGGCCGTGGCAAATGCAATCCATGTCATCGCCTAATGTGTGGCTGAATGCGGCCACCAAATCTGTACGTGGATAACTGCGGGTTGGGCATACAGATCAGAGAGAGCGCGGTGCAAGCTATCGGCATGCACCAACAGCGAGTCGACTAAAAAGATGGCGGCGCGGCGGCGGGAACAGACCTTGTGTCGGCGTGAGCTTCGGTGGTGGTGTCCGTGGCGGGTGTGCGGCGCAAAGCCCAGGCTGCTCAGTGTCATGCTGCGCACCTTGGTCTGGATGTTGCAGGACTCGTCGCTGCGCTGCCGCCGGTGCGTGTACTTGGCCGTGCGTGGCGTCTTGGCCGTGCGGTCCATGATGGCGGCGGCGGCGGCGGCGACGGTGACGGCAACGGGTTGCTGGCCCTCTCTAGGGTCGGGCGTAGAATGCTTCAGCGAGTGGTCCGCTGTCTGGCAAGCCTAACACCAAGCCCACGCACTGATAGGGCAGCCTTGGACTCCCTCCCCGCCCTCCCCCCCCAAAAAAACTCCTCTCCTCTCCTCAAACCCCCCCCCCACTCCACTCTCTCTCCTTCAACCGGATCCGAATCACCACCACCACCCCCCCTCCCTCTCCTTATATATGAGAACTTGCGGGAGACAGCCAGCAGAAGCGGAAGAGGGACGGGAAACTGTTTAATCAAATCTGTCGACTTCTCCACTGCTCCAAGGAGGGAATCACTGGCAGAGACTCGACTCAACTCTCTCTCTCTCTCTCCCTCTCTCTCTAGCGCGCGCTGGTTGCCAGATTGCGGGACCTGCTCGAGGTCTCTGGGTATATACTAATAAGCAGCTTCCCCTCTGAACTTCAGAGTCGGCGCGTACTTTGCGTCATCGCAGACCCCCGTTGCACGTGGCCAGCTCCGCTCTCAGAACTGTCCTCGCGACCGACCGACCGACCGACTGAAGGCGCGTCATCAATTACCGCACAGGTCGTCCAGTCATTCGCTGTCGCCCCCGTGTGCCGGCGATGTGCCGACGAGGACCCGCAAGATGGAGGACGGCGGGTCCAGGACTTGTAAGACTGCTGCTGAGCATGACATTTATACATGAACAGGAAACACTCACCTAGTATCACCTCGGCTGAACGGTTCTAGGCCGTGGGATGGGAAGTTGGGAACCGCTCGATGGCAATACAAACAAAGATGGTACGTATGATGCTCTTTCACAAATCTTATTTACAGCGACGTTTAAAAATAGATGACGGAATTGTTCAAAGAGTAAGCGCTGCATGCAGTGGCTTCCAGACATCTCAAGATTTAAACTTACCATGATTGGGGTCAAAACGTCCGCATAAAATGCATCGTTTAATCTGTGGGCATGGCCAATACAACAGGACAACAGGCCGTGCGTTAGGTCTGAACCCTATGTGGGACTGAGCTGACTGAAATGACTTGCCCACACACTTTGAAAAGTCATCAACACGGCCGAGTGCGGCACTGGACAAGGAAATGTCGAGAGGAAGGAGGGTATGGTGTTTCTTTTGGATGACGATCAAGTTTGTGAGCGGAGGCCAAACAAGGGGAGAAAAAAAATAAGGCATCTTACACAATGTAACTAGTTACGGAACATGCCAGACGCGATTGGCTTTTGGACAAAAGGAGTGTGCAAGTCAAGCAAATGTCAAACGGCATCTGATGTCAACTCCTTAAGGCCAAAACAAAAATAGTTCTCCTTAACCGACCGACCCTATCTTTAGACTGCGGCCCTTAAAATGTTATTGGGAAACAATGACGAAAAAAATTCAATGCAAAATTTCAACATAGAATTTATAAGGAACGACAGGCAATGCATTAAGTGGTTTCTAGTGTACCATCATTTTTCGGTGAGCCTAGCCGAGAAAATATTCTACAATTTTCATCTGGGAATCTGTCCGCCTTTCTCAAAAGCTGTCAAGGAATCATCCTCTCCACCTTCTTGAATGTTTCAAGTTTTTAGGTCAGTCATGGACTGATTCCAAGGAGGATGTGAAGTCATTTGGGCAAGAAATCAGCGCCAGAATGTCTCTGTGGTCAGGATAGTGACTGCCGCAAATGGGATAAACACATGGTAAGAATCTTATCTAGAGCAATTACACACACGTACATGCATGTATATAATACAGAAATGTCGCAAACCACTTTAAATACTGATCATCTGCAGTACATGTACATGTACATCTATGATGCAATGCAGTACCCACCACTTTACAGCTTTGAATCCACCACACGACCTCTACCAGCACGGTTGTCCAGCAGTAAAGACGTCTGCACTAAAAAGCAGGAGTCGCAGGTTCAATTCCCGCCCCGGGTACCCTGATTTTTTTTTCCCAACAGGCACTGGGGCAAAGCACTGAGCATACAGTGTTTAATTGCAAGTCAAGCAATAGGTCAAACCCCTGTTGAAATTGCTTTCTGAGTAGAAGACATTTTAGAGGAGCTTGATTTTTTTGATCCGAGGACGTTTCTCAAAGGCCGACTGAAAGATGAGAAAATGGCAGCTCCTATAGTGGCCTGGTTGGATTGGTCTATGGCCCCCAGGCATGGCAGTTCCTATACTCTATAGATGCCTGGTTGGATTGGTCTATGGCCCCCAGGTATGGCAGCTCCTATAGAGGCCTGGTTGGACTGGTCTATGGCCCCCAGGTATGGCAGCTCCTATAGAGCCCTGATTGGATTGGTCAATGGCCCCCAGGCATGGCAGCTCCTATAGTGGCCTGGTTGGATTGGTCTATGGCCCCCAGGCATGGCAGTTCCTATACTCTATAGATGCCTGGTTGGATTGGTCTATGGCCCCCAGGTATGGCAGCTCCTATAGAGGCCTGGTTGGACTGGTCTATGGCCCCCAGGTATGGCAGCTCCTATAGAGGCCTGATTGGATTGGTCAATGGCCCCCAGGCATGGCAGCTCTTATAGAGACCTGGTTGGATTGGTTTATGGCCCCCAGGCATGGCAGCTCCTATAGAGACCTGGTTGGATTGGTCTATGGCCCCCAGGCATGGCAGCTCTTATAGAGACCTGGTTGGATTGGTTTATGGCCCCCAGGTATGGCAGCTTCTTTAGAGACCTGGTTGGATTGGTCTATGGCCCCCAGGTATGGCACCTCCTATAGATACCTGGTTGGATTGGTCTATGGCCCCCAGGTATGGCAGCTCCTATAGATGCCTGGTTGGATTGGTTTATGGCCCCAGGCATGGCAGCTCCTATAGATACCTGGTTGGATTGGTTTATGGCCCCCAGGCATGGCAGCTCCTATAGATGCCTGGTTGGATTGGTTTATGGCCCCAGGCATGGCAGCTCCTATAGATGCCTGGTTGGATTGGTTAATGGCCCCAGGCATGGCAGCTCCTATAGATACCTGGTTGGATTGGTTTATGGCCCCCAGGCATGGCAGCTCCTATAGAGGCCTGGTTGGATTGGTATATGGCCCCCAGGTATGGCAGCTCCTTTAGAGACCTGGTTGGATTGGTCTATGGCCAACAGGCATGGCAGTTTGATTCAACTACATGTATATGTACACGTTATGTAGGCCTACATGTACACAGAACATTCCAGTCTACACAGAACAAAAAAGAGTTGGTTTACTGTAAAAAGTATCATATTCTAGACAATACTGAACATGTAATTAATTCAATCAACCAAATACAAGAAAACATTACACAGGGTTATTTTCACTTATGTAATGGGCACCATTGAGGAAACACAATGCAGTTCTACATGTAGTTCAACTTTAATAAACACACCCCAAGAATAAAAAAAGCAGAAAGAAAAAAAGAAAGGGATTCTGCAACAGAACCTGATTATGGGCATAATTCGTTATGTTCAATACTCACCAGAGATTTGGTACTGTAGTGTGTGGGGATGTCGTAAAGCTTAGCAATAGCAGAGTCGCCAGTGTAACCTTTCCATCAAGAAACACACGTGACTGACACCATCTGCAGGGGGAGGGACAAACGTGTCAGGCAGGCTTATCAAATTGGACACTGCGACAGCAGCAGCGGCGGTGATGGTGGTGGAGGTAGCGGTTAGGCTGGCTTGGTTGGGGCATGAATAGCGCACACTTCCACACAGGAAATACATGTAGCTGAACGGATGTCCCAAGCAGTCCAACCCTTCACAATACTCCCTCGGGATCAGGAAGTTTTTGTTTATTTTATCAAAACGATAAAATTGGAATCTCTTGGCAACCCTGGGGATTGCGCTCAGTGCGTTTATTACGATTCTTCCTGTAATAAAAAGACGTTACACTCAAATTGGCATGACCACTACTATTACCAATAAAAATGCACTTTCATTCAGTTCCAGAATGACGGAGAATTGTTAAAAATGGATTAGATCATCAATAAAAAAAAAAAGGTGAGAAACTTGGGTCAAAATTAAGCCCCAAAAGACAGACAACAAAAGTGGTGATTTCATTTCATTTATTATTTCATTTAATACATGTATTATTTCTCAGGGCAAGTAAAAATATGAAAAAAATCAAACAGAACATGAACATCAAAAGTTCAAGGACCCGACTTATTGATCCTAGCAGGCCTTTGAGAGAGGTCCTGCTAGGATCGAAATGTCAGGCCCTTGAACTTTTTAGATTTATGTATTGCAGGTCATTTTAGTCAGTGAGCAGTTTGCAACATTTTTTTTTATTTACTTCAGGACATTATGAACATAGTTTGGTAGCACCCAAAGGATTGCCCAAAATGCAAACTTGATCACAATCGAGTGACTCTCCAATTTCCACCAAAACAGCACAAATATTTGTAATAATCACAGAAATAAATTTAGAACATTTGAATAGACCAAATAAAAAAATCATTTTCAATGAAAAAAAAGGGGGCCTGGGAAGTGGCCAGGGCAAGAAAGGGGGCGTGACTTGAAGAGGATTTAACTTAGAAAGACAGTATTCTTATACTACTTACTACTAGTTTGGAATACACCTTTGTAATGAGAACTTCACAGACAGATCCTTGTACCTTAATGTGCCGATTCATGTAGGTTCAGATTCTAAAAATAACAAACTGATATTATTTATGATAACCCCCCCCCCCCAAAATAAAAATAGCACGTCTCAGCCACAGAATTTCCCTCCAAATTCATTACAATTTACAAATGCTGACTTGGAAGTCGGCGCACAGCACTTGTAATCAAATGCAATACAGTCATTTCTATTTTCAACCATGATTTCAGACCCATTTTCTGGATCACTGAATTTCAAAAGACGTGCACCCAAAAAGCTTACCACAGGAAAATCAAAATTAAAATTCACAACTAAAGTTCAGAAGTTAAAGTTTTGAAAGATGATAATTCATTCATCAGTAAAGTGGGTTCATTTTACTTCTAATAAAGTTAAAAAGCTTTTGTAATTTTGAGGATGATCTGAATATCTGAAAATCCACGCCATGTTAATTATAACATAATATTATACACTATTCCGTATTCGAAAATTTCGAACAACCCTACGTGTTACTAGTTTTATGTACACTGTACTTCGAATAGAGGCATATCCCTTTAATTCAACCAGATTCAACCATGATTCAACAAATCACTAGCTCTCGAAATTCGGATGGGATCAATTAGACTTGATTCAATCATGGAGGCTCCATGATTCAATCTACTCACCGAGGCCACGGCACTGTTTGCCGCTGGGAATCGCAGAAACCTGTTTCGGGTGTAAGGGACTAATCTGGATTTCTCGGCCTACATCTCTCACTTTTTTTGGATGCGGAACTACGGTACGAAAATAGACTTCGGTGAACTTTTCTGTTGTGTTGTCCTGCCCAATGTCCGTGCATAAACTCGCGACAAGTCCTTCTACTTTGTTTACATTAACTTCACTGCCTACGTTAACACGCTTGAATATTGTCACGGTGTTTTTTTCTCAGAAAGGATAGGATACCAGTTTATTTCTGCTGGCGATGCACGGCAGTTCTCGCGTGATAACGTGAGATCCCGTCCGCGTCGTGAAAACGGAAATTAATTTCGACGTTGCCGTGATCGGCTGCACCATTATTTTGGTAGGAAGAATTTCCAAAACCGTGAAAATAAGTCGCTATTTATGTTCACATAAGAAGTATTTCACGGTATATTCTTACCATAAACATATTTTTAAAGCAGTTCTGATCATTAAATGTTAAATTAATGGTCAAATTTTCCAGCATGATGATTTTATTACGATATATTTTAAAAACACCTCTTTAAAGAGTTACCCATATTAAAAGTGGAACGGGCGTATGGCGGCCACTGACGCTTCTTTGAAAAGGTGTGTATACAAAAACACCTGTTAGGAACTGTACGTAAAAACGAGCTATTTTAGGAGGATTTTTCATGGCATAACTGACGGGATCGCGAAGGATTAATATGTCGAGTGAACACAAGTAACATGAGAGGAATATCTCCGTTCCAGTTTCTGAGTTAGATCGGCCTCCGTAAGGTGAGATTTCCAAATGAATGAAGCTGTTTGAAAAAAAAAAAATGGGGACGAGTTCACGACAGTATTGAACCGAATGAAGTAAGTACACAGTGACAGTCACTCAGTACATGATCGGTTCACGTAGGGTACGGCCCATCGATGATTCATTGCTGTACAATGCCTGCAACAACTTCGACTAAATCAGCTCCTGAATGTGACCGTTCCATGCATGCACTGTGGTCGGTGCAAGTGAAAGTTATCTATCATTGATGTCGCACTCTCTGACTGTATATTATTTTATTGGCTCTTGTTTTAAGTCATTGATAAGACCATGGTAGTCCGTAGTCCGAGTAACTTGGACCCGACAAGTCACCCTTTTTTTATCGAATTTTGAAATTTTGAGTTTCGGGTGACAAATTTCAAAATTCGATAAAAAAAGGGTGACTTGTCGGGTCCAAGTTACTCGGACTAATGATAAGACTAGACTAGAGTAAGAGAGTACAGTAAAAAGGTTTTTGTGTGCATGAATGATCTTACTCACTAACGCAGTACCCCAGTAAAGTACTCAGTGGTGTCAGTACTACTGCAGTATGATCTGAGTAACTTGGACCCGACAAGTCAAATGTGTTGAAAACCATGTCTGAGGTAGTCAGAGTAACTTGGACCCTTACAATCACCCTTTTAAAAAAAATTGAGGTTTCGGGCGATAACCTAATTTTCTTTAAAAGGGCGATTGTAACTAAGGCCACTGACTAAGGCCAGGGTCCCTGTTACTCGGACTATGTCTGAGGATGATGTTACTCGCAAGGGTGGGACGAATTTCCACGGGCTGCCTGGTGTACGATGGAGAGGCCAGCTACGTCATGACGGAGTTGCAAGGACTCCAGGGGGATGTCAGGGAACTACATGTATCTGTGGCATTTTGCTCTGCAGTGCATCAAGAGACCAGAGAAGTTGGAGAAGATACAAAATAAGTAGTCCGAGTAACTTGGACCCTTACAATCGCCCTTTTAAAAAAAAATTGAGGAGGTCGGGCGATAGTAGGGTCCAAGTTTTTCAGTAAGGAAACACGCGGGAACAACGATGTGTTCGACTCCATGACTACCCCCGACCGAAACCCCCAGATTTTACCCCGGTGCGTGGGACTGTATCACGGGTGTTTTCGGGGTAAAATCTGGGGGTTTCGGTCGGGGGTAGTCATGGAGTCGAACACATCGTTGCTCCCACGTGTTTCCTTACTGAATAACTTGGACCCTACTATCGGCGTATCGCCCAACCTCCTCAAATTATTTTAAAAAGGGCGATTGTAAGGGTCCAAGTTACTCGAACTACAAAATAAGATCATAAGAAAAATGACCTCAGTAACCTTCTTTTGCCCTTATGCAAGGAACCCAATGATTTGCAATGTGACAGGGATTCAACAATTTTCTAATTCACCTTGCTTCCTGTTTATGAAGCCTCTAGCTCTCCATCAAATCCATGACAGGCATGACGCGATGAATGCGATGAGTTTATCAAATTATCAATGGCCAATTTCACATTTCATAGAGACACTTAAGCACGGAAATTTGCTTTCTAAAAGCAGAAAAAGTCATGATTCATACTGATTGGTTTGCCAGTCCAAAATTAACTTGTTTGTTTCTTGCAAAGTAAAGAATAGGGGAATACAAGTCAACAGCAATTGACAGCACACCATGACCACCATGGGGTTTGTAACCCAGGGAAGACGGTTCTTGCTTAGCAGATTTTCATGCTTAATTTATTTCCTCAATACTCCACAAGCCTCCGGGCCCCAGGGGTGGGGGGGGGGAGGGGGTGGAGGAGGATTGTGGAGGATTGAGGCAAGTGTGGCAATTTCCAGTTGGAGGATTGTGGAGGATTGAGGAAGGTTCTAAAATTTAAACTGGAGGATTGTGGAGGATTGAAGAAGGTTGTAAAATTTACACTGGAGGATTGTACAATGTAGCTCTGTCTTGTTAGTATGCACAGTTTTGCTTTCACGGGGTCAACTTTAATAATTAATTAAACAAAGGATGTACTGTACAGTATGTACATGTACTATGTACATGTACATGTAGCTGTGGAGGATTGAGGCAGTGGGGTACATGTACTAATGCACAAACTCATATTGGAGGATTGTGGAGGATTGAGGAAGGTTGTGAAAGGTTCTAAATATATACTGGAGGATTGTGGAGGATTGAAGAAGGTTGTGAAAGGTTGTAAAAATTACACTGGAGGATTGTACATGTAGCTCTGTCTTATTAGTATGCACAGTTTTGCTTTCACATGGTCAACTGTAATAATTAAACAAAGGATGTACAGTGTATGTACAGTACTGTACAGTACATGTACTATGTACAGTACATGTACAGTGTAGCTGTGGAGGATTGAGGCAGTGGGGTACATACATGTACATGTACATGTATACAGTACTAATGCACAAACTCATATTGGAGGATTGTGGAGGATTGAGGCAGTGAGGATCTTGCACAAACTCACATTGGAGGATTGAGGAGGGCTCCAGGCATGCAGCACTAGGGGGTTAGTTGCTGCCTCATGCCCTCAAACTAGTCTGGACCATAGGCCTAACTTAAAAAGATTGGCTAAATTATAAGATTTGATTGCTTGCATGGTGGAAGAAGTGGAAAGTTGGCGGAGACGTTTAGCCTTAGGTACAGTAAGTACAATGTAAGTCATCTCTTTTGAAATGGATGGTGGCTCTGAAAGGAACTGGCATGCATTTTTTTTCTCCAGTGCACATTTCAATAAATACATGGTTTACACTCTTACCCGGTAGCCGGTACAGTACCTGTGTGTTCTTCTGATCTTTGCGATGTTTGGATTGTTTGGAACTTGGAAGAATGGGATGCAATTGTCCAGCCCTTGTGTTGTAAAAGGCCATTCTGGGGCAGTGAAAAAAAATGTTATACAGTAGGCTATTTACATGTATGCAGTGGTCATAACAGTCTCATTAATATAGTAAAATACAGACATTAAACTTTCTTGTAAGTCACTACGCACCAACTTACTTAAGAGGCACAGAGAGTATTGGTGTGCATGAATAGGTACAGGTACATGTATAGCACACAAAAGGAGTCAACAAAACACTTCTCTCAAGGTTGTAAAGCACCACTAATGTCTTGGAGAAAAGAAAGGCATTTACATTGTGTCTTTGTACAGTTTGTGGACCAAGTCTTTAAAAGCGGGCTAAATGTACATGACAGCTATGCACAATTTGTGTGTACATGTACAGTACACATGTGTGATGGAAATGTAATTAGAACTGCCTACTACTAGTGCCTACCTTTTTGAGAAAAAGGTTGGATGAAAACGTCAGGCCCACTAGTCTTGGCCGGTACATATATATTTAACCAATCTTAGTTTGTTTCTGTTACATGAAGCCACAATTGGGACTCTATTGGCCAACATAAAGACAGTCTGATAAAAACCAGACTGCGTGACTGTGACACAGACAGACAGACAATTATCATGGCATCAGTATTCAGGAACTTCATTTTGTAGGAACCAAAATAGAAACAAATAGTCCTACTGTCACTACTGTGCATATGCGTAATAATATTTACATACAAAGAAAAATAAATGCATGTCCTTTTTAGTACAGTAGTTTGAAAAAGACAAATTTGACCCAAGCAGGATTGGAACTCACAACCTGCATATTGCTGTGCAAGTGCTCTGCCAACTTAGCTATCCAGCTCTCTGTGAGTGAAATGAAATTCAACAAGTTTGAAATATTAGTCAGGGTTATTTATATTTGCGGAGAAAACAAAAAGATGCAAATCTTTCCTTTTAACTATAGGCCTAATAAAAAAAATTGGGAAATGTGGGGAAAATCTTATTCTTAGGGTTTGTTTGGTAGCACGTGGGCTACAATACAAATATCATTATTAATTAAAAAAGTTAAAATAGATTGCAGGCTTGAATTAAAACCCTTAGCTCAAGATTACAATCCCGGAGCTCAGCCTGCTTAGCTAACAAGCCACATGGTTCTAAACAGTCACTTTGTCAAACTGTATACATGTACATGTACATGTACATGTACATGTACATGTACCTTTGTTCAGATTTTTAAGGGATCTTTTTGCACATGTACACTGATTATCTTATTGATTGTTTTCACTGTGAACAAATAGGATTCCCTCTTTCTCACAGAAGAAAAAAATCTTAAAATGTAGTGGGCCTGACGTTTCGATCCTAGCTGGACCTTTCTCAGAGGCAGAGTGATCAAAACATCAGGATCGAAACGTCAGGCCCACTAAATTTTAAGATTTGCATTTTGGTATTTTTAGTCAGTAAGCAGTTTGCAACATTTTTGTATATTACACTCAGACACTCAGAAGAAAAAAAATGTGTTTTTTTCTCTGGAACATAAAAAAGCTTGATTCAGTTCCTACATGTACATGTACCTGTGGTTGAATACAGTTTTATTGTATCGGTATTTATTTTATAGGATTTTACATTGTAAATAGAATGATTTTTTTAAAGGATTTATCACAGTGATGCACCTAATTCTCTCTGAAAATAAAAAAAACCCGCGACTGTCATTAAAAAAAAAAGTGTAGGCCTACTGGGCTGTTACCATACATTCTTAATTTGCATAGATATTTGATTTTCTATAAATACAATCACTTAATTTTCATAATTGACAAAAAATGAGTGACCTTCCCCATCTGGCTGTCTGCGAAAACAAGTCCTTGACCTTTCCTTTTGAAGTGAACAAATGGAATTGAAAACTTAATTAAATATTATGCAATTAACAAAATAGGGCAAAGACAATGGATCACAGATTGCACAGTATTCCCTCATAGAGTGAGATGCTATTTTGTCCCTCTCTCTTTCTCATGTTGTGAATTTTTTTTTTCATCCGAGCCATGGTGTAATCTGGTCGTGTGTGTCACACTCAGAGTTTTTGTTTGTTATGCTAATCAGGTTTATTTGGGCAGAATAGGGTTTGGTCCGACCTGGCCAATTCATGAAGCGCTCAATGAATGGCCCGGACTCCCCGTAGAGTGAGTAGAATAGAGGGAGAGAGAGATACATGTAGGAGAGATGAGAAGGTTTTACAATGGACGGGCGATAATTCATTGATTGCCGAAGTACGTAGTGCATCCATGCACAAATACACAGCAGCCAGCACTCTGTGTGTGCTGCTACCATTGCACATATAAACCACAGAGTGCTAGACTTACTATACATGTAGGGAAGAATTGTTTTTTATTAAAACGTCACAGACGACGTGCCTGCGAGAGTTGGATGTTTTCGTTGTAAACACGCTGGGTCTTTACTGGTTGGTAGCGACTCACACTGAAAGCTCCGTGAAAAAAAAGAAAGATTAGCATGGGATAGATTCTGTTCAGACACACCCAATGAACATGTGTCATGCTTTGTGTTGATATGAGTAAGTCCACACTAGTGACACTAGACCGCCAACTGGTTTTTTTTTGGTACCGTGTTGAGTAAACAAAATTGATTGTGCATTTTGATTTTTGTGTGGGTTTATTTTTTTTCAGAGTGTTATCATGAGCATGGACATCAGAGAGAATCTAATATAACTTTAATACAGTATACATGTACATGTACATGTATATGTACAGTACATTGTACGTGTATGACTGTTTAGGGCCAGCTGGAGATAAACCTGTTGAATACGTGTACATGTACATTTGTACATGTAGTTAGGCATTGGTCTGGCAGACTCCATGAACCAAACTTCATTTAGTAGACCAATGGGCACTAGACCAGTGGACCTACATGTACATGTACATGTAGTCCAGTCATTTAGGCATTGGTCAGGCAGACTCTATGAACCAAACTTCATTTAGTAGACCAATGGGCACTGGACCAGTGGACCTAGTCCAGTCATTTAGGCATTGGTCCAGCAGACTCCATGAACCAAACTAGACCAATGGGCACTGGACCAGTGGACCTACATGTACATGTACATGTAGTCCAGTCATTTAGGCATTGGTCAGGCAGACTCTATGAACCAAACTTCATTTAGTAGACCAATGGGCACTGGACCAGTGGACCCAGTCCAGTCATTTAGGCATTGGTCAGGCAGACTCTATGAACCAAACTCCATTTAGTAGACCAATGGGCACTGGACCAGTGGACCTAGTCCAGTCATTTAGGCATTGGTCCAGCAGACTCCATGAACCAATCTAGACCAATGGGCACTGGACCAGTGGACCCAGTCCAGTCATTTAGGCATTGATCAGGCAGACTCTATGAACCAAACTTAGACCAATTGGCACTGGACCAGTGGATGTAGTCCAGTCATTTAGGCATCAATTGGTCTAGACCCATTCCATTACCATCAATCTACCGGACCCAGTCAAGTTCATTTTATTTGTTGAATTTGTTGAATCTGAAAAGATACAGTTTAGTACATGCACATGGAAGATGTTTTCACAATTGAAACAATTTGCTACATGTATACATGTATTTCCAATCATGTTTGACATTTTTTGTAATAAAATGCAAAAATGTTGCAAACTGCTTTCAGACTGAAATATCCAAAATGCAAATATCCCAAACTAGGAGGGCCTGACATTTTGATCCTAGCAGGACCTTTATCAAAGGCTGACGAATTCCAGTAATCATTCCGCCTTTGAGAAAGGTCCCGCTAGGATGGAAACGTCAGGCCCCCATAATTCTTTGATTTTCGGTTGTAGGAGAAATTCTTTTCTAAGAAATTCACCTCTTCCACCCAAACTGCTGTTGACTCACAGACAGCAAACCCACCAGTGAATTAAAAACTGTGTCCTGTTCTATGAAAATCATATGACACTTCTTTGTTAAAGGGGACATTTCGGATCAATAGCAATTCAGTGAAGTTTATGAACAATGGTCCCCACCCATGGAATGTGTAATTATGAGCTACATGTACATGTACACGTATGTACCTTATAAATATGTGTATTTACACCGTGAACAGCTGCAGTTGACGACCCTATAATCCTTGTGTACTGTAGGCCTACATCTGTGTTCTTCAAATATGTACAATTTATAGGCATAATTAGCCTGGAGAGCAACAGTGCATGTATTTGTGGCATCTTTTGGGTCAGAAATTTGATACATGTATTGTCACTGCAAAACCATGCTTAGATGAATTATCACTGACCCATACTGTACAGGTAATACTAGTCTTCACGCCCCATGGATGAATAAAGTTAAAGACATTGATTACCAATTGCATTTAAACCTATAAATTTTTGACTACATCGTACATGTACATGTACTGAAGGCCGTACTGTACGTATACATACATGTACAGGGTGTAGTTTCTTCTTTTTATACAAAAATGTTGCAAACTACTTACTGCCTAAAATGACCAAAAAGCGAATAATACAAATTTGGAGGGCCTGATGTTTCGATCCTAGCAGGACCTTTCTTAAAAGTTCAATATCATTATTACCATTCACGGGGCATGAAGAGTATTACATACATGTGCTGTACATGTACATATGTATACGTATGTACAGTACAGTACCGTATGTGTCAGTGACACAAGTATGTAATTCATCTTTAGAAGCATGGTTTTGCAGGGACAATTTATCAAGTTTCTAACCCAAAAGATGCCTTTTAGGAGTTAGGAGCCCCCTTTTTTCATATTTTGGCTGTGTGTGAATCATTCTGTTTGGAGGGAAATATGCTATTGGCAATTTGGCATACTGTAGTTTAATACTGGAGTTGTTGCAGAAACCAGCCAGTTGCTCTATTTTTAGCCAGTTGTTCTGGTCGCCAGGCAAAGGTTACATTATGATGTATGTATCTATGACAACCAGTTGGCCCAGGTCAATTTCTCGCCTGCTTAAAAAAAAATCAGCAATGGCTGCCGTGGCAACAGGGTTTAGGTGTACTTGTGTTTACGCCAGCGCTATGCCTGAGTGACTTTGGGTCAGTTGGGCGACTGCTCTTAGGAAGTGATTGAGTCAGCTTTGTATTGTATTCAGACAGGCTGTATGTACCTTTGAGCAACAGAGTCGTTTGTATCAATTGTGAATCACAGGCAACACCACAGTATGGAGTTAGGAATGCCTAACCAGATGTGAAATTAGTCTTTGTGTCTATTTATACATGTGTATGTGTACTGTATACATATGTTACATAGTAATTTTATACCAATATATACATTGTACATGTATACACTCATATTCACAGTGGTTAGGGCGTACAGTACATACATGTGCATGTATACATGTACAGTACTGCATGTCAGAGAAGAATAGAATATAAAAAATGTCAAAACTCAAAAAGATTGGCTATACATGTACATGTACATGTACATTACATTTACTATGTACGGCACATGTACTGTACATGTACATACTGTACATACTGTACATACTGTACAAGTATACAAAATGTAATTGGCCATTTGTTTAATACATGTAGTTCTAAGGCAGGCATCAACAGTGTCAAGTTTGAAATGCCTGTTTAACGTTATAAATCTATTTAAGTATATTCACCATACACTTCATACACTGTATCTGTGCACAGCCACTGTATATTTTTCTTTCATGTTTCATTTAAATTGGAGCCCAACGTTTGTACACATTGTGTATGCATGTACAAATGTACATGTACATGTATGTTTGTCCTTGGGGTACAGCACAATAGATTCAAATATAGATTCCATCACGCATTTCAAAGTGTGCATTCTTGAAACCGAGCCAAAACTTCAAAAACTGCAAGATCGGTGGGTTTTTTTTTCACTGAAAAGAAATGTTTCAGCTGTACACGTTTTACCAAGTGTTTGGTTTTTCTCACTTTTACTAAGAGTGCACTTTGGACAAAGATTCCAGCAAGTTCTTTATCTAATTGTCCATTTAGAAAAACTGACAGACTGGAGAAAAAAGGACTTGGCAGTTCCAATGAGCAGAAGTGCAGAGCCCTTGTGTTTAGATTCATTGTTGAGGGATTAGATCATAGATGTACATGTACACACTGTACATGTGTACAGTGTAGATATGAACTACTGGTACCAGTGTTGCTGAGTCGTAGCCTGAAGGCACCTAGCCTCTGTTGATGTGTATGGCAGTTACACACTGCTTTGTGGATTGTACATGTACCAGGGGCCTAGGGATGAGATTCTTGGACCCCTGCCAAATCCGGGATTAAAAATCTCGGCACAGCGATGTGTGGGGGCATTGGGATTGCCAGAAGACTGTCAGATGCAGTCTTAGGGATTTCTTTGGCGAAGCTTTACAAAACTGAAGTTGGGAGAGGGGAGGGGGGGTGGCGGGCCTATGGCCGGATAATGGGCTATAAGATCAACCCAAGACCTGGTTGACAATGAGAACTTCTTCTCTCTCTCTTTGGGGGCCATTTCAGGTTGTGCATTATGTGCTTGAGTGGTGTCAGTGTGTCTTCACTAGTCCTTGATTCAAGATTGGATAACCCGTACTATTAATGTACAGTACATGTGCGTGTGTGCCATTGACAAGTGGAAGAAGAATGGCAAAGAAATAAAGGATACTGTAGCAGTAGCATGTAAGGATAAAGGACAGCATGTTCTTCACAATGGATACCCAGCTTTAACTGGCAATTCATGTCATCTCTGGCTACTAAGTGCAGGCACATTCCATTCGTTCGTTTCAAAAAAGCATGAATTAACAATGATGACGCCAAAGATTGCAATGTTAGCGACCACAACCACAGTTACTGTATGAACCAAAAACCATTGAGTCTCTTGTTGCCTGAAAAATGGTGGAAACTGCACACTGTCATAAAAAGCCTGAAATCCATGTCTACAAAAGTTTAAAATATACCGCTACACGGAGCCCACACTGTATCTTGTATTTATACTATTAGACATTGTGTAACATTGATCACCTTTCTCCTTACATGTACATGTACAAAACGATACCTGTACCACCGCGATCTTTGTAAAAGAATGATTATCAAAAGTTTTCAGAAATGAAGCAATCTACATGTACTTAAATGACTAACAATGCAAATCTAAACAAATTTGGGAAACTATTACATTTTCGTTCTTACATGTAGCAGGACAGACTGATCTCGACTGCAGCCTTCTGCCTTTTGAGAAAGGTCCTGCTAGGATTTTTAAATTTTTTATTTATTTCATTTATTTCATTTTTCCGGATACATGTACATGTACAGCATTCACATCACATGAGCACACAAGTAAGAATAAAGTTGAAAATAGAAATAAATCAATCAATTAAAAAAACAAAAAATAAACAAACACCCCAATAGACAAACAGACAAACAACAACAGCAACAATAACAGAAACAACTTCCAATTAACTCCCGCAGGATTGCGCAAAAGAAACTAGTTTCTGTCAGGGGGCTCTCCAAACTAATTGGATGACAGAAAACAAAAAATATAAATGTATATAATGGACAAAAAAGTAAGTAAATTAATGCACACAAGTAAAGTAACCATGAGATCCTCTGAATATTTGAATTGTTAGCATTCAGAAACTTGTTGAGCACTTCAATCTTTTAAACCTGTGTGTTTTGATTGTGTCCCCCTATCGCTTACCAGGTAGCCATGCCAGTGTCCAACCAGGCTAGCCTGGTGTCTCAGGGCACTGTGACCGTGTCTCTCAGCGATGCTCTGGAGGTACGAGGAGGGCCACTAGGGGAGGTGGAACTATGGAGTGTGCTGTGCCAGAGCGCCAAGGCCCTGCAGGACGTCTTCTTGAGAGGTGGGCCTCAGAGAGAGGAGATGGAGGGGGTCTTTAGGAGTGTGGCCTTGAGAGGTTGTGCCTTAATTAATGATTGGTGATCCATTGTATCAATTGGCAAACAGAGTACCTGTACCTGATTTGTGAAGCCTGGCTTTTTTACAAAGTTGTGTGTTGCTATGTGTTAGCAAAGAGAATACAGATACAGTGTACATGTACATGTACAGTACCTGATTTTTGTAGTCTGGCTCTTTACCTTTGTCTGTGTGTTGGCAAATAGAGTACAGGTACCTGATTTGTGTAGCCTGGCTCTTTACCTTTGTCTGTGTGTTGGCAAACAGAGTACCTGATTTGTGTAGCCTGGCTCTTTACCTGTGTATGTGTGTTGGCAAACAGAGTACCTGATTTGTGTAGCCTGGCTCTTTAGTCTTTACCTGTGTCTGTGTGTTGGCAAACAGAGTACCTGATTTGTGTAGCCTGGCTCTTTACCTGTGTATGTGTGTTGGCAAACAGAGTACCTGATTTGTGTAGCCTGGCTCTTTAGTCTTTACCTGTGTCTGTGTGTTGGCAAACAGAGTACCTGATTTTGTGTAGCCTGGCTCTTTAGTCTTTACCTTTGTCTGTCTCATCCGTGGATATCAGGCGAGGCGGTTGTCCAGGGAGCTCCACGCTTCGTCCTCTGCCCTTACACCCTCCACGTCAGGCCCAGCGGCCGGGTGACCTTTGCCGAGACCATCGACCCCAGCCTGCCCAACATCCGCAACTTCCTGTCGCCCGAGGTTCTGACCGGTCACCTCAATCCCTCCGACGTCGCCGTGGAGAAGGTGGGTGGCGACCGTTGTCGAGGAGGGGGGGGGGGGGTGGGGAGATAGGGGAGAGGGGGAAGTGGTTTTGTTAAGTGGGGTAGGCTTGCTCCAGATATGTTGTCAGCCCATTAGTTACCACATTTAAAAACAAAATTCCTCTGGTCTGATGCTGGCTTCCTATTCTGCTTACTGAGCAAAATTGCCTGAAATGTAAACATCTTTCAATGCTTCTGCCTGTGGCTGATGTTTTGATCCTAGCAGGGACTTTTTGAAAGGAAAGGATGAAAAAGATTGTGTACAAATAGCTTGTTGACCTGTCAGGAGTCAAACTTAAATGTTATTAAACCCGTATCTCAGAAACTACATGTACTTGACCGATTTTCATACAATTTCGGTTCTGGGGGTTTCTCAAGGAGTCCAATGAGCACACCAAATTTCGTTCCAATCTTTGATGATCAGGTCCAAAAGCGTGTTGAATTGACACGGATTTCATAGCTGCCAACCATTCCTATTTTGGAGGAATCTTTCCCTTTTTTGGTAAAAATATATATTTTTTTACAAGCTCTTAACAGCAGATTCCGATTTTGGGCTTGGAAATAGCAGAAGTATCCCTAGTTTCCTTTAAGATAGGTCGGCAGCTATTGGAATGAGCCAGAGTGTCTTTATTTTTTCCTCCTCGCAGATGCTGGTCTTCTCTCTTGGCATGACCTTATTCTGGGCGGCTGAGTTTTCCACGCCGGCTGGAAGCACGCCCTCATTGTCCCCAGACCTACAGGCAACCTTACTGTCCATGACCAACACCAACGCTGCCTCAAGGGTAGCACTCATGCACATCTTAGAGGTAAGTTTCCTTGAACAATCGTCCCTTCCAAAGCATAGGAAATCTCTTTAAAAGGGATCAAGAATAGAAACATTTTCTTGATTGGGATTTGCGCTGGAGATCTCTGGTTTAATGTAATTTGTGATTATTTTTTTTTGCAGGCGTGCACTCTTCATGCTAGGCAGGTTCATGGGGAACTGCCTTATGCGCATCATGTGATGAAACTCAGCAGGATTGTCATGGGCAGTGTGCACGAGGTAATGGGGGAGCCAGGGAACAAGGGGGACCAGGGAACAAGGGGGACCAGGGAGCAAGGGGGATCAGGGAGCTAGTGGGAGCAGGGAACCAGGGACCAGGGAACAAGGGGAGCCAGGGAACAAGGGGGACCAGGGAACAAGGGGGACCAGGGAACAAGGGGGACCAGGGAACAAGGGGGACCCGGGAACAAGGGGGACCAGGGAACAAGGGGGAGCAGGGAGCAAGGGGGACCAGGGAACAAGGGGGAGCAGGGAGCAAGGGGAGCCAGGGAACAAGGGGGACCAGGGAACAAGGGGGACCAGGGAACAAGGGGGACCAGGGAACAAGGGGGACCCGGGAACAAGGGGGACCAGTGAACAAGGGAACAAGGGGGACCAGGGAACAAGGGGAGCCAGGGAACAAGGGGGACCAGGGAACAAGGGGAGCCAGGGGACAAAGAGGACCAGGGAACAAGGGGAACCAATGAACAATTGAACAATGAATCTCAAAACAAGAGGGGAAAATGGGTTGGGAACCAGAGAAACAAGAAACTAGGGTACCAGTGAACCAAAGTACTAGAGAACTGGAGAACTAAGGAACCAGGGAACAAGTGATCTCATGAAAAAGGGAACCAAGGAACTAGGGAACCAAGTAACTACAGAAGCAGGGAACCAGAGGAAGATACATTTGAAGATTACAAAGCCAAAATAGGCTTTCTCTTGGACATAATCAAATTATTATTTGTAACTGTATTAGACAAACTGGTTTTCCTTAAAATTTTCTTCTTTTTCTGATTTTCACCTTACTTGTGCCACATCAGCTGGATAAGCTTGTGCATCCGTACAGCCCTGGGGATGAGGTTGACGCTGATCTCAACGGCAGCTTTCCGCTCAACAGCAGCGGCTCCCTGGCTCACAACGGCGGGATCCTGCAGCAGAACAGAAACTCGGGTACGGCGCTGAGTGACTGCAGCAGTGGTCGTTGTCGCTTTACACGTATTATGCACAGTGGCATCTGCACAAGATCAGGGGCCAATTTCATGGAGTTGCTTAGAGCATAAGTGCAAAGAGTCACGATTCATAGGATCACTTTTGCCAACCCAAATTGCACTTTTGTTTCGTGCTTAGTAAAGAATAGTGGAATGCAAGTCATGTCAGAAGCAATAGGGACTGCATCCTAGTGTGGTTTGTAATCCTGTTCACTTGAAGAAGACTTTTCATGCTTAGCGGATTCCATGCTTAAGCGGCTCAATGGAATTGGGTCCAGAAAGCACTGAGCTATTACAGTGTGGGCTTTGTCTGTGGCTATGGCTCTGCTAGTGGCTATGGCTTGTTTCCTGATTGTACCAGAAGCCATTCTGTTAAACAAATGATAATTGTTGATCTGGTTGTGAGGGTCTTTCCCCTCTTTTTGCAAACCTTGAAGTCAGAATTCCTCTATTTTCTTGCTTCAACGTTTTTACTTGTACATAATTCCATTCACCCCTCATTGATAATCAATATATTTCCTTTTCTTAATGGTGGTGTGTTACTAATCTTTTCCCCAAGCTGCCTGTTTTTTGTGTTTTTTTTTTTTCAAATGAGGAATTTTGAAAAGTCAATGAACAAACAGTGTGGGAAAGGGCAAACCCTCATTGAATTTGTAATCTTTAAAACTAATGTTTGGATAATTTTTGCAGTGACACTATGTACATTATCTCTTCAGTTAGTGTTCCTCTGGTGTTGTCAACTTGGTCCCTCAGTCAGGACATTAATATTAAGCAATCAACAAGGCTGTTTGCCTCCTCTCACCCATACATTGTATCTATCCCAATGTTTAGAACAAGGAGGTATCAGAACAGCTTCTTCCCTCGTTCAGCCTCTCTCTGGAATTCCCTTCCTGGTTCATGTTTCCCCCCCAGCCTACAATCTCACCCTTTTTCAGAGGAATGCCAGTTCCTATCTCCATCCTTCCCGAGTCCCTCCCTATCTCCTTCTCTCCCTAGCCCTTAACCTTGAGTGGCTTTATAGCCTTGTTTGGGGCAAATTTGCAGGAAAAAATGTGGCTCTGAGTAGAGCCAGTAACTCAACGGTTTCACACAGTATGTGCTCAGAGGTTCAGAGCTTAACTGATCCTCTTTATAGTCCATTCTTGGTTGGACTCTGACAGTCTAAACTCTCTGAAACATACCGGCTCTGGTCAGAACAACACTGATGAGATAATGTACACGATGTCACAGCTAACCTTCATTGTGTTGTTCAAACCTTCACATCTTATCTTTCACTTTTAAACTTTTGATTCTGGTTCATTAACCTTTTGCTGTGCCGTTTTTCATGTTCACGTCTCTTTGGGCACCCTTGGTTTTTTTGTTTTTCTCTTTTCTTCTCCCCTTTTAGACTCTTTCTTCGCACTCCCTTACCTCTCCTGCCACGACGTGCAGCCCTTCTATCAAAACTACCCCCCTCCTTACCACTTTCAAGACTATGAGCCGTGTCCTTGCAGTACGCCCGCATTCTGTCCATGTAAGTGGCAATGCTTGGAGTGCCGTGGAGTACATGTACCCTGTACCTGGTTGGTGATAAGAGAGGAGTTTTATAGAGCTGCTTAAACCACTCTGCTAAGTAGGAGGTTTCCGGTGACACCATGTAGCATTTCTCTTTCAAGAAGGAGTGTGGTTCTGCAGAGCCACACTCCTTGAAAGAGAAGTGCTACATGGTGTCACCGCAAACCTTCCTGAGTTACCGGCTCTTTTCAGAGCCACACTCCTTCTTGAAAGAGAAGTGCTACATGGTGTCACCGCAAACCTTCTATAAAGTCTTAACTAACCACTTTGCACTGGGTGACTTTTCAGTGCCTATGACCGCCACACAGGTTTTTTGTCGGATAATGCTCCATTTTCAAAAGTCTAAAAACAATCAATAAAAATCTGTGAAGTAAGAGTGCAGTTTGTATGTGTCCAAGCAAATCAAACCTGGCACAATGTGTGGCTTTTATCACGCTACATATTGTTTGGTGGTAGGCTGAAAAGAGTCTTTAAAAAAAAACTTGGACGATAGTGGCCATTGGGGCTCCGAATGTTAAGATCCCTGTCCAGGGGTCCATGACAATTGTTCGGTACAGCAGTTGTTCGTTATAACAGTTGCTGCCAGATATTGTGCACACAAAAATCAGGAGCCAAAGTGGATGTTCGTTATAGCCGCATGTTTGGTATATCGGTGTTCGCTACAGCGACGTTCCAATTTAATATTTTTAATTTTGTTTAAGCTGTGCTAATTATACATTGAGTAGGGGCAAAACCCTCATTAAATAATTGAATACACAAGTCTGTTTATGCATGTTTATTTCAGTCGGATAGATTCTCTGCCAATTTTTAAATTTGTTGATAAATTCCCAGTCATTTTTTTTTTCAGTTTGTTTGATTTGTATAGATTAATGGTTGGATTTATTGACTGATTTAATTACTTGTTTTTTGTTCTCCAGGGCGTTTAAGTCCAGGCAAGCGGCCCGTCCCCTACCAGAATGCCAACAACAATGCGGCCTCCGTAAAGCGCCCTCGCTCCTCGGCCAAGGAGGGTGGCGGGCGCTCGCGCTCGTCCCACCGCGACCCGGGGGCGGCCGGCCGGTCGCAGCGCCCGTCCAACCTGAGCACCAGCACACTGGATTCGGCCGACAGCTACCAGGACCTGCGAGACCGCAGAGAGACGCAGCAGCAGCAGCAGCAGCAGAGGACGCAGCGCACGGCGGCCGTCGAGGAGACGGGCAGGTCCTACCACCTCTCCGACATCTTCACCCCGACGATGACCGCCGGGGAGAGGTCGAGGGAGGGGTCGCGCTCCAGGACGCGGGAGGGGTCGCGCTCCAGGTCGCGGGAGAGGTCGTCGCCGGAAAGGGCCGGCCGGAAGTCGCGATCGCCGCCCTCCGGAGGCAGTCGGAGATCGCAGACGGGCGCCGTCTACGACCGGCTGTACGAGCGCCGTGAACGCCTGCGGCTTCTCAGGGAGCAGCTTGGCATCAGGCACCAGGACCTGGACCTCCGACAGCCGCTGCTGCGGGGTTACCGTAGCGACGGCGGCACCGTCAGCGACGAGGGCAGCGAGGCCGAGGCGCCAAAGGTCAAGGCGAGGTCGCTGAAGTCGTTGACCTCCATGGAATCGGCACAGGAGGGTGAGTATCACAAGCTGAAATCATAAAAAAAAAATTCTCACTTACCCCCCCCAAAAAAACCAGTTCGGAGTCTAATGGGTATCAGAAACTGATCTCTGCACTAAAATGCAGGATTTGCAGGCTCCCGTCTGAGTATAAAGTGCAAATTTGATGTCAAATCGGGCAAACCGTCAATGAAGATAAATTTTTAAGTTTTTCCTTTGCTTGGTTGACTTGATTTGAAAAAGCTGCATCCACTTTGTGTGATCCCCGAGCTGCCGTAACCAGGTTTACAACAATTGGTTGTTTGCATCTGAATGAAAGCGGGGGTGTGATCCCTGGAGATATACGACAGTTAATGGTTGAATTGCTTCTGACTGGCGCCCCCACCCCGGCAAGGACTAGTTGACTATTAGGGAAGGCCACCATCTAAGGGCTGGATTGCTGAGATGGGAAGAGTGCTGGTGCGTTAATCTAGAGGTCCCAGGTTCAAATCCAGTCAAAGTTCTCTTTGCCAATTTTTCAATTTGTTTCAAAATTCCCCAGTCAGTTTTTCCTTTCCTTGTTTGATAAATAATTTCTTTATAAATGTCTAATGCTAATCTCAGAAATTGTTTTGATCTTCTTTGTGGAAAAAAGGGAATTTTAAATTGTCCTTGTTTTGTCCATGTTGTGGTATTTAGGAAGCTTCTACCCTGACCAACACCAGTATGCCTCCTCCGATTCCCTCTCCACCGACATGGGCGTGACCCGTCGGCGTGACAACCGTCGGGCGGAGCCGCAGGGGAGCAAGCGCCCCGCCCAGCCAGCCGCCCAGAGGCCCTCTGCCCTGCGCAGGGCAGCCAGCGCTCCCAGGCAAGAGGTCCGGAAACTGGTGGACAGGGTACCGGTGAACGGCCAGGCCCCGCAGACGCAGAATGGATCCAGGGCACCAGCTGGGAAGAGAAAACTCAAGGTACGGATTCATAGCTGCCAACCATTTCTATTTTCCATGAATCTTTCCTCTTTTTTGGGGGTAAAAATTTATCACTTTTTACAAGCTCTTGACAACAGATTCCGATTTTTGGCATGGAAATACACGTGTATTTCGATGTAGTTTGCTCTGTGATTCCTCTTTTTTAGCCGAAGTATTCCTAATTTCCTGTGAGATACATGTAGGTTGGCAGCAATGCGGATTGCCCATCTTGATCTAGTCCCTGCTGGACAGCTTCATTCTTATCCCAGCTAAGCGTAATCGAGTCCTATCAAAGCCTAGTTTGATTCGCGCTTAGCGTGATTCATCCTCAACTAGCAAAGCCTATTTCATACCCTGCTAAGCTTTAATTCAGCTTGAGCTATAAAGCATTCCGACCTAACTTAGTCAAATTATCTCCCTGTTGATCCAAATTCTGTCCTAGCTAGCCTAATTCTGTCCCAGCTAATCTTAATTCTGCCTTTCAGAAAGGTCCTGCTAGGATCGAAACGTCAGGCCCTCCAAATTTGTAATATTCGCCTTTTGGTCATTTTAGTCAGTAAGCAGTTTGAAAGAGTTCTGCATGTTACTATTCTTGAATAGTTTCAAGAATATTCTAGTTTCATATGAACAGCCAAGCCATACTTTGCTCTAGCTAAAACCTTGTTTTAGTCTCAGCTGAGCCTTAGTTTCACCTGGGTATAAGCCTTTTCTTCCCTGTACTTTTGTATATAAACCTTTTGTACTCTCACCTGAATAAATCTTAGTCTGTCCAATCCGTGCTCCATTTTCATCCCATTTCTGTTCCTTTGTCGGCCACAGAAATTCTTTGGTCCGGAGTTTGTGGTGATGAGCAGCACAGCCAACGAGTCCTTGGACATGTCACCTTCCATCCTGGTGAGTGCCACTAATGTCCATCCATTGCCACGGTGATGATGAAGTTCAAAAGATGATCGTTTCCTATGGAATCAAAGAGAAACGAAGATAACTGATTATTTTTTCTCTCAATTTGTATGAAAATCAAAAAGCAGTGCCATTTTTGCATATCTTCTTTTCAGTGCAAAACGGGTAAAATTCCGCCTGACCGGAAAAAAGTGACCGTGGTGCTGCTGAACGGCCGCAGGCTTGACCTGATGTGTGACCTGGGCACCAGGGGTCAGGAGATGTATGACCTGGTGACCTCTCACATCGGCCTGAGCGAGAAGGTGTACTTTGGCCTGGCACACATCAAAGGTGAGTTTTATAGGAAGGCAGGCAGGCTGGACAATTATCTCAAAAAATAAAGTTTTATAAGCTCACGATTATTACAGAAATCTCAACAAAATGAGAAGGCCAGACGTTTTGATTCTTGCAGGACCCTCCTCAAAGGTAATCATCTCATCTCAAGTTAGCAGCAATTGGAATAATCTCAGCTCAAAGGAATTCCACAAAATCCGATCCTTGGTCTTCTATTCTATTTGGCAAAGATCTTCGAATATGAATCTGATGGATTTCTTCGGGTCCTTCCTGGTTTATTTTTTTTTCCAGACGGAGAGTACTTCTTCCTGGACGCTGACGTCAAACTGATCAAGGTGGGGCCGGAGTCGTGGAAGGAGGAGGCCAAGAAGGGGTCCAAGAAGGTCATCGCCAGGGACAAGTTCACCCTGTTCTTCCGCGTCAAGTTTTATCTGGAGAACACTGGCTTGTTGAGGTAAGTTGATTGGATGTAGTCCTTGTTGCTGGATTCTGGAGGCCTCTTCCTCAGTTTAGCTCGGTAGTACTTTACATCACTTCAACATCCCATCATCTTCATCATCAAAATTCTCCTCCTTTGAATTTGCAACATCCTCATCCCCAACCCCATTGGTCTCAGCTTCTCCCATTCTTTTCCCGATACTCTTCCACCTTCTCATCTTTTGTCCTCCTTTCTTCTTCCTCCCCTCTCCTCTCCCCTTTCTCCTTCTCATCTTTTGTCCTCCTTTCTTCTTCCTCCCCTCTCCTCTCCCCTTTCTCCTTCTCATCTTTTGTCCTCCTTTCTTCTTCCTCCCCTCTCCTCTCCCCTTTCTCCTTCTCATCCTTTGTCCTCCTTTCTTCTTCCTCCCCTCTCCTCTCCCCTTTCTCCTTCTCATCCTTTGTCCTCCTTTCTTCTTCCTCCCCTCTCCTCTCCCCTTTCTTCATTCTCATCCTCATTTTTCTCATGCTTCTCCCATTCTTTTCCCGATACTCTTCCACCTTCCTTCTCATCTTTTGTCCTCCTTTCTTCTTCCTCCCCTCTCCTCTCCCCTTTCTCCTTCTCATCCTTTGTCCTCCTTTCTTCTTCCTCCCCTCTCCTCTCCCCTTTCTCCTTCTCATCCTTTGTCCTCCTTTCTTCTTCCTCCCCTCTCCTCTCCCCTTTCTTCATTCTCATCCTCATTTTTCTCATGCTTCTCCCATTCTTTTCCCGATACTCTTCCACCTTCCTTCTCATCTTTTGTCCTCCTTTCTTCTTCCTCCCCTCTCCTCTCCCCTTTCTCCTTCTCATCTTTTGTCCTCCTTTCTTCTTCCTCCCCTCTCCTCTCCCCTTTCTCCTTCTCATCTTTTGTCCTCCTTTCTTCTTCCTCCCCTCTCCTCTCCCCTTTCTTCATTCTCATCCTCATTTTTCTCATGCTTCTCCCATTCTTTTCCCGATACTCTTCCACCTTCCTTCTCATCTTTTGTCCTCCTTTCTTCTTCCTCCCCTCTCCTCTCCCCTTTCTCCTTCTCATCTTTTGTCCTCCTTTCTTCTTCCTCCCCTCTCCTCTCCCCTTTCTCCTTCTCATCTTTTGTCCTCCTTTCTTCTTCCTCCCCTCTCCTCTCCCCTTTCTCCTTCTCATCTTTTGTCCTCCTTTCTTCTTCCTCCCCTCTCCTCTCCCCTTTCTCCTTCTCATCTTTTGTCCTCCTTTCTTCTTCCTCCCCTCTCCTCTCCCCTTTCTCCTTCTCATCTTTTGTCCTCCTTTCTTCTTCCTCCCCTCTCCTCTCCCCTTTCTCCTTCTCATCTTTTGTCCTCCTTTCTTCTTCCTCCCCTCTCCTCTCCCCTTTCTCCTTCTCATCTTTTGTCCTCCTTTCTTCTTCCTCCCCTCTGCTCTCGCCTTTCTTCATTCTCATCCTCATTTTTCTCATGCTTCTTCTCTTCATCATCGTCGTCTTCTTTCCTTGAGTTATCCATCGTAAGTTGAGTTACGATCGTGAGGCTTTGTCAAATCAACCCCTGGTGTTTCGTTTCATTTCATTTATTACTTCTCAGGGCAAGTGCAAACATGAAACTGACAAAACCAGACAGAACATGAACATAAAAAGTTAGAGGGCCTGAAGTTTCGATGCTAGCATGACCTTTCTCAAAGACACTCTCTCAAAGGCTCTTAAAGATTTTTATCACAATTGTCATCTTTTCTAGTTCGAGGGCCTGACATTTCAATCCTAGCAGGACCTTTCTCAAAAGGTCCTGCTAGGATCGAAACGTCGGACCCTCTAACTTTTGAGAGAAAAAAATGATGCCGGCGGGGATGAGAGAGTAGAAACTAATAATTTGTTTTACTTGACCTGATAACCTTGTTTTAAATTCAATATTAATTTTACAGGGCTAGTAAAACTTGCTGCGGGCTAACAAAAAACTCAATTTACTAGCCTGGTTGGCAAGTAAACAAAAACCTTAAGCGCGAGGCTTGCATAGTTAGAGTTGAGTTTACGATCGTAAGGCTCTGCCGAAATCAACCCCCTGGTCTTGCGTTCCCCGTTCGTTCCCCACTCAGGGAGCAGCTGAGCCGTCACCAGTGCTACCTGCAGCTGCGCAGGGACATCCTGGAGGAGAGGACGCGATGCGACGAGAAGCAGGCCCTCCGTCTGGCCTCGCTGGCCCTGCAGGCGGAGATGGGCGACTACCTGCCCGACACCATGGGCCGCAACTACTTCCTGCCCGAGCACTACGTGCCCTCGGGCATCGTGGACGTGGTGGGGGTGCCGCGGATCAGGCAGCTGGTGCCCCCCATGCACGCCACCCACGCTGGGATGGGAGAGCTCCAGGCCGAGACGGAGTTCCTCGTGGTACGTGGCCAGAAATCACAAAATGAAATTTTCATTGAAAGGCAAATTTAGCGCTGTGGGCTATGATGAGATTAGTCTGTTTGTGAACATTCTGATTAAAAGTTGTTGAAATGGAATTCTTGCACTGGGCTTGCTTGACATTTCCTTCTCCTCTTCCTTCTCCTCTTCATCTTCCTCGTCCTCTTCTTCCTCCCCCCTCTTCGTCCTCCTGCTTCTCCTCTCCCTCCTCCTCTTCCTCTTCCACTCCTTGTCCTCGTTCTCCTCCTTCCCTCCTTATCCTCTTCTTCCTCCTCCTCTTTCTCCTCCTCCTCTCCTCCTCTTCCTCCTCCTCCCATCCTCCTCTTCTTCCTCCTCCCCTCCTCCTCCCCTTCTCTTCCTCCTCTTCCTCTTCCTCCTCTTCCTCCTCCCCTCATCATCCTCCCCTTCTCATCTTCTTCCTCCTCCCCTCCCCATCCTCTTCTTCCTCCCCTCCTCCCCTCCTCCCCTCCTCCCCTCCTCCCCTCCTCCTCCTCCTCTTCCACCCCCTCACAGGAGGCAAGGAAGTTACAGGAGTACGGCATTCACTTCCACCGTGCCTCTCGCAGCAAGAAGGACCCCAGTGCCTCCATCTGGCTGGGCATCAGCACCCGGGGCGTCATCGTCTACGAGAGGCGAGGCGTCTCCAGGCAACAGATCCACGCCCACCCCTGGCATCTCACCCGCAAGATTGCTTTCAACGTGAGTCCACCAACCAAGATGCATCAGCAGGGTGCTGTTATTCAGAAAGAAAAGCATTCAGAAGTCCATTGAGTCCGTCTTTTATTTTAGCGCGCATTTAATCGAATTTTTTTTAAAAAAATTTGCAAGAAATGATTGATATTTTGTGATAGAATACTGTTTTGTGAAGCTGTGTGTAGCTTATTGTGGTCCGGGGTTATGCATTTCTTAGAAATCCTCACTGCTATGCACACAATAGTGCTGGTCGACTGGAGTTGCCGACAGCATGCAAAGGGTTAATGCTCTTCTCATAGCCACACTTACTCACAAGTGATTACGGACGTGGTGACACCTGAGCTCAACCTTCAAACCTTGCAAACCTCAACCGCTGCAATATCTGTTTGACTTTTTTTGTTTCAGAGGAAGAAGTTTTCCATTGAATCTAACGACGGGACGAGCAGCAAATACATCCACTACACAGAGAACTACAAGAAGTAAGTCTCCGTTGATTGGCGATCAATACATCGTATTAGCTGACATTGTAGGGAGAATCAATAGGTAGAAATATTCAATATTTCATACATGGCTCGACTCCTTCTCTTCAATACTGTTGTCATCAGGGATGTAAGACTTCCGGAAAATGTCGGATTTCTGGAATTGGCATTATTTTTGTTAATTTTTTTTTTTTTTTTTTTTTTTTTTTTGGTTAATTAAAAAAAATATATATATATATATATATATTTTTTTAAATATTTTTTATTTAATTTTTATTATTATTTTTTTAAATTTTTTTTTTTCATTTTTTTTTTTTTTTTTTTTAATATATTTTTTTTAATGTCGAACAGGTATCTCGAACTGCTCATTTTTTTCTGTTAAAATCCTAAAGACAGAAGGGCGCCTGCACCCCTGCCGTGAATCTCTCGGTCGCGTAAGCGCTCACTCGTAGTCGCACAATTTATTGGCCTTCGGCGATTTTCAGGAAATGACTTTGTCGGTCACGTACATCCCTGTGTCATGCCCTCTCCTATCGCCGTCTTAATTTGCGTTTGTTTTTCGTTGACAGAGGGCGCTACATGCTCCAACTCTGCCAAGCACAGCACAAGTTCCAGATGGCCATGAGACTGAAGGCGAACACGTCGCGAAAGTTCGGACAAGGTAGGTCCCCCCTGAAAGGCAGAGCGGTTAATAGCATCGGTGCTAAGTTCATGGAGATGTGCTTGTATGCACACAGTAGCAACACTAGTTACGGTTTTTATCCGCGCATTTTTTGGCGTGTGCAGTTAACGAGAGAAGTTCAATTGGTTGGTATGTCTCTTTGAAGAGAGTTTTTTTTTTTTGTGGCATTTTCAAGCTGGTTTGGTTTCAGCGAATCTTTCGGTAGATCTTAAGACTTCCCATAATTTATTGCGTGCCATTATCATGGTGTAATGGCTCAGTAGACCGGTGTTCTTTTTCTACTCAAATCATTTTCTCTTTTTGAAGATTTCCCCGCGGACGGGGAGTCGTTTACAGACTCACTGCGGTACACGGGCTATAACGATTACCATGAGGAGCTGGATTTCACCGACGACGACGAATACGATGACGACAACGCCAGCGGTCAGCAGTCAGTGCCTGAGAGCCTCTTTCAGGGACAAGACGACCCGGGGCAGGAGAACGGCGGGCATTACGAGGAGGTCCGTCGAGGAGGAGGAGGCGGCGGAGGACGAGATGGAGGAAGAGCGAGAGACAGAGAGCCGCCCATCTACCAGAACCAGCCGGCCTACGTGAAGCCGTCGAGAGACGGGACAGAGAGACGAGCCGAGGAGCCAGCCGTGCGTGAGCAGGTGCCCGAGCAGCGTCGGAACGGCGGTCACGCTTACCAGAGCAAGGAGACCATCCCTTACGACGACCTGCAGTCCGAGCAGGGGTCGTCTGGACGGCGATCTCAGCACCGCCCCCGATCCACCACGGACAGCAGCAGCCACCACAACGGCGGCGGCGACGGCGGCAACCGCAGCAGCCGGCTGGAGAGGCAGCAGCAGCATCTGAGCTTCCGCAGCGGCAACGGCAGCGGCAGTTCCAACGAGGCTCCGGCCGGGAGTCCCAGCCGCTACCGGGGCGAGCCCGAGGCGAGCCAACCCGCGGAGAGACCGCAAGGACGGGCGAGGGCAAGGACTCCAGAGTACCGGTCAGCCCTGCCTGCCTCCGCCCCTACCTCCGCCTCCGCCTCCGCCTCTGCCCAGAACAGCTACGAGGACGATGAGCACCAGTACGCCACTGTGGCCGACATGAAGATGCAGAGGCATCGCCTCTCCCTGGAGGAGGAGGAGGAGGAGATGGATGCGGACGGCCGGGAAATCCTCGGCCTGGACGAGGTGGATGCTCCCTACGTCATCGGTAAATACAACGGGAGTGAATCTTGAAGTTTACGGCATTGTTTCCCAGCGGGAGATTCTGACAATTTCCTTTTAATACTGCAATTTGGAACCTGTGGGTAGTTGGATTCTAATCCTGTGGGTGGCTGTTGGTAAACCCTCTGATTCTCTTCAGAACCACAAAAGATCCCCCTTACATTATGTCACCGCAAACCTCCTCATAATCCCACCATGGATAATTGTGTTCTTAATTTTGTTCATTGATTTTGTTAATAAACAGTAGACTTGCGTTGTACGAGTCTTTTTGTTTGTGTGAGCGAGGGTTTTTAGAGAGTGATACCCTCTGCTTCACAAATGACATTCTCGTACGCGGTCTTACCGCAAACCTCTTTATTAGTACCGCCACCATGCATACCCTTAAGTCTGATTGATTGTGTTACGTTAACAAGCAACCTCAATCTCTTCCAGTTGATTTCATAACTTTGGCGTCCCATTCTTTGTTCTTTCAGACGCCAGCATTCGAACTCACGAGCGTACTCGTCCCACGATGCTGACCAATGAGACGGAGGTGATCAGTGAGACCTTGAGGGACAGGCTGGACGACCTCTCACCCCCTGAGCAGCCAGAGAGGGACATTGCCATCGTCACCCTCAAGAAGGACGCCTCGCTGGGACTAGGTACGTTTTCTGGAAGAGCGACGAGAAAGACGGGTGTGATGGTCCTTTTTTCTAGATGCATTGAGTGACCTAAATAATGTGACTAGCCCTAGTGCAGCGGGATGGAATAAGTTAGTAAATACACTGGAAACTAGAAACTAGACCAAAAAAAAGACAAATCTAGTTTCAATTAAGTTATAATAAATCTCAAAATTTAGTGGGCCTGATGTTTCGATCCTAGCAGGACCTTTCTCAAAGGCAGAGTGACAAGGACAAAACAGATGCATGTACATGTCCTTGTCACTCTGAGAAAGGTCCTGCTAGGATCGGAACGTCAGGCCCACTAAATTTTGAGATATGCATTTTGGTAATTTTAGTCAGTAAAGCAGTTTGCAACATTGTTGTATATCACTTTAAGTTATAAGGCTCTGCCTTTGAGAAAGGTCCAGCTAGGATCGAAATGTCAGGCCCACTTAATTTTAACACTTTAAGTTATAATAAAGTGGAAGCAGTTTATCTGCTTAATGGCTAAAGATGATGATTGGACCCGTATTTATTATTTATTATTGAAGAAAAAAAAAGAGTTGAAAAACACAATACCAAAGGACATAGCACTAGGGTTAACAGAGGGTCAAAACAAAAGAGGCAGGCCTGGGAGACAGTGGCTAGATGATGTAAGGGAATGGACCAATACCACCATATCTGACTTGATAGGGAAGACCAAGGTTAGGGGGAGAGTGGAGGAGGTTTGTGCAGCAGTGCACCAACGGCCGGTGAGACTACAGAGATGAGTGAGTGAGTGAGTGAACTATCATTCTTCCCAGGAATTACCGTGGTCGGTGGCGAGAACTCCAGGAATCTGGACCTAGGGGTCTTTGTCCAGTCGGTCATTCCTGGCGGTCCGGCCGACCTGGACGGGCGCCTGCACCCCGGCGACCGCATCATCTCCATCAACGGTCAGAGCCTGGAGGGCATCAGCCACCGCGTTGCCGTGGAGATCCTCGGCACTGCCCCGGCAACCGTTCAGCTCATCGTATCCCAGCCCAGATCCCTCAGTCCGGGTGAGACAGTTGGCTCCAGAAGTTTCTGTGAAAATCAAATTTGAAGCTAGGCTTAGATTTTGGGGTTTATCAAGAGACGATCATTTTTGTAAAGGATGTTTGACTGGACTTGGAATTGGAATCATGACATCTTGCTGAATCAATATAGGAGGGTTTGGGGTGACACAATGTATGAGGTCTCTTTAGGTATGGTTCTGATAACTCGACGTTCCGACTGTCATCAGGAGAATCTTGCTGAATGTATCATCACTCTACCAGTTGAGTTATCCAGACCTCAATTTGGCAGCCTTCCCAAATTGTCAACTATCTTTGTTGGGTGGGGGCGCCAATCGGAAGCATTTCAAGTAACCATTATCTTAAGGGATCACAACCCCAATTTCATTCAGAGGCAATAAACCGATTGTTACAAACCTGGCTACAGCAATTCAGAGATCACACAAAGTGAATGATTATATTGGCGGTATTTTTGTTTTTTAAACAGATTCTAAGCAGAGGCCCCAAGTTCCGATGGAAGTGGATGAAGCGATCACGTCTTCCCATGCCGCTGAGTCTCAAGCCCAGATGGCCCTGCCACCAGCCCCAGCCCCAGCCCCAGCCCCAGCCCCAGCCCTAGCCCCAGCTCCAGCCCCAGCACAAGCCCCAGCCCTAGCCCTAGCCCCAGCCCCTAGCTCTCCGGCAGACACGCCCAGGACGCAGAAGCGCAAGTCCACGCCGCCCCGCAAACCCCGGCGCCGTCCGCAGAGCTTTGGCTCCAGCTACAGCCTGCCGCTGTCCGACGGCAGCGACGGCAGTGCCCGGGCCACGCCCAGGGCCAGCCGCGCCCGCGCCCTGCTGGCCGCCGACAGCGCCCGACCGCCCCGCCCTGCTCCCAAGGACGGGCGGGGTCTGGCCGGCCGGGTCAGCCCCCGATTCCTGTCCGACGACGAGAGCGAGGAGGACGTCCCGACTCCACGGAGCTCGGATCTGGACGATCTCTTCCCCGATGAAGGCCAGTCGGTCAAGCCGAGTCTGGCCGCGGCGGCCGCTATGACCTCGGCCAGCTCCCCGCTGACCGACGGCCTGACCTCACCGGCCGACGCGCTGGACTCGGCCGTCGAGCAGACCAGGACGGAGGACGACGACGACGGCGGAGAGGAGGAAGAGGAGGAGGACGGAACGGACCAGGAGGTTCAGAGCAGCAAGGACCTGAAGCTGGGCGATGCCTACCGGGTCCATCTGAAGAAATCCAACAACAGTCTTGGCATCAGTGTGACGGTGAGTCACTGCTTAATCTCTACAAATCCAGCGATTGGTTGGAATCACAATCATAGTGCTAGTCACCTTTAGTTGGTAACCCCTTCTTTGCTTTGCATCACTATTTAACCGGTACCCCTTCTTTGCTTTGCATCTTTATTTAGCCGGTACTCCTTCTTTGCTTTGTATCACTATTTAGCCGGTACCCTTTCTTTGCTTTGCATCACTATTTAGCCGGTAGCCCTTCTTTGCTTTGCATCACTATTTAGCCGGTATCCCTTCTTTGGTTTGCATCACTATTTAGCCGGTATCCCTTCTTTGCTTTGCATCACTATTTAGCCGGTACCCCTTCTTTGGTTTGCATCACTATTTAGCCAGTATCCCTTCTTTGCTTTGCATCACTATTTAGCCGGTATCCCTTCTTTGGTTTGCATCACTATTTAGCCGGTACCCCTTCTTTGGTTTGCATCACTATTTAGCCGGTACCCCTTCTTTGCTTTTCCTCAGGGCGGCGTCAATACCAGTGTCAAGCATGGTGGCATCTACATCAAGTCCATGGTTGCCGGCGGCGCTGCCGATAGTGATGGAACGATACAAGTCGGTAGGTACCAGCTGCTTGAAGCCACTGGCGCCTGGCACCAGAACCATTGTGTGTCTAGCCGGTGACCGGCTGTACACCATTCACAGTTGTGAACCAATTGGAAGGTTTGCGGTAAGACCATGTAAAACTTCTCTTTCGAGAAGGAGTGTGGCTCTGAAAAGAGCCGGTAACCCAATCTTTCGGTTAGTGTGTACTCTGCCATCAGGGGACTGAACCCTGGCCTCATTTGGTGAACCGCAGTGCCAATGGGTTATCTGTCGTAAGTTGAGTTACGACGCATCTTTAAGAAATCCAGGCCTGATGTACATGTATGACTGAGATGATCGTTTGTGTTGACTCTCTGGATGTTTCAGGGGATCGTGTGCTGCAGTGCCAATAGGTTATTTGTCGTAAGTTGAGTTACGACGCATCTTTAAGAAATCCAGGCCTGATGTACATGTATGACTGAGATGATCGTTTGTGTTGACTCTCTGGATGTTTCAGGGGATCGTGTGCTGCAGTGCCAATGGGTTATCTGTCGTAAGTTGAGTTACGACGCATCTTTAAGAAATCCAGGCCTGATGTACATGTATGACTGAGGTTATCGTTTGTGTTGATTCTCTGGATGTGCAGGGGATCGTGTGCTGCAGTGCCAATGGGTTATCTGTCGTAAGTTGAGTTACGACGCATCTTTAAGAAATCCAGGCCTGATTAACATGTATGACTGAGATGATCGTTTGTGTTTCTGGATGTTTCAGGGGATCGTGTGCTGCAGTGCCAATAGGTTATCTGTCGTTAGTTGAGTTACGCACATCTTTAAGAAATCCAGGCCTGATGTACATGTATGACTGAGATGATCGTTTGTGTTTCTGGATGTTTCAGGGGATCGTGTGCTGCAGTGCCAATAGGTTATCTGTCGTTAGTTGAGTTACGACGCATCTTTAAGAAATCCAGGCCTGATGTACATGTATGACTGAGGTTATCGTTTGTGTTGATTCTCTGGATGTGCAGGGGATCGTGTGCTGCAGTACCAATGGGTTATCTGTCGTAAGTTGAGTTACGACCCATCTTTAAGAAATCCAGGCCTGATGAACATGTATGACTGAGATGATCGTTTGTGTTTCTGGATGTTTCAGGGGATCGTGTGCTGCAGTGCCAATAGGTTATCTGTCGTTAGTTGAGTTACGACGCATCTTTAAGAAATCCAGGCCTGATGAACATGTACATGTATGACTGAGATGATCGTTTGTGTTTCTGGATGTTTCAGGGGATCGTGTGCTGCAGTGCCAATGGGTTATCTGTCGTAAGTTGAGTTACGATGCATCTTTAAGAAATCCAGGCCTGATGTACATGTATGACTGAGATGATCGTTTGTGTTGATTCTCTGGATGTTTCAGGGGATCGTGTGCTGCAGTGCCAATGGGTTATCTGTCGTAAGTTGAGTTACGACAAATCTTTAAGAAATCCAGGCCTGATGTACATGTATGACTGAGATGATCGTTTGTGTTGATTCTCTGGATGTTGCAGGGGATCGTGTGCTGCAGTGCCAATGGGTTATCTGTCGTAAGTTGAGTTACGACCCATCTTTAAGAAATCCAGGCCTGATGTACATGTATGACTGAGGTTATCGTTTGTGTTTCTGGATGTTTCAGGGGATCGTGTGCTGCAGGTCAATGGTGAGGCTCTTGATGGCGTGACTCACAGACAGGCCGTGGAGGCGCTGCGCAGGGCCCCAGAGCACAGCACCTTGGTCATCCAGCGCGGCGTGCCACCGGCCAGGCCCAGCAACCTGCCGCCCACGCCCGCACCGTCCCCACACGTGGCCCTGGGGGAGAACGGAGAGGTTGTCACGCGGTCCAGTGCTAGGGCAGAGCAGTCCAGGCCTGAGCCTGAGCCACAGCCACAGCCGGAGCAGGAAGGCGCTTCTGATAGCTACCCAGAGCAAGGTGAGATGTTGTCCCTTTCTTCCCCCTCTCTCTCTCCCTCACTCCCTCTCTCTCCCTCCCTCTTTCTCTCTGTCACTCTCACTCTCTCTCTCCTTCTTTCTCTCTCTCACTTTCATTATCTGCCTATCTCTCCCCCCTCTCTCTCCCTCTCTTTATGTCTGTCTGTCTCTCTCTCCTTCTCCCTCTCTCTTTCTCTCTCTCTGTATGTCTGCCTGTGTCTCTCTCACTTTCTCCCTTACTTTCTCTTTCTCTCTCCCTTTCCCATCCCTTTCCCTCTCCCTTTCCCTGTCCCTCTCTCTCACTTTCCCTCCCTTTCTCAGACTGTTTTCCTCTCTATCTCCCCCCTCTCCCTCTCTGCCTCCCTCTCTCTGTCCCTCTATCCCCCTCTCCTCTTCACCCCCTCAGAACCCTCTGCTCAGAACCCCCTCAAAATCTGCTGGCTTTCCATTGTGCAATTTGTGTGTTACAAAAACACCAATTCTGCCTTTTAGAAAATGGGTCCAGCTAGGATTGCAAAAAAAGTCAGGCCCCTGTAAAACTTGGGGACTTTGGTTGTTTTGTTTCACAACAGGTGGCAGGCACAGTAGCACAACCACGGATGCGGACCGGCAGACTCCGCAGGACGTGCACCTCAACGACCGCATGGCCTCCCCCACCTTCAGCACGGGCAACAGCGACACCACCCCCGTCCTGTCCTCGGCCGTGGCCACGCCCGTCGAGGAGGTGGCCGCGCCCCGGGCCGCGCCCCTCCTCCTGGCCCAGCCCCCCTCCCTCCCCCATGCCTCGGACGAGGAGGGCTGGCTCCACAGTACCTCGTCCAGGGGCTCCACCGTCCGGCAGGCCGCGGCCGCCGTGGTCCCGCGGGGGAGAGACCCGACCATCTCGGACGACGACAGCATCGGGGAGGGGCTGCCGTTGCCGTCGGATACCAAGGAGTCGTCCAGGACTGCCACGCCCACCATCCACGCCTTCAAGGTACGGGCAGGGAGCGACCCCTCTCATAAGAAACATCCCACTGAAGTTGAATTTTCAAAATAAGACGCTGGTTGCACAGACTGGATTGTACTGTCCTAAGTGGCTGCATGCTGGCAGTGTGGTGCATCAGAATGGCCCATTGTATGAAGCTGAATAGGGTCATTGTATCCACAGCTGTGACTGTGAATGGGTGCACCAGAATGACCCATTGTATGAAGCTGACTAGGGTCATTGTATCCACAGCTGTGACTGTGAATGGGTGCATCAGAATGACCCATTGTATGAAGCTGAAAAGGATCAT
This sequence comes from Luidia sarsii, assembly GCA_949987565.1. NCBI lineage: Eukaryota > Metazoa > Echinodermata > Asteroidea > Paxillosida > Luidiidae > Luidia > Luidia sarsii. The sequence continues at coordinate 12,050,921 of OX465118.1, read as the reverse complement.
TGTATCCACCGATGTTGAACGAGAATGAATGCAATAAATGGCCCATTGTACAAGATGAATAGGGTCATTGCATCCACACTCAGTCCTCATCTTAACCAGAAGGTTTCCACTATCACACACCCTACCACAAAATGGCCTGTGTATTTTAACTGGAAGGGATGCAGTGCTTAAAAGTTGGATCCCAATCTTTCCAAAACCGTGAGGCCTCTTTCCTGATAGCTCTCCAAGCCAACATGGGAGAGGAGTTGGCTGTATCGGGTGGAGTAGGAGAGAAGGAGAGTTGAGGTGCATTATTTTCTTGCTGTCTCTTCGCAGGATTACGAGCTGCCCGACTCCACCCCTCTGACCGAGGGCGAGAGCGACGCCCAGTCCGGCAGCTCCCGCTCCGAGTCGCCCTTCCCCAGCGACCACTTTGACCCGGAGATCGCCTCGCCCGTGCTCAGCACCCGCGAGGCGGACACGCTGACGCCCACCGCCCACCTGGACTGGCGCAGCACGCCCACGGGGGGACTGGAGAAGAACCTGTGGGGGGCCAAGTCCACGGCCTACCGGGGCGCCGGCAACCCGGTCATCGTGGAGCACAGCACGGACGACCAGCGCTCCAGCGCCGACCAGTGGACGGACTACGAGGACGGGGAGTCTGAGGACGACGGATCGGCGACTCCGTCCTCCGAGGACGGACTGCGATCCCCGTCCCTCAACGGAAGCCCGCCGCGAGACGAGGACTTCATCAGCGACGACGACGACAACATGATGCCGTCTCCCATCCTGCACGACGACTCCTCCGCCGCCAACAAGACCGTCGGCAGCAGCAAGTCTCCGGATCTCCTGGATATCCGGACGGCGACCATCGTGGCGTCGCCGTCGGCAAACACGCCGACCAATCTGTCCAGGAGCCACGGCAGCGATACGCTGAACTCTCTACCGTCTCCGTTCCCCTCGCTGGACGGGTCTCTGCCTCTGCCCAGCGGCTCCTCCGGGACCAGCCGCAGCCCCACTCCCGACTTGCCTCCGCTGATCCTCCCCGACGAAGGCCTCCTCAAGTCGCCTCCCACCTCGCCCTCACCAGCCTCCTCCATGACCAGTGTGGGCGCCCTTACTCTGACCCAGACACTCATGTCTACCATGGGCCTGGATGGAAACATTGAGATTCCAGACCTGCCCTTTGTCACGCCAGGTAATAACCTCTCTCTCTCTGCCTCTGCTTCTATCTTTGCCTCTCCTTCCCTCTCCTTCCCTCTCCCTCTCCCTCTCTTTCTCCCTCTCCCTCTCCCTCTTCCTCTCCCTCTCCCTCTCCCTCTCCCTCTTCCTCTTCCTCTTCCTCTTCCTTTTCCTCTGCCTCTGCCTCTCCCACTCCCTCTCCCACCTCTCTCCCTCTCCCTCTCCCTCTCCCTCTCCCTCTCCCTCTCCCTCTCCCTCTCCCTCTCCCTCTCCCTCTCCCCCTCCCCCTCCCCCCCTCCCTCTCCCTCTCCCTCTCCCTCTCCCTCTCCCTCTCCCTCTCCCAAGCCCACCATACTTTTAGAATCAATGCAGTCTCCTGATGACATACACAACAGACTTGTTTCCAAAGTATTGCTTCTTTCGGTGCTGCTCAGAACCACAGACACTGAAAAGAAAGAGAGTTAAATACAGAAACTGTTGCAAAATGCTCACTGACTGAAATACACAAATCTCAAAAATTTCAGGGCCTGAAATTTTGATCCTAGCAGGACCTTTCTCAAAGGCAATGTGACGAGGATAAACAAGAAAGACAAAGAGAATAATTTTTCCCCCAATCCTTGGGTGTTTTCAGAGAACTGCTTTGAGGTGCAGCTGAGCAAAGGTAGCCAGGGTCTGGGCTTCAGCATCCAGGGCGGCCGCGGTATCCACAAGGACCCCAAGCTCTGCCTGATCCGCATCAAGAAGGTCTTTGCCGGCCAGAAAGCGGCCGCCAGCGGCCTGGTGGAGGAAGGGGACATCATCCTCAAGGTCAATGAGGAGGCAGTCTACAGCATGAACCACAACGTAAGTAGAGCGATCATCAGCTCAATGGATGAAATCACCAAAACGACATGACGTGCCACAAATCATAAAACAACGATCCATGCTCTGTAATCCTTTGCGATAATGATAGATTACTCATCATACCCTCTGAACTCTGATGGAGGAATGTCTTCAAAATTGCTCTACAGGATACTGCTGCCTTTCTTTAAGGATGTCCCTTTTTACTTGTTCACAAAGACGTCTATTTGTTCTTCTTCTGTCTTCCCGTTGCTACGCAGGATGTGGTTGGCGTGTTACGGGGCTCGCCCCAAGATGTCCGCCTCCTCCTGTGCCGGCCCAGCGAGGAGGAGCTGGATCTTCTCACCCTTCAGGTCGGTATCCTAGCAACTCGGAGAAACAAAAAACCTCTTTTAATCTTGACTCATTTGCTGATTGGCCCAATGTTTCCGTCCCACGAGGTCCTGGATTTTTTTTTTGCCCTTGTCGACATTTCTGCTTTTGTGAAAGGTCCTGCTAGGCTAAAAAAATCATACCCTATTCATTATTTGCATGTTGGTGATTTAAGTCAATCGGCAGTTTTTGAGGTCTTGAACATTTTGGGGGTCTTGAACATTTTTGAAATCTTGAAAAATTTTGAAATCTTGAAAAATTTTGAAATCTTGAAATTTGTTTAGTCTTGACATTTTTGAAGTCTTGAACATTTTTTAAGTCTTGAACATTTTTGTGTTCCTTGAAGTAATTTGCTGATGCATTCACTCCAGTTGAATCAATTCAATCAGGGTTTGCCCAACCCGATGTAATAAGCACTGAGTGCTTACTGCTTTGCCCGATTGCCTGCTGAAAAAAAAATACAGGCAGCTCGGGCGGGATTCGAACCCGCGACTCCTGCTCTTCTGGTGCAGACGTCTAATAACCATTGGACCGCTGAGATGGTCGAGGGCGTGTGGCGGATTTGAATCTGTACAGCAGCGGGTAGCGAGTTGTATCAAGTTGATTCAGAAGACCAATGCTCTGTCTTGAAGAGATGCATGAAAGCAGATCTGAGATTGTTGTCTTTTGAAGGATTGGAGACTTGCAGTGTCACCATTTGTAAACACTTTCCAAAATGAGTGTGGCTATAGGGAGTCGTTAACTCAGCTGGTAATCACTGAACAGTGTGGCAGTGTGTGTAGCCTTCTCAGTTTCTGATGGAGGGTTATCTTCGTGCGTGGTCTTTCTTGTCCTCAGGAGGATGAGAAGAGGTTTGAGAGCAGGCTGAGCACCTCCTCGGTGCCACCGAGTCCCACGGTGGCCAAAGAATCGCAGACGGTGGCCGAGTTCCCGGCCTCCACGACCGCGACAGCCGTCACCGAGTCCCTGCTGAACAGCACGGGCCAGTTCACGCCTCCGTCCTCGCCCTCCTCCCTCTCCCACTCCCTCTCCCTGCGGGCCTCCGGCTCCGAGGTCCGGCCCTCGAGGCTGGGGCCGCTGCCGGCGGCCTACGAGTCCCCGGCCGTGGCCAGGTCGCCCCTGGCCTCCCCCACGGCTAGTCTGAGCTCCCCCTCCAAGTCACTCCAGGAGCCGTTAAGTGGGGTGAGTCGGCGCTTCCTGAACCTCTCTCAGCAATCCCTTGAATTTGAATTTAGAATCAAGTAAATGCGCACAAGACACAGAGCTGTTTGAGGGCACAAATTCTTCCTCAGATAACATACATGATTGCCAATTGCATTTCACTTGATGTTTACTGCGTTTAACTTTGCCGTCAAATGTAAGGTGCTTGGCGTAAGATACAAGTGACACTTGGGCTGCCAGCTTGATTTTCATCAAGCGAGGGGTTTCATGCTTTACCTCTATGGTCAGCGTGCCTTTGCCAGGGCTGCACCTGCCATTTGGAATCAACTCCCAGCTCCACTCCGTCAAATTACATCCTCAGATATCTTCAAGAGAGAACTGAAATCTCATTTTCTTCGTTAGAACGATCTCATTTCTGCTAAAGTTCTTTGATTGTTCGCGCCTTGATCGGTTTTTTTTCTTCGGATAAGTGCGCTCTATAAATCTGGGGGGGGGGGGGGGCATCCTTTCCTCATTAGTGACGGTGGTGTAGCGGTCGGTACTTTCTTGGTGTGGCTTTGGAGGCCAACACTTGAGTGGCAGTCTCTGCTGCAGCGGTGGCAGATGAAGGATGAGGGGGCTTGGGAGGCTGTCCCTGCCTCCCGTCGGGCCCGCTTCTGAGACAGCGTGTCTGCCCCGGCATCCTCAGCACTCTATAAATCTAAATTATCATCATCTACGTATATTGCAGGGGTGTGAGAACTCAGCCTTTTAGCTGGTTTCAGCTTCATTTGTTGTGGTTAGGCCTCTTGTCAAAAAGGTCATCGGTTGGGTATCAGATGATTTGACCCGTCCGATGTTGTTTCCAATGGATAGCCATCGTGTATTTTTCACCAGTACAATCGGCTTTCTACCGGGGGAAATTTTATCGGTCGGATGAATTCAACCGGCACTCAACCGATGATCTTTTTGACAAGAGACCTCACTCGCACTCCTGATATTAATATAGGAAGGTTTGCGGTGACACCATGTATCAGGTCTCTTAAAGGAAGAGGTGTGGTTCTGAAAAGAACCTGAGTGGTAACTCGACGTTTTGACCAGTATGCTCTAGCCGTCATCAGGAGAATGTTGACGACCAGAGCATAGAGCAAAGCCTTACAACCAGAGCAAAGCCTTAAGTCTTATTTACCCCTGATATTGCTTCTCCTCGCTGAGTGCTATTTTTGTCTCTGGTCTTCTGGCTTGCCAGGAGTACGTGGAGGTGACGCTCATCAAGCCGGTCAAGGGCGGCCTGGGCTTCACGGTGGCCGGGGGCGCCAACTCCGGAGGCTGCTACATCAAGGACATCATCCAGGACCCGGCCAGGTCCGACGGCCGTCTCAAGAAGGGAGACAAGCTCATCAAGGTTAGCCGGCCAAGATTTCCCAGCCTCTCCAAAAAATCTAAAACCTGCAAGCATCAGATCTGTGCAGTTCGATTTCAGCAAACTCTGAGAGATAGTCAATAACAAAGGCACCGGTACTCAAAACCAGAGGCCCGAGACCTGGTCCAGTCAAATTTTTCTTTGCCATTTTTGTTTTCATTTTCTTAATTTTCATTTTCTTTGCCATTTTCTTCAATTTTTTCTAATAATAAATGAAATGAAATGAAAGGTGCCCAAGTCTGCTTGTGCCGTTTCTACTCGTCTGTTAGTACGTGATGCCTTGGTTCCTTCTCCAAGACTTGCTTGGATCTCAAGGATTCCCGTTTTCCTTGTTTGTCTTGTAGGTCAACAACACGGACATGCTGACCATGAGCCACTTTGACGCCGTCTCCTTCCTGAGGATGACCCCTCAAGAGGTCACCATCAAGGTGCTCCGGCTGAGGGACGGTCTCTCCGTCACCCCCTCCCCGGCGCCCCCGCCCGTCCCCTCCTCCCCTCCGCCCGCCTCCCCGCCCCCGCGATCCGAGGCGCGCTCCCTCTCCGCCTCGGAGCCCCCCCAGAGTCCGCTCCTCTCGTCCCGCTCCGACGCCTCCACGCTCTCCCCGAACCTGGACGTGCTGCCGGTGGTCCGCGTCCGGCGCAACGCGGCCGGCCAGCTGGGCCTGTCCCTGACGCTGAGCCTGCTGGGCAGTCGGGCCAGTATCGTGGTCAGCGACGTCATCGCCGGCCTGCCGGCGGCCCAAGAGGGCAGCATACAGCCCGGGGACGTCCTTCACGCCATCGACGGGCAGAGCCTGTCCGGGGTGACTCTCATGGCAGCCCGGAGACTCTTAGAGGCTGCTCCGAGTACGGTGCAGCTGAAACTGACCAGGTAGGGAGGGCCCAGGGTATTTATAGTCAAGTGGAAAGAAAGCCGCTGGCAGTCAAGCCAACAAAACAACAAAGCTGGAAATGGGGGGAATAACGGATACCATTAGTTGTAAAATTGAGTGGGCCTGACGTTTCGATCCTAGCAGGACCTTTCTCTGTCTTTGAGAAAGGTCCTGCTAGGATCGAAACGTCAGGCCCACTAAATTTTAAGATTTGCATTTTGGTATTTTTAGTCAGTAAACAGTTTGCAACATTTTTGTATATCACCATTAATTGTAATTAACAGAAAAAGTCTTAATCCTAGTAGGACCCTGCTGAGATGCTTTTGAGAATGGTCCTGCTAGGATTGAAACGTCAGGCCCTCTAACTTTTGAGATTTAGGTATTGCAGGTCATTTTAGTGAGTGAGCAATTTGCAACATTTTTTTTCTATTACATTTTAGATTTTAGATTTACCTTTTTTTGCTTGTTCTCTCTCCGTACCAGGAGCGGGGAGCCAGTGTACCCCCGTCGGCGACTGCCCACTCCCCGCAGCCCCCCGGTGGGTACCAGTGACCCCCCTCAGGCCACCCCCTCGGCCAATCAGAGGCTGGAGCCTGTCCTTCACCAGGACGATAACCTTGGCGACATGTCGGTGGAGGAAGAGATGAAAGGAGTCATGGCATCCTTGGACCTTGACCTCGGTGACCTGTCATCAGAGAAGATGGAGGAGACGGATTGGGAGGTAGGGTCATTTTTTGGGGGGGCTACCTTCACGAAAAAAAGCAATATCAAAATGTTAGACTAGTTGACTATTAGAGAAGGCCACCATCTAAGGACAGGATAGCTCAGATGGAAGAGCACTGGTATATTAACCCTAACCGGCATTGAAACCACAATTAACCACATATGGTTTTTCCTTCGGGAGGATAAGGGCCATGCACCAGGACATTCCACAGCGTTTTTTTTTTCCGGTGTCCTGTGGTATGTGAGCCTACACCCCTGTGAGCACTGTGGTAAATTGCGGTATACAGTGTGTGTCCTGTGCGGGAGGTGCAAAGCGTTAGGGTTAATCTAGAGGTCCCAATCCAGTCAGTTTTTCCTTTGTTTATACTTAGTCATAATGGCAGTAAGAAATTTGCAATGCCAGTGGTTTGAAACAAATTGGACCCAAGTGGCTGCAGTTGTTTATGACTGGGCCCAAATGCCGCCATAACTTACAATGAGGCTAGTTGTTCACACGTCGTTCTGTACACTCCGCAGGACGTATCCGAAAGTGAGGACAACTTTGACGACGTGGATGCCATCCTGGCTTCCCTGGAGGCCCAGCGGGTGGTCAGTCGGGCCGAGGAGGTCGAGGAAGGTCGAGGCCAAGTGACGGCCGATGAGGACAACGAGAGACCGGAGGAGAGGACCGACCAGGCTCCTCTACCAAGCTCCTTGGTGAGACTGAAAGAGGAACTGAGATTTTTTTTTTTAATTTAAAAAAAATATATAATTTGTGACCCGGCACAGCGACATGAGGAATATCCCACCAAAACACTTTTCGAGTAAACAACGCCTGAAGTCAAAGTATCTTCTAAATTCGATTAAAAATCAATTTATTTTTTTTCCCCCTCATTTCTAGCTCAAGCCAGGTTTGGAGGCTTACCGCAATGGTCTTGCGACCCCCGCTCACGCTTACATCACCCCAATCCCCACCCCACCCCTCTCCTCCACCCCTCCTTCCACCCCTCCTTCCACCCCTCCCTCCACCCCGTCCCCCGTCCACTTCCAGCGGGACGAGGACCGGCTCTCGCCCCTAGCCAATGGCAGGGGACCTCCGCAGTCACATGACCAGAGGGCCAGCGTCGCCATGGTGTCTCCGTCATCGGAGGTGGATTCACCGACGCCCAGCGAGGCTCCGACCGTGGACAGGGCCAGTGTGGGAATCATCGATAGGGAGTCTCTGCCGGCTGAGACCGATAGAGAGTCCGAGGGTCCTCCAGAGAAATCAGAGGTATGGGGCTGATGACAACCTCACCATCCTCAAAAACAATCTCATCAGAAATGGTCTAAACTCACATCCATTACTCTTCTGTCCTGTCCTGTCCTGTTCTCTCCTCTCCTCTCCTGTCCTCTCCTGTCCTCTCCTCTCCTGTCCTGTCCTCTCCTCTCCTCTCCTCTCCTCTCCTCTTCTGTCCTGTCCTCTCCTCTCCTGTCCTGTCCTCTCCTCTCCTCTCCTCTCCTCTCCTCTCCTCTCCTCTCCTCTCCTCTCCTCTCCTCTCCTCTCCTCTCCTCTCCTCTCCTCTCCTCTCCTCTTCTGTCCTCTCCTCTCCTCTCCTCTCCTCTCCTCTCCTGTCCTCTCCTCTCCTCTCCTCTCCTCTCCTCTCCTCTCCTCTCCTCTCCTCTCCTCTCCTCTCCTCTCCTCTCCTCTCCTCTCCTCTCCTCTCCTCTCCTCTCCTCTCCTCTCCTCTCCTCTCCTCTCCTCTTCTGTCCTCTCCTCTCCTCTCCTCTCCTCTCCTCTCCTCTCCTCTCCTCTCCTCTCCTCTCCTCTCCTCTCCTCTCCTCTCCTCTCCTCTCCTCTCCTCTCCTCTCCTCTCCTCTCCTCTCCTCTCCTCTCCTCTCCTCTCCTCTCCTCTCCTCTCCTCTCTTCTCCTCTCCTCTCCTGTCCTCTCCTGTCCTCTCCTCTCCTCTCCTCTCCTGTCCTCTCCTGTCCTCTCCTCTCCTGTCCTCTCCTCTCCTCTCCTGTCCTCTCCTGTCCTCTCCTCTCCTGTCCTCTCCTCTCCTGTCTCCTCTCCTGTCCTCTCCTCTCCTGTCCTCTCCTGTCCTCTCCTCTCCTCTCCTGTCCTCTCCTGTCCTCTCCTCTCCTGTCCTCTCCTGTCCTCTCCTCTCCTCTCCTCTCCTCTCCTCTCCTCTCCTCTCCTCTCCTCTCCTCTCCTCTCCTCTCCTCTCCTCTCCTCTCCTCTCCTCTCCTCTCCTCTCCTCTCCTCTCCTCTCCTCTCCTCTCCTCTCCTCTCCTCTCCTGTCCTCTCCTCTCTCCTCTCCCCTCCCTCTCCTATCTTGTTCCATCCCATCTAGTCCAATGCTTCACTCATGAATAATTCATGCCTCTCCATTGCCCCCACTGCTCAGTTTGTAAATGAACTCATGAATATTCATCGGCAGGGCGGAGTGGTGTGGATTGAGCTTGAGAAGCCGGTGAGTGGGGGGCTTGGCTTCAGCCTGACGGGGGGCATGAAGGGCGGTAAGACCAGCGTCTTCATCAAGACCATCACGCCGGGAGGTCTGGCCGAGAACGACGGCAGACTGAGAGTCGGCGACCGCCTTCTGCAAGTGAGTTTGCATTTCCTTCTCTCCTGGGCTGGTATTCACAAAGCCTTACGATACATCGTAACTCAACTTACGATGGATAACCCCTTCGTAAGTTCTGAAAGCTCGTATGGCTTCTGTGAAGTCGCTCACATCGTTTTGCTCATCGCTCATTGATCGTAAGTTGCGATGAGTTTGGTGAAATTAAACACAGAACTCATATCTACAGAGTACCAGTGATGATACCGGTAATCTGAAGCCAATTCCATGGTGGCCCCTAAGGACCGAATCACTTGCTTGATGAAAAAAATCCTGTGAAATGAATCAGTGAGAGGGCACTGTGTACGAGCGAGTCAATCAAAGCTGGCACAATCAGATGTGTGCGCGGCTCTTGTCATGCTATATAGCGTTTTGTGGTAGGCTGAAAACAGGAGACTTTGGTGACCACTTGGACAAATATGACCCGGCACAGCATAATGAGGAATAACCCCACTTGGGAGATTTTCAGATTTTCTGATGATGTGAAAGAGTATACCATTAGCTTTGAAATGATATCAAAATAAAATATCCTCTAATACTTCAAATTTCCGAAAAAAGAAAAAAAAAGAAAATTTATTTGTAATCGAATTGTGAAAATACTTAAATTCAGGCTTTGTTTACTCAAAAAGTGTTTTGGTGGGATATTCCTCATGTCGTTGGGTCACAAATGGTGGTGCCGGGATTCAGAGGGCCCAGTGCATAGCAACGCCACCAGCACCTCAAATTCAGAAGTCCTGGAGCAAAGAGGTTGAGCAGGTCTGTGCCATGTGGCTCTGGTAAACATTTGACCTTCATGTGAAGTGTATAGGATTCTTTTCATTTTTTCTCATGGTGAGCAACTGTCTTTGTCCACCCCTATCAGGTGAATGGAGAGAGCCTGGTGGGTATGACACAGAATAAGGCAGTCGGCATTCTGAGGAAAAGCAGAGGGGTGGTCAAGCTGGCTATCTCGAGGTGAGTGAATTGTTAAAAAATTGTTAAAAAAAAAAAAAAAAATGTAAAAAAAAGTGAATATTTCAACATTCTTTAAAGCTTTCCTGTTCGCATTTAGGCATGAAGTTGTAAATAGATTTGCCCTGAATATCAATGGAAATACAATGGAATACCTCATAATTTTGTATTTTGTTGTTTTTGTGGTTGCCAAGGCACCTTGTCAAGTCCAGCAGGAGTACTTCCTCCATTCTGGCCCAGCGTCCGTCCCCGCTGGCGGTCAGCGCTTCCCCGGTACCCGTCCTGAACCTGCCAAGGAGTGACCAGGAGGAGGACGAGGCCCAGAGCTTCACCGAGTCGGCGCGAGACGCTGAGCTCAACGACGAAGGTAACGGCGTCCAGAGACGTTCGTCTGGAGAAAAAAAATTCAGAGAAAAAGAAGGAAAAAAGTGGAAGGGCGCCCCCATGAGTCCATTTGAAGAGAGTCTAGAGACGGTCCGATACCAAATTGAACACGGCACTCTGTGCTATTCGTTCGTGCACATCATTGTCACCACACTGAAGTAACCCATTGCACAGTGTGTGATATTCACCGACCAGTTCACACCAAGAGTTACGTCTCCTGTTGTTTTCTATTTTACCATCATGAGTGATTTTGTCGTTAACGTGTCACTTCTACATCGTGGGCACATCAATCACTTGTTGGGATTGTCTGGCTGTTTTTCTTCCCTCGTTCATTTATTTTGTCCGAACTTCATCGGACACAATTTCATAAAGCTGCTAAGCGAGAAAACAAGAAGAAAAATCACACTAAGCAAAGAAACCAACCAAGTACCAGCTAGTGTCTATGCGGTAGTATGCACTTTTGCCTTGTAACCGGCAATCGTTTATCAAATTCTTAAACTGCTTAGCAGCTGTATGGAGTTGTTCCGCGTTCATTCGATCAGTTTTGTTGTCAGCGTTTCTTGATTTGTTATTATTTTGGTTTGAGTTTTTGTTTTGTTATAATATTTTGTATTGTTTTTTAAATGTCTTTTATTTTCTCCTTCATGTCATCGTCATTGTTCCTACGTCCCCCGCTGTCATTGCTTGCTGCCATTGCTTGCTGCCATTGCTTGCTGTCATTGCTTGCTGCCATTGCTTGCTGCCATTGCTTGCTGTCATTGCTTGCTGCCATTGCTTGCTGTCATTGCTTGCTGTCATTGCTTGCTGCCATTGCTTGCTGCCATTGCTTGCTGTCATTGCTTGCTGCCATTGCTTGCTGCCATTGCTTGCTGCCATTGCTTGCTGCCATTGCTTGCTGCCATTGCTTGCTGTCATTGCTTGCTGTCATTGCTTGCTGCCATTGCTTGCTGTCATTGCTTTCCATTCATGTCATTGCTGTTTGTGGTGCCCGACCTTTGCCTCAAAAAAATGTTTCCTCTGTCTGGTCCTCCATGTCCCTTCCCTGTCTGTCACTGTCTGTCACTGTGTCTGTCACTGCGTCACTATGCATATCCCTTGGTCTGTCACTGTGTCTGTCACTGTGTCACAATGCCCATCACCGTGTCTGTCATTGTCTGTCACTACATCTCTCACGGTCTGTCACTTTGTCACTATGCCTATCACTGGGTCTGTCACTGTGTCTATCATTGTCTGCCACTGCATCTATCACTGTTTTTGTCACCCTGTCTTTCACCATGTGTCACTGTGTCTATCACCCTGTCTGTTGCCCCATCTGCCACCCTGTCTGTTGCCCCATCTGCCACCCTGTCTATCACCCTGTCTGTCATCCTGTCTTGTCCTGTCTGTCTATTTTTGTGTATATTTTCTTCTGTCATATGTTTGTTCGGTATGGGTCATTTGGTATGGTGGTACATTTTTGTGTATGCTTCATTTTCATTAATTTTTTTTTTCATCTCACTTAAACATTTGCTCTCACTGCAAAATATGCCCATCCCCCTCACCCCATCCCAAATATCCAATCCCGTTCCCTCTCAACACCCACACTCCCCGTACCCACACCTCACCTTCACCACATGCCACGCCCACTCCCAAATCATCCGCCCCATCGCCCCGCTGCCCCGCCCCACCGCCCGGCACCCTGTGTTCTCCCACATGGTATGCATGCAGATTTGTCTGAGCTGGATATAAGCACCAGTCTCAACTTTGACTCTCACTCCTTGCCCCTTGGCTTTGTGTCCTCCGTCGCTATCACGCCTCCTCCACCCGGCTTCCGGGCTGGCTACCACTCAGGTAAATGCGCCGACCAACCAACAGACCAGCCGAGAAAAAGTCAGACCAAATCACTGGCGAGAAAGGTTTTACATTGCCCTTTTCCAAAACCCGGCTTAGACTTTGGCTATGTCTTCGTCTCTGTTATCCAAAAGCTGAGAATAATTACAGGCTGGAGTTCTTTGTTGAAGTTGAAGCTTTTGATTCTTTTTTCAAAATGCAGTGTGACATTCAAAAACAAAACCAAAGCTATCCCGTTTTCTTGCCTCGTACTTTAATATGGAGGAAAGGAAGAAAGACAAAGTCAGAGCCTCAGCCTAAGCCGGGTTTTTAAAAAAGGTCCCACTATTGAACATACACCTCGTTGCTGCTTTCGTTCCTTTTGAAGAAAATAATTTCAAACAAATTAGGAGGTCCTGACATTTCGATTCTAGCAGGACCTTTTCTCAAAAGCCAGACTGGAATGGTCCTGCTTGGATCAAAACTTTGAGCCCTCCTGATTCTTCAGATTCGCATTTTGTTTTTCTTAGTCAGTGGGAAGTTTGCAACTTTTTTTTGGCAAACTACTCTTGAAAATAATTTCATTCACAAAACATGCTTCTCATTCGACATTGGGTGAAATGAGTTTCCATGGTATTTCAAGGAATGCTGAAGTTGTGTTACCATTGACAACTGAGTATGAGTATGGTATGCATTGTAAGACTTTAAGGGGATTGGAGTTTTCTGGGTAGAAAATGGAAAATGCTTGATATTTTGATGAAATGTTACTTGTTTTGTTAATTTGTTATATATATTGTCTGTCCATCCCTTGTATTTTGAGTTGAAATTTTAATTTGTTTTCTTGTCATTTTAACTTGATTTTTTGCATATTTGTGAATCAGTCAAATTTTCAATTGTATATATTGAGTGACACTCATTTCTTTCCCCTTTTTAAAATTCATGCATTATTTTGTTTGAATCATGGAATCTGTAATGATACCATTTGTGTTCACTAACCAATCAAGCACCATGACAGTGCTCATTAAAGTGAATTAACCTCTGACCTTTGACCTCCCCCAGATGACACCGATGACGACATGAACCACACCCTGGACCTGCCAGACGACGCGCATTCTGCGGCCAAGCGGGGCTCCCCCAGCAACGGTCACAGCGCCCTCCCTGCCATGAAGTTCGGCAAAGCGCTGAAGGTGAACAAAAAAAGACGTCTGCCTTTGAGAAGGGTCCTGTTGAGATCACACACTTCAGGCCCTCCACACTTGCGAGATACGCTTTTTGGTTTTTTTAAATCAGTTTCCTTGTTCATATTTCCCACCTGCGTACAATCTTGCCCTTTTTAAGAGGAATGTCAATTCCTATCTCCTTCTTTCCTTGGCCCTTAACCTTGAGTGGCTTTATAGCCTTGTTTTGGGCAAATTTGCCTTTATTTTTTTTAAATAAGCAGATTCCAACATTGTATTACTTCTTCCCAATTTTTAATCCCTTCTCTCTCATCGTTTTCCCTTCGTCCCCCTCCCCCAACCCCCCCCCCAAAAAAAAAACAAAAAAAAAAAACAGGCCTTTGGTCAGATTGTTCCTGAGACTGACAACGATCTTGCCCTTTCTAAGAGGAATGTTAGTTCCTATCTCCAGCCTTCCTGAGTTCCTTCCTCTATTATTCTTTCCTTAGCTCTAAACCTTGAGTGGCTTTACAGCCATGTTTTCTTTTAAAGTAAGCGGATTGGAACATTGTATTACTTCTTCCCAATTGTTAATCCCTTCTTCTCTCTCATCTTTTCCTCTTCCTCCCCCCCCCCAAAAAAAACCCCCAGGCCCGTGGTAAGATGATCCCTGAGAGTGACGACGAGTCCAGCTCTTGGGGCTCTGACCTGGACATCCCTCTCTCCTCCCCCCACGGCCACACCCCTGCCCCCAGGGCCACGCCCAGTCACAAGATCCTGAGCGTCATCAGCGACGCCGAACTGCGCCGCATGGCCCTGGTCCGGCCCGCCTCCGGAGGGCGCTATTCGGGCCGCTCGCTGCGCAACGTCATAGCGTCGTTGCAGAAGCAGATGGACAAGCAGGACCCGGCAGAGGAATTCAAGGTCAGTTCCGAGGATTCTTCTTCGTCTTTTTGAGTCCAGAATTTTCCCTCTTGACAACTCAGAACATACCCTCTTTATAGTCTAGAGTTTTCTTGCAAATCAATCAATCAATCAATCAATCAATCAACCAATCAATCAATCAATCAATCAATCAATTAATCAATCAATTAATTAATTAATCAATCAATCACTCAATCAATTAATCAATCAATCAATTAATCAACTTACAATCAATCAATCAATCTATAAACTTACAATCAATGGTTTATATTTTTTTTTATTTTTTTTTTATTACACAAGTTTCATGACAAATTGTAACAACTGTCTTTTCTCACCTGGTCGAATGTCACCTTCTTTTGATGGCAGGGCCTCCGGAACGTTATAGTTACGGACAACTGCGACGAAGCCAAGAGGTCCAATAACAAAGACAAGAACCGATTCCGTAACGTGCTTCCATGTGAGTTCCAAACAAGGCATTAGGTCATGAATTCAATGACCTACAAAAGATTGCAATAATTGAAGATTCCCATCAGAGAACCTTTGCATATTTCATTCTTGAGAAAGATTCGGAGGGCATTGCATGCAGTAAGCAGTTTGCAAAATCATTGCACATTATTTGAGAAGGATTTTGTAAAAATCAAAATAACTATCATTATAATGTTTTACAGTTGGTAATATTGTAGGTCCTTTCAGTCAGGGTTAAGTTGAGTTAAGCAATTATGCAGTCATGCAAACTAATCAATGGTTTAAATGACCTTTCTCCTTTTTAGGAAGGTTATATCAAGTGAGCATTTCAACTCGGTCTGAAGCTGAACTTAAGTGAAGCATTAGAGTTTGGTATTGTGGAGGATGTTGCTCTGAATCTTGTTCTCACCTCAAATTGAGACGTCTCATATCCTGTTCCAATCTGCTCCTTTCCATGGCAAAGTTTTCTTGGCCATTTTGTCAGAAGTAATATCAAATGAGCATTTCAACTCGGTCTGAAGGTGAAGCATTACACTTTGGTATTGTGGAGGATGCTGCTGTGAAACTTGTTCTCTCCCCAAATTGAAACACCTCGCATCCTGTTCCAATCTGCTCCTCTCTGTCAGTCGACAAGAACAGGGTCATCATCCAGCAGACGGGCCCCGGTGACTACGTCAACGCCAGCCACGTGGACGTTGCAGTGGGCAAGGACACGCACCGCTACATCGCCTGCCAGGGGCCCCTGCCCCAGACCGCGGCCGACTTCTGGCAGATGGTCTGGGAGCAGAGGTCGGATGTCATCGCCATGGTCACGCTGGCCGTGGAAAACGGAAAGGTACGTGACTTGTTTGACTGCAGATAAATTTTTTGGCAATGCGTAAAGCCCCGACAAGACTGAATATCGTGTTTTCATTCCCAGCAAGAAATGGTCACGAAAAATCCACCAAAACACACTTACATTACTCGGGGGGTCTCGGTATATCTTCCTAGTGCGTCCTCGTTCGTTTCGTCATTGTCTTGACCCTTTGCCTTTGACCTCTAGGTCAAGTGTGACCGCTACTGGCCGGACTCCATGGAGACGCCCATCAGTGTGGCCGGCCGCTACCAGCTGCGACTGGACAGCATGCAGACGCTGGACCACTTTGACATCCGCAAGATTTCCATGAACGACACCAAGGTAGGAAGCACGGCCATCTCTGTGAAAACCGCTTCTTGTTGTAACTGAAAAAAATAAATGTACAGGGACTGACATTTTGGGCTTCACGGGAAACTTCCTCGATCTTAGCAGGACCTTTCTGCATTTAATATAATAAAATATTACGACTTGGAGTATTAAAGAAAATTTGAATGTTAATTTAGTTTACACCACAGTTTAAAGCCCCTACACAACATTGGTAAGATCGAAAAACAGAAATGTTTAGATTAGATTTACAGGAAACTTATACAGTTTGAAGATGGTTATAGTAGAAACCTTTCATTGAAATATTCCTGTCTAAAATGTTTGGGAGAAATGAGTAAAAGAAATAGTTTACGTCTCACTGAGATCTAAACTATTTTTTGGAACAGTATGGCATTGAATGCTGCATTTTCGTGAAACAAATGAAGCGGTTTTCACTATTTTCTCAAGACTCGGTTGGCAGATTGAGCTGAAATGTTCACAGGTGTGCTATTTCATGCAAATGTTGGACCAGACAACGTATTGGATGCCATTCTTTGACCTCGACCAATGTGGTGTTATCCCTTTAAGTAAATATTAATGACTCCCTTGCTTTCTGTTATTGTTTTTCAGACTAACGCCATCCACTACGTGACTCACCTCAACTTCACGACGTGGACGGACCACGGCGTGCCCACCTCTGCCCTGCCACTCATGCGTTACGCCAAGTACATGCGCAAGATCCACGTCAACGGTGCCCTGGTGCTCCACTGCAGTGCAGGCATTGGCCGCACCGGTACCCTGATGACCATTGACACCATGATGGGGCTGATTGATCGCGACCTGCCCTTCAGGATCGTGGACATCGTCAAGGAACTGAGGAGCCAGCGCCAGGGGATGGTTCAGACCAAGGTACGATGATAGAGGGCGCTCCCATGACGATAGATTAACTCAGTCAGCATTCATTCTTGAAAATCAAATCTTGATACAGTGGAATGTCGCTGTAATGAACGCCAATATACAAAACATTCGGCTGTAACGAACATGCCCTTTGGCTCCTGTTGTCTGTCTACAAAATACGTGGCTGCAACTGCTGTAACGAACGAACGCTATACCGAAACATTTTCATGGATCCTTGGATGTTTGTTTTAAATACTTTAAGGCTTTGCATGGTGGGTGAATCAATATAGGAGGGTTTGCGGTGACACCATGTATTTAAGGTCTCTCAAAGAAGAGGTGTGGTTCTGAAAAGAACCTGAGTGGTAACTCGACGTTTCGACCAGTATGCTCTGGCCGTCATCAGGAGAATGACATTCTTTTCAGAACCACACCTCTTCTTTATACCTTATACATGGTGTCACCGCAAACCTTCCTATATTGATGTTCGTTTTAGCGATGTTCCACTGTATCAAGGTTTGATTTTCAAGAATGAATGCTGACTGAGTTCATCTATCGTCATGGGATTTTTTTTTTAAATGGGTGAAAATTTTGCCTTTGAGAAAAGACTCCTGCAAGGATCATGCTTAGTTCATCCTCACTTGATCGAATTTTACTTACCGGATAAATTTTTGGATTTGGGCAAAAGTCTGGCTCCACCTTAATCCGTTTGATATCAGCATCCAGGAAGAAGCAATCTCCCTCTGAAGAAGAAACAGGAAAGACCCAAAGAAATCCATCAGATTCCAAAAACTTTGACAACCTGAATCCGAAGAACAAGGATCAGATTTTGTGGAGATCTCTTCGGCACAGATTAACTGCAAGACAGAAAAGTTAATTCCTGCCTTTGAGAAAAGGTCCTGCTAAGGATTGAAATGTCAGGCCCTCTAAAATTGTACGAAAATGTTTAAGCAAGCTGTTTCAATCCCTGCACGACCATTCTCAATGACAAATGGCTGAACAGTAAGGATTGAAATAACAGAATCTTTTTCTCTATTCTGAAATGTTCTTTCACAGGACCAGTACTTATTCTGCTATAAGGCGGCCATTGAATTGCTCAAGACTCTCCTTTGAGGAACACTAAGGTCTGCATGTCACCATGTCTTCGATGGGTACCAACGTTACGACAGGGTACCAGTTTACTCTGTACAGGGCACCAGTTGTAACATGTATTGATAGTCTTGTACAGTTTGGTTACCAGTTAATTTCTTTAATATATTGAATTAAATATTGTTTGTTTTATTTGTTTCCTGTTTGTTTTCTTTAATATACCACGAATAAGCTGCAAAATTATTACATCCAAGTTACTTAATTTTGACTGTACTTAATTAAATGCAAATGGCAAATGTTCTGCATAACTTATTTAGTGAAGCTTGAGAGCAAGATTTCTTTTTGCAAAAACCGTCCTGTGTTTATTTCCCAAATTATTTAAATGTGCTTCTGCTTCAAAAACAGTAAACTAATATTATGAAAAATGCCTTATGAAACAAAAACCTATACATGCACATGATAGTTGCTGATTTTTTGTACATGAGTTACATATTATAAACACTATCTGTATTCATAAGCTTATTTCTGTAGGCAATTCATGACAAGATTTTTGGTAAAATTTTGTAAAAATGTTCCTATTCATATGTTGCCTGATTTCATTTTTCAGTATCATTGGGGAAAAAACACCAAAAGTGCAGTTAAATAGAAAAAGGGATATTAGAAGAAAAAAATGAAAATATTTATTGACCTTTGAATATTGCCAAAAAGAATTCTTGGACAAGATTAGCAATCTTTTGAAGTGCCCTTTACACATAACTAAACAATGATTACTCTGAAATGTTTAAGAGCTGGATCGAAAATTTGTTGAAATATGAAAAAAAGAAATATAAATCCCCTTTGAGTTCCGTCCTTATAGCAATATACCTAATGATTTCATTTGTTGCCCTTTAATCTTGATGAATGGATGAGTGAGTTTGTATGTCTTAGAAATTTGAAATTCATTTTTTTGAATAGTAAGCCCCAAGTTATATTGTTTAAAATGAAAAGAAAGGACAAAAGGTTTTGTTTTGGCATCTGATAAATCTATAAATCTATTGTCAGAAGAAAACATTTTTACTAATCTTTGGGATTTTTGTAAATAGTCATGTTATTTTATTATCTTGATTATTTTAGCTATTTGAAATGTACTTTTTTATAAAGAACTTGGGAATTTTTATTTCAAATCATGTAATTTTTAATTTTTTTACTTAATTATCTTCAAAAGTCTGAGGTTTACTATACTATGACTCATTTTAATCATTTAATTTTTTTTTTTTTTTTTATATTTCTTATCTGTACATTTGTTACTTAATTATCTTCAAAAGCCTGAGGATAACTATATGACTCATTTTAATCATTTAAAAAATCTTTAAGTTGCATGAAAAGTCACAGATAATTCTTGCCTCTTTAGAATTAGAAAAATATGACCGATATTTACTCTTTTTTAACTGAGCACAATCTTCACTATTTAAAGGTTTGACGCAACTGTGGTAAAATGAATCTTTGCTCATTGTTTTGATTTTCAAGAATCCAAATCATTTAGTTGTCAAAAGTGGGATTCGGTGGTTAATTTTTGGTCTTCGCATTTTGTGCTATGATAATTTTTTTTAAAGGAGATTGTGTGATTCAATTTTTTAAGTTTATATTTTTCTTTGTGGATTAACTTCAGTGCGTTTGGACGTCACGTAACAATGACGACCAACTGGGCTGCTAAAGCAAACAAAAATGAGAGAATGAGTAGAGAATCTTGGATAGAATACTTCTTAAACCTGAATGTGCCTGATGCTGTCTTTTTATGTGTTTATTTGTGACCAGAGGTTCTTAAATATACAGACATGATGAATCATGGAGTCTGAATTTCTTAAGAAGTGATTGGATACTATAGAGGTCTACTAGAATTTGTCACTTGTAATAATTATCTTGTAGTTTTGTCCAATGTTTAAATTTACCGGCAATACTTAAATGTAGGGCTCAAGCAAAGTAGTGCTATAGCAACGCCATTTTCAAGTTGATAATTGCATAACTTTGATATCAGTTTCATATTGGGTAGTTGATTTTTTAGTGTCAGGAAACTCCTTTCTCATGCCAACTGGCTCGTCATTGTCATCATGTATCTGTGAGAAAAACAGTATTAACTGTAGTGAATCAACTGATCGTGGTACCGGTGAACTAGTACGGGGTACCAATGACAAAGTAGACATTAAACATTCACGTCTTATTCATCTTGCAAATTGACGTTCTTTGCCTTAGGTTCCGTAACCGTCACTCGGGTATTTTCAAAATGGTCGCTCAGAAAGGGGCCTCATCACAATTCCCCAGTGAGGCAATTATTGACCGTCTCAGATTGCGCGGCCAATATGAGAGGCTCGACTGTCACTGTAGCAGGTGCTTGGGGTCAGTCTTGTTTGCTTGTTTAGTTCCAGACGTCTCCAGTAATGAAGTGTCACCAGATATCCCTCTCCTCCCAAGGCCATACTTCCCCTCCCCCTGAAAAAAAAATCATTCACGCTCTAATTCACAAATCACCCCAGGAAACTTAGACAGCTTGCTCCAGTCAATATTTCATAACGCCAGTTATATCAATATTTTAATTTGGAAGTCTTGTAAGACGGTATTAAGGTCATTTTCACAGGGTATGTGGTCTCAACTCCTACTTTCCTCCTTTTTTTTCGTCTTTCCGGTTCGTTTGTTTTTTTGTTTGTAAATTTGTCAAGTGATGCTATCACTTGTTGAAGTGTACTTAAAAAAATGTACTCAATATATTTCAGAGATGTTAGCTTTTTGCATTAAGTACTATTCAAGCAATCTGCTGGCTATAATATATCAACATATATTCATCGGTATAGAGTTGCAGGAGGCAGTGTATTATATATTTTTTCTTCGTTGGGTCCGGCAAATAGTTTCATGCCAGTGTTAAACTCATAAGAAACAAAGATGTTTGTCATTGTTATTCTTGTTGATGATCTTTGGTGAGATTCAGTTTGTATAGTTGTGGGAGGTGTTATTGCATGGAATTGTACAGACATTGTATAGACATTATTAACTGGATTGATTTATCTAACGTGTTTTTTTATCTATGGACTTTGGTTTTATGGTCAGTCATAAAAATTGACAACTTATCAGTTTCAAATTTGAAAAATAATCACTCCACAGTTTTCCAACGTTTGCAAATAAAACTAAAATTGCAAAAATAGGTCGACATTTGCAAATTATTTTAAAAGAAATTATTTGAATCAAATATAAAGGACCAGTTCAAATATTAAGATAATACTTACTTTTTTTGTACCGCTTGAAACTGCAAGATCTAGTCTACTCAATGCTGCCTGCAAAGCTACCGGTAGTTGAGTATTGCTTCAGAGAAAGATAGACTAAAATAAATTCTTGTTAGCAACAAAGTGGGAATGCTTTCCAAACATTTACAACAGCATTTTTCACTGCATAATGATGTTGATTATCTGATGTTTAAGATACATAATTATGACACCTGTTAATTTAGTGGTTTTGTAGTCAAGGAAGTATTTCATTTTGGCTTGTGACCAAGTAAAGCCGACATTTTTCAGATTGTAAATAAATAAAAGAAAGATCATATTGGGAGCTACACAGAGGCCTCTAAGATTGATTCATTGGATGGTTTCATCAGAAATTACAGTAAATATGCAAAAATGTTGAAAACTTCTTCCTGTTTAAAAGGACCAACCAGCGAATATCAGCAATTAGGAGGGCCTGACATTTCGATCCTAGCAGGACTTTTCACAAAGGGAATGGTTTCATATGTAAGTGGGGACACCAGAATGTCACAAGTTGGACCCCTGGTTTATGGAATAATTCAAGTATATAAAGACAAAAAAAAGCGGAAACAAATTAGACAAATTTTAACAATTCCATTAAATCAAGAAATCAGATGATTCTGAAGACAAACAAGCTAAAAAGACAATAGAAACAATCCCTCATGAATATTCATGACTTTTATACAATTATTCAAATTATTGACCTTTAGCCTCTTTCAATACTTAATCAGACAAAAACATACCGACTAAATTTAAGAGACTGTGAACTTAATTATACAGTAATCGAAATTTAAAAAATAGCCAATAAGTGCCATATCTCATAGAGACGTTTGGCTGAATAAAAAACCCAGAAAGAAACAAAAGAGAATACTATGTCATTGCAATCCATTTATTGCCACTGCATGAAGATATTACAATATTGTTACAGGTTGCAATGTGAATGTGTCAAGCAGCTAGCTCAAGACTGCAGAAAGCTGGGTAGTCCCATTACACTGTATACAGAGTGTTGTGACTACACACAGTACCGTAGTTATATCAACCTGGGCTGGATTTCACAAAGCCTTACGATGCATCACGACTCAACTTTACCGTAAGGATAACCCTTCTTAGTTGTCATAGGCTTACTATTGGTCTAATAAGTTGAGATGAGTTTGATGAAATCGACCACCGATTCTATAACCTTTAGGATCTCCGTCCAGGGGTGGATTTCACAAAGCCTTACGATGCAGCACAACTCAACTAATATGATGGATAACCTCATCGTAAGTTGTGATAGGCAGTATGGTTTCTGTGCATCGCTCATTGTCTTGCGATTAATCGTAAGTTACGATGGGTTTGGTGAAATCGACAGCTGGATTGCCTAAATAGCCATTTTAGTAAAGTACCCTGTCTCTTCATACCACACTTTCTCCATGATTAAACATGAGTGATATATGCACACAATGCAATGCATCCTCTCTATCACTACTCAAATTTGTGGGGCTTGTGTTTTAGTTTTTAAATTTTATGATAAATTTGAAACTAAAGGCTTTCCCTTTTGGACAAGCTGCAAGTTAAGGAACTCGGTCCTTTCACAGGGAACAGCAGAATGGTTTTGCTGGCCCAAAACAGCAGGAGTCTAGATAAGATTTGCTTGGTGGAAACACTAAGTGGAGACCCCTGATGATGGGCAGAGTACACACTACCCGAAACGTTGAGTTACTTACTCTTTTCAGAGCAATACTCCTTCTCGAAAGAGAAGTGTTACATGGTGTCACCGCAAACCTTCCGTTTAAAAAGCTGGAGTCTAACTTATAACACCTTCTATACAAGCAATTGATTCTACTCCAAATATCTTACAGAAACCCTCACAAATACTTTGCGGTTGATGGCCGTTCATTCTTGGGAAAAATCCCACCCACTCAATGCAGTACATCATTAGTTATATCATAATTGTATATACAAGGACGAAAGAGTAACACAAGAACGGAGAGCTGATTATGTTTGAAGGAAAGTCAAAGAGGAATCCTCTTTGATTGAATCTCGCTCCTCTTTTTGCCTCATGTCGGTTTCTCTTCAAGTTTATTCTCCAATTTCTGGAACTCTTCTTCCGTGACTCTGTCCACCTCATCTTCAATCTGAAAAGCCAGGGAGAAAAAAAACCAAACAAACTTAAGACTTTCTAAAGGAGACGCTCTTCTGTGAAAACTTTCAGTGATATACAAATATGTGGCAAACTGCTTACTGACTAAAATTACCAAAATGCAAATCTCAAAATTTAGTGGGCCTGACGTTTCGATCCTAGCAGGACCTTTCTCAAAGGCAGAGAAAGGTCCTCTGCCTTTGAGAAAGGTCCTGCTAGGATCGAAACGTCAGGCCCACTAAATTTTGAAAACTTTCAGTGGTTGATTCTGGCGTAAGGAAAGGTCCCGCTTGGATCGAAAAATGAGGTCGATGTCGTCAACCTCATCGCACCTCACAACTGCACGCAAGATGGTGAGCGATGCAAAGAAACCATATGGTTTGCTTAACGATGCAGGGTATTAAAATCAACTTTACAATTGATAACCCATCATAAGTTTTCATAGTTCGTATGATTTCTGTGCATCTCCCATTTCCTTGCGATTGATCGTAAGTTGCGATGAGTTTAATTGAGAGTTGAAGGTGTTCATGGTAAGAATAGCAGAAAAAGGAATAGGTTAGCAGGAACACCATGCAAAATTCTCTTTTGTGAGTAACGGGGTATGTGTGGTTCTGAAAAGAACCGGAGGAACTTGACGTTTTGACGTTTCGCATAGTATGCTTTGTTCGTCTTCAAGAGACCCGTCTGCAGAAGACGAACACAGCATGCTGTTCCAACAATTCAAGTTCCTCCGGTTCTCCGGTTCACACATACTCACAAAAGAGAATTTAGCATGGTGTTACCGCAAACCTAATACTTCTTCTGCAATGAGTTTGATGACAACCAGCGCTGGACTCTTTGAGGGTTGGCGGTGTTACCTGCTCCACTGCAATGACCTCTGGAACGTAGAATTGTAGCATGTTCTGCACTCCACTCTTGAGGGTCAGCGCTGAGCTGGGGCAACTGGTGCAGGCTCCTTGCATCTTTAGCTTGACAATGCCGTCCTCAAAGCCCTGAAATAAACACGCAACATTCAAGCGATGACAACTACAATAGACACAAACTGCTTTCTGACTAAAATTACCAAAATGCAAATCTCCAAAGGACCTGATCCTAGTTGGACCTTTCTCAAAGGCATTTGAGAGAGGTCCTACAAGGATTAAGATTTCTTTTGTTAATTACAATTTTTTTGTTAATTACAATTACTGGAATCCATGTTGTTTTGTTTGCTTGACTGTGAGTGGGTTTTTTTTTTCCACTTGACAAACCCCAGACAAGTTGTCTTTTTTTGTCCACCTCAGTTAAAGGTCCTGCTAGGATTGAAACGTTAGGCCACTAACTACAATTTTGCATTTTACCATACATGTAGGTCCAATGTGTTGGTCAGCAGTGAGCAACAAATTTACATATTTTATTCTTGATTACAATTATGTTACAATCTGCTTACAAACTGACATGAAATACCCCCAAATCCTACAATTAAAAGAAAAGCACCGATGATAGTTGCAATCCAGCAGTCTCCTGATTACAGGCAGAGTACATACTACCGGAAACGTTGAGTTGCCAGCTCTTTTCAGAGCCATACTCCATCTCGAAAGAGATGTAGACGGTGTCACGGCAAGCTTCCAGATAATTAAGACAATTAATAGGCCCCGTTCTTTAAGTCCTAGCAGGACCTCAAAAGGCTTTGAAGAATGTCGTCGATAGGATAAGATAGGATTTTGTCAATCTTTGGACACTTAAAAAATTGGAATGAAGTTCCTCACTTGACATCCTCCGTAAGTACTCTTTACATCTTGTTCCAATTCTAATTCAAGTCTTGGGAGCCAATGTGCATGTGTGCCCTATTCATTGCGCTGCACATCTGGTGCCAACTTAAAGAGGGTTGTACTTACCATGTACACAATATCCCCTCCATCCTCTTGGACTGTGGGTCTGATGCGAGTGTCAAGAAGCTCCTTGATCATGGCAACTGTCTCATCGTCGTCATCTTGTATCTCTGAGAAAAAAAAACAGTATTAACTGTAATGAATCAACATGGTACCGGTGAACTAGTGCGAAGTACCAATGAAAAAGTACACCAGTGGGAAAAGTCCAGGTACTGGTGAGAAAGCACAGGATACCAGTAAAATAGTACAGGGCACCAGTGAAATAGTACAGGGTACCAGTGAAATAGTACAGGTCACCAGTGAAATAGTACAGGGCACCTGTGAAATAGTACAGGGCACCAGTGAAATAGTACAGGGTACCAGTGAAATAGTACAGGTCACCAGTGAAATAGTAAAGGGCACCTGTGAAATAGTACAGGGCACCAGTGAAATAGTACAGGGTACTGGTGAAAATGCACAGAATACCAGTGACATAGTACAGGGTACAATGTGGAAATGTACAGGGTACTGATGCAATAAAGTACAGGGTACCGGTGAAATACCTGTGTCTGCTGCTGGTTGCTCATCCGTTATGATTGGTAACCCGCTGGTGAAGAAGTCCATGATGGTGGCATAGATCTCTGGCTTAAGGACGGCCCATTCCACCGTGTCGTCATCCATCTTGGTAACGGTGATGAAATCGGAGCCAAAGAAGACCCCCTTGATGCCATCGATACGGAATAAAAGTCTGCCGGGCAAGAACAAAAAAAAGCACATCGGTGATGATGTTGGCTGGTCCCCCATTCAAAGATAGTAGTATAGGAAGGTTTGTTCTGTCCAGTATGTTCTGTCCATCAGGGATGATGACGGCAAGAGCATACTGATCGAAACGTCAAGTTACCACTCAGGTTCTTTTCAGAACCATACCTCTTCCTTTAAGAGACCTTATACATGGTGTCACCGCAAACCTTCCTTTATTGATTAACCCACCATGCCAAGCCTTAAGTCTTATTTATTTAAAAGATAGTAGACTATTTGACAAGCCTCCATCTCTGGCTTGGATAGTTCGGGGGTCAATTTCATGGAGCCGCTTAAGCGTGAAAATCTGCTAAGCATGAAAAGCCTTCACCAAATCCAAAAAGCATATAATAGTCCGTGGCTGGGAAGACCGTTCAGTCATAGTTGTGGATTTAATTACGATTCTGCCTTTGCTAGAATTGAGACGTCTGGCCCTCTACTTCTTGCTTACTTATTACCATTAATATTCAGAGGGGCCCTTTTCCAAAACCTGCCTTAGGCTTCGCACACAGTTGCCTTTTAGTCCCATCTTCATCTTTCATATAATGCAATAGCGGCTAGATTACATTTGATATATCCTCCAACCAACTCATGGGGGCAGGATTGGGCTTGTCGGGGGCTCAGTCTTCAGAGCACTCTGTCAGGATCTGTTGAGCCGTCTGATCCGGCTCATTTCACTGACAGGCAACTGTTGAAACGGTCTACACCAGTCTGAATCCAGTTCAGGGCTCCCCTCTCTCCCCCTCTAATGAAGGTTCAAGACCTCTTAACCCCCCCCCCCCCCAAAGGACTGTTTCTCTCTTGGATCTCCTAACCCACGCACCTTGCCAGGGGCGAGTTGTGAGCGGTCCTGGCGCTGGGGAAGTCGGCTGTCCCTCCCGTCTCCAAGACCGGAACTCCTGGTATGAACTTGAGGCTGTTTGGGTTTGGAGTCTCCTGGGTCTGAACAAACATCCCCCTGGCTGGAAAAAAAAAAGACGAAGCAAAGATTCAGACCAAGACAGGCATAACTCTAGAGGTTGATGAATTCATTTTTGCCTTTCAAAGTTCATGATATTTCCGTTTTACAAATTGATGAACAAATTGCTTTTGTTTTTATCCAACTCCTCAAGCAATCTGGTAAAAAAAAAGTAGAATTTTTTTTTTTGCAGATGTTGGCCCTTTCAAAACTTTGATTTGTTCTGCAGAAGATGCGGCTGTCATCTTGTAACATGTATTTTAATGAAAGCAGGAGTTGAGGGTTCGAATCCCGCCCGAGCTGCCAGTATTTAATCCTTCCAGTGCTGGCAAATCAGGCAAAGCACTGAGCACACACAAATCATATTAGTAAAGAGTGTTCATGAATATGCATAACATCAGCAGGAACGACCTGCAGGAAGAATGCCGTTGCCGGGTGAACATATGCCTCCTGAAAGGAAGTGGGGGTTGGTGAGATGGCCAAAACTCTCTTCTCAAATCGAGTGTGAATGTCGCACTATGGTGGTTCTTGGTGCGGACTCTGGCAATGGCAGTACCCTGGGGTGTGGTGATGACGTGGCTTGGTGAACATCTTGTCAACAGTTCCCTACTCGTCCTGCCAGTCTCAGCATTGTGCGTTCCCTGCAGTGTGTGGATGCTGCACAGGCAAGACGGCCCAACTTGAACTCTGCCGACTCTGTGAATAATCATTTCATGTTCCACAATAAAAACTCAAAATGTCAAGAGTAGTCAGTCAAGCACAATTGAAAGAAAAATCAAATAGTCTATAGAAGTATAGGGGCCTACTGTAGATAGGGAATGGTATGTTACTGTTAAGCAAGATGTCTCAGGTTCGAGTCACGCCAGGTCGACTCACAAGTCACATTGACATTTTCTTTGCTATTTCAGTATTTATTTATTTTCGAACATTTTTATTGAACAAACTACTTGGACCATGGACTGGAGGAATGCTTGGAGTTGGACAAGCCATGGGCGAACTAAAATGAAGTGTTAATTTATCAACTTAGGGCCTATTCATTACGTTTTTGTAAAGTAAAACGTTGACGTCGTTTGACGGCCGTGGTTACGTCACTCATCATACGTGGTTAGGTTAGGCATGCACTTGACTTGAATTTATTTGAAGATTATCTTCTGGCTTCAACAGTGCATTGGGAAGTGACATTTCTTTAAAGAAAGGCGCGGTACTTCGGGACAAAGTGCGAGCAGTGGTTATTTTTGAAGCAACTTACGACCGGGCTATGTTGAGAACTGAAATCCTTCGAAAGGACTGCGTCAAGACTCCTCTGTAGGCTGCCATCTTGATTCTGTGTAGCGCCCTCTCTTGGTGGGTGATTAGGGGAGTAAAGTGGCCGAGCTGCAACAAACATACCCGTATCCAGACAACAGTACACTATACTTCATTTCTGGGATGTTCGATTGCTGAATAAAATTTATCTGTTGTGCAGAAAAAAGTCTCGAATTTTGTTATTGGAGGCATCGGACACGCATAGAAAGGAGGACACAATGCCCCAAAATGCGATCGTTACGGTGCGATACGGCCCGTACCGGGCCTGCGGCATTGTCGAACACAGGACATCGAGACTGGAAGGGCTGCAAGGTGAACTGACACTGACAAATTTCACTTTTAATTTCGGACGTTTTATGAATCGAAGTTCCCTCTAAACTTTCACTTTTGTGAGAGCGATACAGAAAACACCTCGCTGAATGTGAGATCGGACAATTCTTTTTTTGGATTTGCGTCAAGACGACTGGCCTTTTATGATCACGAATGAAGGGAAATACTGAATGAGAAAGTTCCACCCCCAAAGAAAAAGATTTGATTTTGCAGCCGTCATTCGATAGCCGACCATAATTAAACTTCATGTCGGGGACATTGGAAGACGAGAATACGCATTTAATTAAGATGGGAGGAGATAACGCCACTACCAGTCAGTAGTACAGGAGCCTGGATATTGTCTGTTGAATCGAGGAAGGGGGAGGGAGTGTGTGTGGGGGCATCGTTTGTCTAACTTCGAGTCTGACCCGAGGCCAAAACTCATAAAAGAAAGTGTGGCCGCAAAATTGCCAGCCATTCATAATGGTGCTGCGCCCTACGCAAGCATCCCCTAGAGACGGTATCAATTAGACAGTGTAGTGTATGGGCTGGACAGCATGATGGTACATGGAGACCATTGTCCCTCTGCCTACGGCTGTACAATAGCCATGTCCACTGCCTATGTGGAAGTCATCCCCTTGTACAAAGTGCCACACTTGCAAAAAAAAGTGCAAATGCCATTGTACATCCCCCCCCCCCCCCCCCGGGGCCCAACGGCCAACACCCTTGCATTTTTGGCTTTGAACGACCCAGAAACTTCGAACAGATTTTAATATAAACGGCTGTCCATATTTTCAGGCGGCGTGCAAGATTTAATTTCATCGAGCTTTTTTTTATTTTGTCCTAATTTTTTTTTTTAAGTTGTGGTTCTGGGTGGATGGATTTTGTACACAAGCCTGAAGGGCAAGATATGAGTTTCATTCCAACAACGGAAAAGGGTGAAAAATGTGGATTCACAATAGACCACCTAGCATTATCGTGTAGAAAATAGACATTGTTTGACACAACCACTTGCTGAAGAAAAAAGAATAGACAGTTTTCCCTCAAGAAGTGATTTTGTGACGCGTATGTGTGGTGCTTGTATACAATACATGTAGGAAAAGTACATGTTTTGTACACAGCTGTATACTAGTTGTCGTCCAGTTGACACATAGAACCATGATTTTGGGACTGCTATAAATGAGTCAAATTTTTGGGGGTGGGCAAGTGATTATGCCAGACAGTGTCTATTTTCTACATTATAAAATTAATACGTGGTCAGTAGATTAAGTTTTTTCCACCTTTTTTACGATGTAGGTATTTAATTAAAATCTTTCCACCTGAAGTTTAGATTTTTATTTCTCATCTTTTTTATTATCAATTTTTTTTTTATTTAACTGACAGATTAAGAGGGCCTGACATTTCAAACCTCCTAGCCTTTGAGAAAGGTCCTGCTAGGATCGAGACGTCATGTCCTCTTACTATTTTTTTTTTCTTTTTCAAATTGGTCATTCAAGTCCGTTTATGAGCAGTTTGTAACATTTTCTGAATTGCTTGATATTTATCATTTTTTTGTTTCCTTTTTTTTGTGCATCTTTCACAGCATTGCTTTCAGAGGATGGGCACACGGTTGAGTTGACGCCCATCTCAGATTGGAACGTAGTGGAACTAATTGTCAACGGAGAGACAGTCTACAGATGTGATATCACGGAGATGGATTATGGTATGCAAACGAGTCTACCCCATCCCCCCGAATAAGGGGAAGAAGATTCTTAAGTGAGCACTTTCATTCAGGCACGGAAGTCTGGCTGGGAAAGCATCTTTTTTTCTTTTCTTTTTTGGAGTTGCGGGGATTTCCGTAGGGACTGTGTCTTTTCTCCCGAGCTGAGAGCGTTTCCGTCTGCGGCATGCATTATTGCAATTGTCTCTGGAGGAGCATTCTGTTCTTGCAGAAGACAGTTTCAAGTTTCCAGCGGGGAGCGAGAATGTTCCAAGTTTGGGGAGTCTTTCCTCCGTACACTGAGAGCGATCAATTTCACGGGAGGGGCGGGGGGGCTCGTTAATAAAGCGCGAGTGAATGATTAAACTGTAGAGAAAGTGAGGAAGATATTTGGTAAAAAATAAAAAAATAAAAAAAGGGCGTATTTCGCAGGTTGGGAGTTTTTCTCCATCTTCATTTTCCACTTTGAGAGACTTTGATTCTGTGCAGGCGGCCGGATGAAGCACACGTTTCTTGGCACCTGCTCCTTTAGGAAAGAAATTTTACGAGTGAGAAATATCTGTAGATGCCTGCCCTGTTTTCTCGGCCACAGTATCTTTCAAACAATCAAACCTGCCTTCACATCCACGAACCCCCCCCCTCCTCCCCACAAAAAAAGGCCCCTTTAATAGTGTTCCCTGAAACTTCATATTCTGCATTGAGAGTCGGAAATACCTTTCTATTTAATATCAAAGATCTGTAGAACTTTGCACACACAGAAACATCTTTAAAAAAAACAACTGAAAAATCAGAAAATATATGAACTAAACTTATATTGTCATTAAAGAATTACTGACATTCTGACTGAATTTAAGAACTAATATCATTTAAAAATTGGCAAAGAAAACTTTGACTGAACCGGGACTAGTTGACTATTAGGGAAGGCCACCATCTAAGGACTGGATAGCTCAGATGGAAGAACTCTGGTACCTTAATCCAGAGGTCTCGGGTTCAATTCCCAGTCCAGTCAAAGTTTTTAAATTTGTTCAAAAGTTCCCAGTCAGTCTTTCCTTTGTTTAGGTCTATTGTCTCATTTTTTTTCCCTATCAGGCAGTGATGGTCAGCTGGACAAGCTCTGCTTCGCGGCCTTAGACGCTGTCCGGAAGGCCTTCTAGAACACATCCCCCAGCAGGAGGAGATGGGAGGAGCTTGTTTGGCAGAGGGGGGGGGGGTGCGACCTCCAGCACAAGACGGACCCCAAATAATCTTCAGCTTTAATAAAAAAGAGTGAAGTTTGCGCATGGTCAGGTTTTACAGTTGGGCTCATTCATGATGTCTTTTCATACAAAGTGGCTTAGTATTTCCACCATGCAAACCTTCAAGTCTTATCCAATTCTCGTACATTTGTATCTTTGAATTGTGTAAATATAGTGTAAATTTGTACAGTGCTTGATGATGATTAAAAATTTGAATGTCTCAACTTGGAATCTTGGAGCTATTGAGAATGATTTTTGTTTTTTTTACGGGGGGGGGGGGGGGGGGGGCGGGAAGAAATACCAATTTTGTTTTTCAAGTCTCAAAAATTAGGGCTTGATATTTCGATCCTAGCAGGGCCACTTTAAAGTCATAAACACATCACACAGTAAAGAAACAACAAATAACAGCTGAGAAATAGACCAACCAGAAACAAGTTTATATTTACATTTTTTGTACCAACTGAACAAAGTTATTTATTATACATGATATTTAATTATTCGTCCATTGTACATGAACAATTTCAAAAAAAAAAGGGAAAAAAATACGTACATTCAATATAACGCTGTTTATGTTTACACACTGTGCAAAAATCGCAGAAGAAAACCAAAAACAACAAGGGGGTAAACAAAAAAAACAAAAAAACAACAACAACAAAAGCGTTTCAAACACTTATTGATTGAGGTATTAACAAAAACTCAACACTACAAGAAAAAAAAAAAAAGGTTTTTAGAACTATTAAATATAAAACGGCTAATAAAAAACCTCTCACCGTAAGCATCCGGGTAACGAGAATACAAAACACGCTTCAGGAAAAACCCAAAAAAGAATAAAAGGCAGTGAGAAATAAGGAATCGTTTCCAGGGGGGAGAAAAAAGTTGGTATCGTGGTCAAATGTATAGGCTGTCTGCAAGTAAGCAGAGATACTCTTGGTAGAGGTTTGGGAGATGCAAATTGGGTCCATTGCTTAATCCCAGAGGTGGGCTTAATGAAATTAAGATCTCGTTAGGGATTAAGCGTCCGAGTAGGGGTCAATTATATGGGGCAGGGCTGAGAAGATTGGTCTCCCTTCATAATGAGAGGGGGACAGAGCTTCCTCAGTTGCTTCACGAATGGGGTTTCTTCTCATAAACATCCCCGGTCACGTTCCTATCCCTGGGCCGAAACCGTTCCTCCAACCTGTTTAAAGCAAAAGGGGTGGGATCGGGAAAGGGAAAGAGGTAGACAACTCTTACCGAGTGGAAGGTTTGCGGTGACGCAGTGTAGCACTTCTCTTTCAAGAAGGACGTATGACTCTGAAAAGAGCCGGTAACTCAACATTTCAGGTAGTGTGTACTCTGTCCGTCGTTAGGAACAGTCTCCTGATGATGGCCAGAGTACACACTACCCGAAACGTTGAGTTACCGGCTCTTTTCAGAGCCACACACCTTGAAAGAGAAGAGCTACATAGTGTCACTGCAATCCTTCCACTCAGTAATTCCGCCGTGCAAACCTTCAAGTCTTATCTAACTCTTAATATTAGCATTAGTGCAGACACGCTGAGCATCAGGGAAGCGGCTACCACTGCAAATCCCATACAGTGTGCATTGGCCACGACTGGTTCCCATCTCTTTGCTTAATAGCGAGTGCTATCTCTTGCTAAGCAAGTCTGGCCTGGTGTTTTTTTTTTCCCAACTTTGCATATTTCAGGTTTTGATGTCGAAAAGATTTAATTGAGGAAACTGGTTCATCTGAGAAATAATGAGGTGATCTGGGATGAACTTCCAGATCAAATTTACAAACTGAATACAAAATACGATACATAACAATTAACATTAATTTGTTGGTCTCCTTTCTCTGCCCGCACAAAAAAAAAAAAAAAAAAACGAGAAAAAAATTGCTGAAAGCTATAAATATAGATGTCTTATTTAATAAACATTAAAACACTATTTCAAAGAACAAACACAACAACTGCCTTCATGTCATGGCAAACTCCCCTCCGGGATAATGGAAGAGGCCGACGGGTAAAAATGATATATTCATAACTTTTAAAAAACGATATCGACAGTTTTTGCTTTTACCCAGGAGTTATTACATGTCATGTTCCAATCTGTATTATTATCACAATTTGACAATTGTTTATTGTGGAATTACATCAACCAACATGTGTTGACGTGTAAGCTTGATGTTGATATCCACCACTGGTGTGTTGGAGATTTTTTATCTTTGATACCAAACCAAAAAAAGAAGAAAATTATTTTTGTGGTCAACCATTTTTTGAAAATGGGCTGCGTATTTCATGGGAGGGAGCATTGAAAGTCGAAATGGAAGAGAATTGGATTCAAAAAGGCCAACTTGGGCAAAATGGCTGCAGATATCCGTTACCATTGGCGCTTGATCTGTCCACTGTAGATGTTTTCCACAATATCAAAGCACTACCAACAATGGGGGTGCATCTATGAGAAGTGCATTGACCCCCCCCCCCTCCCTGGTGTATTCAGCTATGTCATGAGTAAAGGAAGGATTTACAATATTTTCTGACATGAGAGGGACCCCAAATAATTTTTTTTTTTACAAGTTAAATTTCTTCACAAATTGTGATTAAAAACTTAAGAGGCATCACCTGAAAGCTAAAAATAAATATTGTGGGCTTTGCTTTTTCCACCTTCCTCAAACGTGTTTACTTTAAGTAGATGTTTCAAGATCTCCACCTTTCCGACGGAGTGTCTTTATAGTGGGAAAACAAAACTGCTGCATGTGTTTGCTGCCCTCTGGAGACCTGAGGCTGCCAGGCCATAATGGGGTCCAGGCATATCATGCTTGCTTTGAACGGTGGTCTGTTCAAAGCAACTGCATAATCTTGACTGAAAAATGAAATCGGAGGATGTAAAATCCAGTTGTCACCTGTTTGACAGTCAACTTTCAATGTCACCAAATCCTTACAAGTTCCTGAGACCACAAGGAATTTCTTGGGAATTTTTGGGGATGTGTCAGATGTTATCGTGCAATCACAATCAAAGCCTAACAATTGTCAAATGTGCAAAATGTAGAAGAAAAAAAACTTGCCTGATTATTAATGTCTGTGTTACAAAAAATCTTTGGTTTCAATGGTTTGGATTGAGAAACTCCAAAGGACTGTTTGACTGCAATTATCAACGATAAAGGGCTTCCTTGAAAAGGTCAGACTTGGGGGGAGAAAAACAAAAAGAACCCCCCAAAAAACAACAGATTTTGGTCACTTTTGCGTTTGGGTCAATTTGGAATATGCAGCTTTTGATAGACAAACTAACAGTGAGACCAACTTGCAGCATGGTTGGGCAACATTTCCACGGCCGGCGGCAATTTGCTTGAAACTTAGTCGCGACAGAAAACTGAAGCGGAACACAAACTTCAAGCAATGCTAGCAAAACCACTCCTATTGTTTTCTGTACATGAAATACAATATTAGTTCCTTGTTGCATAAAACCTTTGAGTTTAAAAAAAACATCCAAAGGGACTAGATATTATTTTCTCTCAATTTTTTCCTATTTTTTTTTCTTTTTCTTATTCATTTATTTATTTTTTTACAAAACTTGGTAAAAAATCGTCAGTAAAGGATTTGCTATGAAAGATCCCAATTTTCAAATGTCGTTTGCAATGAATATGGGATTTGAAGCATATCTGCACCACAGGATGTCAAAAAAACAACAACCCATCTCTT
This sequence comes from Luidia sarsii, assembly GCA_949987565.1. Classification (NCBI taxonomy): domain Eukaryota; kingdom Metazoa; phylum Echinodermata; class Asteroidea; order Paxillosida; family Luidiidae; genus Luidia; species Luidia sarsii. Next base: position 12,015,759 of record OX465118.1, on the reverse strand, counting down.
TATGTGGTTGGGGTAGGTTTGTTTGTGGTTAACAGGGTGGTTATTTTTGAGACATGAATTGCCATTCCGTTGTAGTCCTTGATTTGGGGCGGCCCAGTGTTGCGTAGCTCCTCTGCAAGTTTGTCGGTCCCGCGACACACAGCACATTATTAATTGTACTACCGGTATTCTGAGGGATCGTTCCTTACGACGAGGTCTCCATGTCTTGGCTTGGGGCATTGTCTGGCGTCGTTGGTCGGAGGCTCTTGCTATGCATTGTGGGATGCCCGTCCACCCGCCACCGCCCCGGGGCCAACCGGCAGGTCACGGGATGTCGGCGTAGCAACCAGACTGCCGATTTCAAAATCTCGTCCTTTCTTTGGAGTCCAGCGGCGATTGCAAGCTCACCGCGTACGCCGGGAGAAGCAGATCCCGGATTCCGTCATCGCCGCTGCCATGCCAACATCTGTGATGCACCGTGGGATAGATAGCCTCTGCGAGAAACTCATCACTCATTCGGTCTCGGCGCGAGACCCACGGGCTGGTGCATCCTCTACCGCTTGCGTGCTCCTTTGAGAATGCGTAGTAACAGACCGAGGCAGTGCAACAACTGGCTTAGCACTGAATGACTCGGGACTTCGGAGAAACGAACCACGGGAAGCATACCAACTGGGCCACTCGTCCATCAAAGGTCCACCAAACACAAACAATACGTCCGAAGATTGCTGATTACACTCACCCTCCGAACGAGCTAAATACATGAACATATATCCTCTTTTTTGTAAGAAATGTTTTTCGTTTTTTCTGATTTCAGCATGCAAGTTTCAACTACGGAATAGTCTCTCTCTCTTCTCTGTGATGGTCGGGGGACAGCCACCAGCTAAGACTGTTCACTACGACAGACCTAAAGATGCATTTGTCTTCTCATTCTGTTCAAAAGCCGCACGAATAAATTGGACAACACCCCGAGATGGAAAACAACTAAAACCAAAAAAGTGCAAAAAAAAACCTCAAAGATCTGGATGTTCAAGATTGTCCTCAGAAGCAAAGACTTTTCAGTCTTCGTGTCAGCAACTTGTGTTTGAAGGGGTTTGTTTCTTGTTCTCCGGTTTTAAATATTTTTTTCTTTTTTTATTATTATGATTTTTTTTTGCAAAAATGGTAGTTTTATAATAATAATACATCAAGGTATCACAGTGGATTCTCTTTGCTAAAAAAAAAAAAAACGTTTCAAAGACTGGCAGATTGGCGAATGGCCGGTGGTACTTTTCGTCATTTTTTGTTTATCAATTTTACGTTATTTACTCTTATTAAGTTTTGTATGTACATTGGTTAATTTATGAAACAAGGTTTTTTTTTAATTACTTTTTTTGTTTCTTTTTTTTTTTTGGTTTGTGGTTTTTTTTTCGTATCTTTTTTTCGTTTTTTTCTTTAAAAGGGTTGAACGCTACGCCGTGACTGTTGCCGATTTCATACTGAGGTCTTGCGGCATCTCTGTGGCGGGCGGGTGCGGCCTGGTCTGGCTGTGGAGTTGTAAGAGTCCGTGGGGGCTCAGGCCGTTGGGGAAGGCCGGCCCCCGCAGCACGTCGCCCTGCGGGCTGCCGTGGGCGGGGAAGAGCGGCGACTGGGTGGGGAACACCATCATGGGCGAGGTGCCGGAGAAGGAGACGTGGTGGTGGTGGTGGTGGCTGCTGCCGCTGCTGCTGCCTGCAGCGGCCGCTACGGCCGCAGCGTGCGAGATGGAGGGATGCGGGAGGTGGACCAGCGCCGGGGAGGGCTGGCTGGAGAGTGACGGCGAGGGCTGCGTGCTGACGGTCGCCGCCGGGGTGCTGCTGAACGCCTGCGGCAGCGGCTGCTGCGGCGGCGGGGGTCGGGGCTCCGAGCCGAGCGACGAGGATGAGGACGAGGGCGCCCTCTCCCGGGTGTGGCCGTGGCCGTGGTTCCGCTCCGAGCCGTGCGGCGGCTGGCCGGACGGGCCCTGGGGCTCCGAGGTCGGCGGCCGCGGCTCCTCGTGAGTCTCCTTGGCAACCATGCCGTTGCTAGGCATCCGTTGCGAGGGCGGAGGGGAGAAGTCTTGCTCGTCGTCACTGTCGCAGCTCTCGTCCTTGTTCTGACCGTTCTCATCCGAGCAAATGTACCGAATGCATTTCTTCTTTCTCCTACAAAACCAAAACAAAATCCGTGAAAGAAAGTCACAACAGAATCCCACTCAGTTTGGGGGAATTTTTTTTTTACTAAACATTTTAAAAATTGTGGCCAAGAGTGATAAAGCTATTCATAATGTAGCTGTAACTAAGGATCTTATCAGCTGTAACTAAGGCATAAGAGAAATGAAACATAGGTCCTCTCACTTTTTACATTTTTTGAAAATTTTTCAGGAAGAGAGTAATGAGCGATGTTTTTTCCTAACTTTTATGGTTTTTTGTCAAATACAATGTCTAGTTTCAGACAAGGATATGGGTATAATGGGTCATTAATGTCAGTAAGCAACATAATTATTTGCATTTCGTTCATATTGAATACATGGTTAAGACGTGAGAAGATAGCACGATCATGTACCAACAATGGTGTTTATCGGTGTCTTTTAAAGGAAATGATTAAAGGAAAATGACGAATGGTTTCTTTCAGAGAGCGGCAGCAATGGATGCTGGAGGCTACTCACCTGCACGGCTTGCACCAGAATTCCTGCTGATCAACGCCAAAGCGAGCACGGCATTTCTTGGGAGTGGACGGTTCTGAAAGAGAGAACAAGACCAAAAAAATGGACAAATTAATCAGATGGCCTTGGAAAAAAACGCTTTCCTGTCTTTTCAGGCAAAGGAACCTGGAACAAGTGAGGTAATTATATGGATATGATTTGTTCCTGAGGGCAAATTGCACATTTTTGTTTTTCAAACAAAGGAAAAAATGACTCCAGGGGAACTTTTGAACGATTTGAAAAAAAAATTGCAAAGAAAACTTTGACTCAACTGGGACTTGAACCCGAGACCTCTGGGCTAGCATACCAGTGCTCTTCCATCTGAGCTATCCAGCCCTTAGATGGTGGCCTTAATAGTCAACTAGTCTTTGCCGGGGTGGGGGCGCCAATCAGAAGCAATTCAACCATTAACGGTCTTATGTCACGATAAGCAAGGAAACGATAAGCCCTGGAGACAAGGTTGACCAGCCAATTGTATCGGGAATGTTGAGATAGCACGATACAAATCTCCAAGTAAAACTCTAACCTTTCTGATAAAAAAAGAAAGACCTCTGAAATAATGACCAAACCAATTCTTAACGATGACTCCCCAAAGACATTGGAGTGTGTACAAGTTTGAATTCCTAGTTGGTGCCGGGGATTTTTTTTACTCAAGAGTTCAGTGGCAAACGCATTGAGACCGAGGGAAATAGGAGAGACTCTAATCGGAATATCAAAGGGAATAGGAGTTGGAATGCTGCGGGGTTTTGGCCACTCCATGGGCTTGTCATTTCAACTTCCCTCCCCATATAGAGAACTCAAAAGCACTGTGGGAGTCGGCCCATCAGCACTGGAGTGTTCCTCATTTTGGTTAAATAACCTCCACTACTGTGACTTAGAGCCAGGAGGCGAAATCATTCCCGGATTCGGCGAAACTGCCCGTGACAATAAAGCACTATTTCCGGGGTCTGTTTCTAGCGCAGAAGGGAGGATTCTGTCACTACCCTTTCCTCTACTACCTCCACATGAACATTTGAACTGTGAGTGTGTGACCTGTGATTCAAAACTATCTGCCCCTGCTGGCTCCTACTGAAAATCTCGGCTCCGGATATCCCTTGTATCTTTGATTTACAATCGTGTATATATATATATTTTGTTTCCTGGGGGGAAGCCACATCTGGAAAACCGCGTTGCCCTAGGAATGCCCTTTTGAATGGTGGCACAAGAAATGAATATGAATATGCATGACATGATGAATATGAGTCTTTTATTGAATGAAGAGTGCTGTACTGTTGTCCCTATCCTTTTTGATATGATTTGTATATTTGCAGTCTTGGTTTGGCGATAAGCAGATTTGTCCCGAGCACGGAAACTATAATCTTTACTGCGGGCAAGAGGTACGAGACATCAGTGCGTGGGATTACCGTCGAAGTCATTCCGCTTTTAGGCTGTTGGCTTTGTGGTCGGGGGGGGGGGGGGGGGGTTAGTCTGCGAAAGTTCAACTGCGCATTTGCAAGCCAAGCGTGGAAAACACTCATCGAGTTTGACTTCGTCAAAAATTACAACGCGGGGGAAAAATTACGAGAGGTGACGGATCTGACATCTCACCAGATCTCCTTTCAATGTGGGCTTGCTTTTTTTTTTTTTTTTTTTTTTTTAAAGCTTTACGTATATGGGATGTTCATCATCAGCTTTACTGGAAAGTGTGTTAAGATGGGCAGACAGTGACACGTCTCATTAAGATGTTTTCCTCCTCAGATTCTGGGAAAGGGGGAGGTGATGAAAAGTGCTTGTGTCTTCCCTGGATAACTCCTGAGTGGCCTCCTCAAAAAAGGAGCGAAGGTGCCCTGACTAGGAATGCAATTTTAAAGTCTGGTGCAAGTATTATTTTCATATCAATTTTCATTTCAGAGAGACTGGGGAGAGGGAGAGGGTCAGGGACAGGGGGAGAGACAGGGGAAGGGAGAGGGACAGAGATAGGGACAGGAGGAGGGGAGAGGGAGGGGGAGGGGAGAGGGACAGGGAGAGGGATAGGAAGAGGGAGAGGGAGAGGGAGAAGGGGGAAAGGGATAGGTTGAGGGGAAGGGAGAGGGATGGGGAGGGGCAGAGACAGTTAGAGAACCAGGGACAGGGGAGGGGATGGACAGGGGAGGGGAGGGACAGGGGAGGGACAGGGGAGGGGAGGGACAGGGGAGGGGGGGGGGGACAGGGACAGAGGGGGGGAGAGGGGCAGGGACATGGGAGGGGACAGGGACAAGTTGAGGGACAGGGAGAGGGACAGGGACAAAGAGAAGGATAGGGAGAGGGACAGGAGAGAGAGAGAACTTGCTTCACAAGTTCACATGAATCACTTTGCCAGCCATGGAGCCATCTTTTGTGGAGACGAAGTCTTCTCCAGACTCCCTCTAGCCTTCGAGGCTCGTGGGCTTGGCCCACCTGTTCAACATTTCAGGCATCAGCCACACACAGTCTCCCTCTCCCTCCCTCCTTCCCTCCCTCCTCCCTCCCCCAAATCAGTTCTATCAATCGCAGACAATGGATTATACCCTGGCTACAAAAACCATCCACAAAATCCGTCCCCCCCCAAAAAAAAAAAAAAAAAAAAAATTAAAAATATGTGGACATAAATTGCATTACCCTTGACAGGTCATCTCAAAGGGCAGGTTATAAAAATCAAAGACGCTTAATTTTTTTTTCACGACCCCTCCAACACGTTTTTCCGACACTCTCTTCTCTCTCTCCAGTTATCTCCATTTCAAGCACAGAAGAACTCTGATAGGTAGTTCTGAATTAGAAGCATTTTCTTCTTTTGTTTAGATCCATAATGAGCAAGTTTATGGAGCGTTAATGGTCCTGCTACAAAGTTCCTGAGTAAAAGTTCCTGAGTACTTTGATTCAAATCCGCTTTGTGACATTCATTTTATTTATTTTTCCCCCCCGAAAGTGCACACAATTTCAAAGTGCACCTTCTGGGTTACAGTTTAATACAAGATAGTTCTGTTTTGAGCAAGAGATCAGTGCCTCAAAGTCAGTGGAAGACTTTGGGATCCCCCTTTTTTTTCAGATTTGGGACACTGGGTCCGACAATATAGCCCTTTTTACACGAGCACTGAAAACGCAATGGTCGTTTGCGATTTGATCACAGACATTTAAGCCCATTTTACACGAGAGCTGTAAACAGGGGTCCCTTGCGAAGGAATCGCATCGATGTCAAGAACACATGGATACCTTGTCGTGTAAAAGTGTATCTCTGTCACCAGACCGCGAGGGTCCCTTGCGAATCTTGACAGGGATCGAGACCTCCTCCAAAATTTCTCATCGATGAGAAATCCTTGCGATAAACACAGAGATAGGTCGTGTAAATGCACCCATGCGACGTTCGCAAGGATATTCGTCTCGATCCCTGTCAAGATTCGCAAGGGACCCTTGCGGTCCGGTGACAGAGATACACTTTTACACGACAAGGTATCCGTGTGTTCTTGACATCGATGTGATTTCTTCGCAAGGGACCCCTGTTTACAGCTCTCGTTTAAAATGGGCTCTTGACTCTGCTGTGGTTCCAAAACGGCCCTTAAGTCTCAATCTTCCCCCCCCCCAACTAGACCTTGTTTACTTACAGTACAAGGCCAAAGTTATTGGACCACAGAGAGGCTAATGGCTCCCGTGAATACCGCCATAAAGAACCAGAGTATGAAACTGAGGCAAGGGGTTTGAAACCACCCCCCCCCCCAAAAAAAAAAAAATAAATAAAAATAAAAAAAATAAAAAAATTCCCGGGTCCAAAATGAATCCAATAAGCTGAATCAGGACTGAAAACTAGGAGGAATAATCAATCAATCACTCAATTAAATAATCCAATAAAGATGCTACTTATAAAAAAAGAAGGGAGGCGTAAACTAATTACTCCTTAGATTGGAAGTTTGACACCAGTGAGTGAAATAGCAGCAAGGCTGGCAGTAAAAGAAAGCAGACCTGATTTTTTTGCAGGAAGGTTGGGAGAGTGTGTGTGTGTGTGTGTAGGGGGTGCCGTTTCTCTCTTTGTGAAGTCCTTCCCAATTTCCTGGGGCTTAGTAAACTTTTTCTTTAGGAGAAGGAAAAAAAAGTACAACGCACCCTGGCAAGTTTGAAATGACATGCACCTATCAATGGGACAGGTGATACCTTGACTGAGAGGAGCAAAAGGGGTTCCCAAAAAAAATCAAAAACCTGGGCTTGAAAAAAAAAAAAAAAAAAAGTTATTGGGAAATGGGGGAAATGGGGAAGGCGGTTGTCATAAATCACTCCTAAACCCAAACTAAATACCTTGGTATCAGGGCAGCACCCCACCCCATTCAAAACGGAGCGAGGGTGTTACTGCACTTTTGTTGTGAAGGGTATGCTTTTCGGAGCCTGCATTAGGATCACATTGGGGTAAACAATTTTTTTCGGAGGGAAAGGGAGGGAGGTATGATTAGACCAGAATGTGGCCCTTTTGTACCCTAAGTGGTCCCGCCCAGCGAAGCATGACCCGTGATTGGTGTAGTGTCTTTTTTCCAAAGAACTTCCCCCGATTTTTCTGTAGTTTATTTCATTTTTTTTAACCCCCTTTTTTTGGGATTGAGTTCACGACACTTTTAAACGCATTGTAAGATTGGGGATTGGGTCTGACTTTGGCTGCGCCATTGTACCCGCCAAATTTCGCACGGCACTTTGAGAAGGGGGGTAAATTATGGTGTTGCCTCCCCCCAAAAAACACCCCAAAATTAATTGCTTTCGGAGCAGACGTTAAGCAATTATGCAGTGCACCCATTGTGAATGATACACATGGTGTGGCTGTTCAGGGCACAAACCTGATCAAGCTTTGATGGGTTAAGATCTCAGCGTTGTTTTCGGTCTTACAAAGCTGAACTACATGTATGACGCCCTTTGCCAACTAACAGCCCCGCAAAACTTGAACCAATCTGTTGCTGTCTTCACTAAAGCACGCTTTTATTTTCCGGTTTCGCTTTACCGCCTCATTGGTGATGATTTCCCCCCATCCCCTTCGCAGCATCCTCTCAAATGCTCCGTTCAGATTAACAATGGCTTCCGTTCAGATTCACTCCGAGCCCGACAGGATTCCTTGATGGGCCGGTAGACCGGTCTTCCCACACAACTGCCAGCAGTCCACCAAACAGCAAGAACAGAGAGCTGTACCTCACCAAGTGTCAGTCCTAATCGTTGGCACATTGTAATCCTAATTCTTTCTCAAAATTGGGTGGGCCTGATGGTTCGATCCTAACAGGAACTTTCTCAAAGGCAGAGTGGCAAGGACAAAACAGAGTCAAAATTTAGTCAGAATAGTCAGTCTGCCTTTGAGAAAGGTCCTGCTAGGATTGAAACGTCAGGGCCACTAAATTTTATGATTTGCATTTTGGTAATTTTAGTCAGTTAGCAGTTTGTGACATTTTTGTTTTTTACAGCATTTTCTCTGGTTCCTCTTAACATGTTGGTGTTCCCAAATTTGTCCAACAAATTTCTGGTAGCTCTCAACTCCTCCAGATCCACACTACTCATCAGCTTCCACAACAAACTGAAGTCAGTCTGGGTTTACAATAAACCTCAGCGACCCCATCTTTGAGTCCCAGAGTCCCAGTGTCCATCATCCGTTAAATTTGTGCCGCACAGAATAACACAAGACCTAGGACTCAATAAACCTAACCAAATCTAAATGTCAGACTACAGTAGTTAGATCACCCGGGTAACCGGGTTACGGTACAGCACTTGCGACCTTGTGAATGTTGAACTGCCTGGCTGTACGCTATAAAACAAATCCAAAACAAGACTTGGTCCCAATTTCATAGACTAGCTTCAAGCACACAAAACCTGGCTTAGCACAAATACTCTTCCGTGGTTAAACCAACGACAACTGATGACATTTCGCATTTTCGCGTGATGTCCATTGCACTGCCAAGTCCCAAACTGAGCAGCAAAATGCAAGTGGATCTACCCAATTGATGCCAACCTGGCAGGCCTGGTTTTCTCATTTCCTTGAAAAAGAGGGAAGGGAGGGGAGTACTGGGGAAATAGCCACAATCTGGAGTGAGCCTTGATCTAATGATAGCCCCTAGGTCAACCAGCACTGAAAGGAATTCCCACAAATTCCCACAATAAATCTCTTGCGGTTTTAAAAAAAATAATCACCTCTCGACAAAGAAAATCACAAAAGTTATCAAGATTCATGTTACTCAACAGCTATCCAATACATACTAGTTGACATATTCTATTTCTCCCAACCAACCACACAAAAAAATCCTCACCAAGTTGAAACCTTTGATAAAAGAGTTAGAGTCCAAAACATGAATTGTCAGGGTATCATTTAAAAAACAAGGGAAATCTACGATGATTTTTTTTTTTCGCGCGTCTGTGAACATTAATACATTTCCATGACTGATAGCACAGGTGGGGACATGATTTGCCCGGTTAAAAAAAAATCCCATCAATCAAAAAAAAAAAAAAAAAAAAAAAAAAAGAACAAAGAGGGCTTGTAACAAAATGGCAGTTTGCCAAAAGTGCCAGCGACCTACTAAATAATGGCACAAGTAAGGCTACGAGCTAGGCTAACACCTTCCCAGGAATCAAGTACATGTGACAGGGCTCTAAACAGTTTGAATAGTATCCCCTCTAAGATCTGTTCTTCATGTTCTTTCAACTTTTTTCGGCGTTTGTTAAAAGAGTGGAAAGTCCACCATATTCCCTGCTAATTTGATGTCGAGGGGGGGGGGGCGCATAATGTTTTCTATTTGTCCTTTGTTCATTATCTTTAATATAGTAAATACAAACAACTGCTCACTGACTAAAATGACCTGCAATACATAAATCTCAAAAGTTAGTGGGCCTGACGTTTCGATCCTAGCAGGACCTTTCTCAAAGGATTTTTAAGTGAATACAAAGAACTGTTGCAAACTGCTCACTGACTAAAATGACCTGCAATACATCAATCTCAGAAGTTAGTGGGCCTGGCATTTTGACCCTAGCAGGACCTTTCTCTTTGCCTTTGAGAAAGGTCCTGCTAGGATTGAAACCGCCAGGCCCTCTAACTTTTGAGATTTTTAATATAGATGAACCTTTACAATGCAGGGGTATTAATTTCAATCGTTTTGTTCTGTGTCATTGATGCTTGTTAAGTTGTTAGTATTTTGTGTGTTTGCTGTTCATAGGTATAACATGTTTTGCATCGTTTCACTTTGTAATGTTGATAAAACTTGATATACTTTTTAAGAGGGACCAAAATAGTCAGCCTTGGCTGGAATCATGATGGGCCTACCCTCTATGAAGATCTTTTTGATCAATAAATAAATAAAATGAAGTTTGATTGGAAGGGGAGAGAATATAAAGCTCTGACCAGCTCTCAGCTAGCACACACTGATCACAACGTGAGAATATGACGCATGCTATAAAAGCTACATCACAAGATAACTGCCTAATCCCTGGCAATATCTAATGGGGAAACTAACGCGGACAATGGAGAGGTTTCGCATGCGAACGGATACGGTTAGTGCAATGGATACGTCATCAATTATGACGTCATACGCTACTTGCTATCCGCTAAATGTTCGGACGACTCAGATATCTCGCTGGCTACACGTAAGGAAGGAACGCGTAGGAAAATTCTAATATCTAGTCAATCGTCTTTACTCTGTGGGTCCATATATGGATGGCGTTGTCCTGAAATGGGTAATCGCTGAATATGTATGGGTCATTTTTGTGAGTTTCAAAGTGTTGGAAATACAGATTAGTCTCAATGTACGGTATCAAAAGGTGGGTGCATGGTGTCCGAAATAGACTTCATTTAAGACTTATTTTTACACAGCGTTGGAAATGCGAACATGATTATTACGTCCAGATTGCAAAATAGTGGAACGGTCACTTACAGGTACAAATAGCTAAACGCATGCGAAACCTCTCTAATAATGTAAAATCCCTCAAATCATTTACATCAGTAATGAGATATTAAGTGTCCTCATAGCACACTCAGATCTCTTAAAAAAAAATCATCACAATTGCAAAACAGCATTGTGAAGTAGACAATGACGATGGATATTTTTTTTCTAATGGCAATTTCTAGGTGAAGAGCTGATCCATCAATAACAACCAACGCGACAAGAATCACTCTGAAGGTGACAAGGGAGCAAGGAACAGATGTTCTAACGCAGAAAGTATTGAATGATAAGTGTCATTAATTCATTATTACTAATTACAATGATGACGGCAATGTGCATCGGTAAACTACTTCATAATTCCACGAATGAAAGGAACAAAAACTTGGCATCAAAATCATACGGGCTACTCTAGTGAAAAACACCGACAAAGAGACAGAGATAGAGGGACAGAGAGACAGAGATAGAGGGACAGAGAGACAGACAGAGACAGAAAAAGAGACAGAGGGACAGAGATAGAAGGACAGGGAGACAGACAGAGAGACAGAGAGACAGAGGGACAGAGGGACAGAGAGACAGACAGGGACAGAGACAGATGGACAGAGAGACAGAGCAACAGAGAGACAGAGAGATAAAAGGACAGAGGGACAGAGAGACAGATAGAGAGACAGGGACAGAGAGACAGAGAGATAGAGGGACAGGGGACAGAGAGACAGAGGGGCAGAGAGAAACAGATGGACAGAGAGACAGAGAGATAAAAGGACAGAGAGACAGGGACAGAGAGACAGAGAGATAGAGGGACAGGGGACAGAGAAACAGATAGAGAGACAGGGACATAGAGGGACAGGGGGGCAGAGAGACAGAAGGACAGGGGGACAGAGAGACAGAGGGGCAGAGAGACAGAGGGACAAAGACCGAGGGACAGACAGAGAGACAAATTCAAGAACAGACAGACAGATGAACAGACAGAAAGAGAAGAAGCAGACATATGCTTATTCACAAAAAAGTCTCTTGCAATACGCTATGACACTGCAACTACACAGTACACGAACTGCACGGCAAGTCTAGTTCCAGTATCGTGAAAATCTTATCTCCAAAACTATCCTTGAAGAAACTGTTTCATGAGCTAAGCAGGTCGGTCTGAAGTCTTTGGTTCAGATATTCAGAGAGACTGGACGTATGCAAACACTTATCAGCGAACAAGAGGTGGAAGTGAAGGAAAAGTCTGAAGAACTATGAAATTGAAATAATTTAAATTGAATGATAAGAATCTACATGATTTTTTTTTCAGGAACAAGATACCGCTGAAAAAAAAACCCAGATCCTTTTTGTTTGAGAAAGTTTCTGCAAAGATAGAAATAGCAGACCCTCTTTTTATTTCTCTTACTTTAAAAAAAA